>JAREIK010001782.1:523884-714650 GCA_029783825.1 Sapria himalayana
ATTTTGTTAAAAATATTTTTCTTATTATCTTTCAATTAACTAATCTAACTAGGAAAGCACTCAAGTTAAGTAGAATGAAAAGTGTGAGGTTGCTTTCCAAGATTTGAAGAATAAGCAAGTTTTAGCCTCAATTCTTACTTTGTCAAATGGCACATCACCTTATTTTCATTAATGCATCATTAAGGATGTGCCAGATGGCACATCCTTAAATGGCTTAGGAAGAGCACAAATAAAAGAGACATTGTCTATGGATCAAAACAGTTGAATCCACATGAAAAGAACAATTCTACACATGATTTGGAGCTATCAATAGTTGTCTTTGCCTTGAAATTTTGGAGATATAACTTGAAAGACATGAAGTTTGAAGTGTACCTCGATCATAAGAGTCTTAAGTACTTGTTCATCAGAAAGAACTCAACAAAAGGCAGAGGCGATGGATAGAATATCAAGAGTGCTATGACTTTACACTACAATATCATCTGGGCAAAAAAAATGTGGTAGCCGATGCATTAAGCAAGAAGTATCATAAAAGTTATATTCTTTGAGACTTCAATGTTGGAAAATAGTGACTGTTGTAGAAGACTTTAGGTTGCAAGTATATGATGAAATATAGCTAGTTTATCTTAATAGTTTCAGACTTCAACCTACTATAATTCAAAATATAATTAAAGCACACAAAAATGCTGAGTTGTTGAAATTCCTTCAAAGGCATGAAAATGAAGGTGACACTAAGTGAAACCTTTTGGAAGATGGTGGGGATCAGTTTAGAAAAAGACTTTTTATTTATCAAACCCTGAAAAAAAGTGATGAAAGAAGCTCATCATTCTAAGTTCTCAGTGTATCCAAGAAATGTGAAAATATATAAAGACTTAAAAAGAAACTTTTGGTAGCTATGCATGAAGAAAAATATGGTGAACTTAGTAAAAAAGTGCTTGGCATGCCAACAAGTAAAAGTAGAGCATCAGAAACCTAGAGAGTTATTGTAGTGTTTTTCAATTTGCATAGTTGAAATGGGAAGAAGTGACCATGAACTTCATGACATGGCTACCTAGGTCTTCAGGATAATGCGGTCATTTGGGTCATTCATCATTATTGATTAATTAACTAAATTAGCCTACTTTTTGCGTATTCAGGCTAGTGACTCCCTGGGTATGTTGTGCAAGTTGAATATAAGGAAATTTTTCTAATTGCATGAAATTCTAATTTCTATTGTTTAAGAAAGAGATTCTCGATTTACTTCATAGTTTTGGCAAGGGTTTCATAAGACAATTGGACTTAATTGAAGATGACTAAATTGTTTCACCTTCAAATAGATGAATGATATGACTACACTATTTAAATCTTGGAGATATGCTTTGGGCTTGTGTGTTTGAAATTAAAGATAGTTTGGTTGAGCATCTATCATTAGTTGCATTTGCCTATAACAATAGCTTTTAGTCTAGAATTGGTATTGCACCTTTTGAACCTTTGTATGGTAGACCTTGTCAATCTCCAGTGTGTTGGGATGAGTTGGGTGAACTGAATGAGTTTGGGCCAAAACTAATTCATGAGAATATTAAAAAGGTCAAAGTTATTCATGAAAGTTGTTTACATCTAATAGTAGGCAGGAAAGCTATGCATATCAGAGAAGCAGACTATTAGAATTTAAGACTAGAGATCAGATTTTTCTCAAGATAACGCCTCACAAATGGTAAATATTAGTTTGGAAAGAAATAGAAGCTTATGCTGAGGTATATGGATCCATTTGAGATCTTGATAAGAATAAGATCGATCGCTTATTAATTGATGCTACCACTAGAGTATGCACATGTGCATAATGTGTTCCATATCTTGATGCTAAGGAAGTATCATTCGGACTCTAGCATTTGTGTTATATTATTTGGTGGTTCTCTTATGTGAGGATGATACATATGAAGAGGCTCTAGTATGGATCCTAGATAGAAGACCAAAGAGCTGAAAAATAAGGTGATCCACCTTTATAAAAGTTTGTGGCAATATCATTGGGTGGAAGAAGCAATGTGGGAGAACTCAAAATAAATATAGCAAAATTATTTGTATCTCTTAATATCAGGTATTTTTAATTTCAAGGATGAGATTCAAATAAGTGGGATAGAGTTGTCAGATCCAAAAAAAGCAATTTTCTTCTTATTAGCCATTTCTTCAAATTTGAAAAAATTGTTAATTAGAGAGAGATGAATTGTTAAAAAAAATTATTTTATATTTAAAAATTAATTTCAAGATAGAAAATAGAAAAGAATTGATTCTAAATTTAATAAATTTGAAGTTTTAGAAAGAAAATTATATCAATTAGAAAGAAATATTAGTTTACAAATGGAGGAGAAGCAAAGCTGGTAGACGGAGTCTAGCTACTACTACATGAGTCCCACACACCCGAAACCCTCGCAGGTACATAAGAGGTAGTTTCGACCCAGTAAAGGCCCTTTATCAAGTAAATAGAGTTGAAAAAAGCACTATCTCATTCTCCGAAGCATCAAGATTAGTCACCTACAGGGGGGGCATATAATATTCGCATAGCATAGTCTTCCCACTTCAACTAGTGAAATTGAGATCATTGGTTCTCCATACTCAATAGTTTGTTTTCATCAAAGGTTGGGACCCGAAGTAGTGTCACTTGCCTCAACTTCAATAGAGTGAGATGTAGTAGTTTCTGATTCCTCCACAGCCAGGAAGGTAGAGAAAGCCATCCCTTGATACTGAGTTAGAGACCTTACTATTACAAAGCTAAGTGATGTCAGATATAACCTACATTCTCAAGAGCCATTACTAAAGGGACGAAGAGAAGATGAAAACTCAAATCAAAAAGAGTGCTCTGATAAGAGGCATAAGTTGGAGGATCAATTTAATGCTTCAGCCAGGATAGGATACCGCACTCGCTCGACAAGTATGAGAAAATCCCAAGAGGTAGGAAATAGATTGTATAAGCAATGTGAAATATGCCTAGCTAAAGAGCAGAACACCAGCCTGATATGAGTCTGATTGAACCTTTCCCCAGCCAAGGCACCTACATGGATGAAAAAGACTAAGCTAGAGGTCTCACTCTCAAGACTTTAACTGGTTATGTTGAACCAGCTAGAAAGAAAGCTTTCGGGCTTAGACTTCAGCTAGATAAAGATGGATCTCAGTCTTCTAGATCTAATCATTCTCCTTGTTACCGACCTGTAGGTCTGGATATTGTGTCCCTTGCCACTGCACTGAATCAAAAAAATGCCATTGGGCTTGGGCTTCTGAACTGAAGCGAGAAGCTTTGTAGTGTGCTAGAGCCCTTCCATTTTGAAGTAGTGTCGGGTCCACTTCTTCCAAAAAAATCTATTAGTTTATATGGATCTGAACGGACTAGATCTTTTACTAGAACGACTCCTGGAGGGGATGGATATTCGACTGAAGCTACTTGTCCCAGAGACATTTGTTGATGTGCTTTGACGCTCCCCTTAACAACCTATCTAGTTAACTGTCCCGATCTCTACAATCATCAACCCCATCCCTAGAACAAAATAGGGATTTAAAGAAGTCCATTTAATGACACCTCGAAAGTTTCTCCGATCTTTTTCTACCAAGGACGTACAAAGTTCATATAGGTATAGGTACGTGGCAATGTGCATAGTGGCTCATAATTTAGGTAATGAGCTTGAGCACGCTTAACTGCCAAGAAAAGGGCAATTCCAACACTAACACCCTTCCACTCCATCACTGCTGCTACCAAAGAATGAATTGGTGACCTCTTAGAAAGAGCAATGTGCTTGAATCTACATGGTTGTCTGGCAATTTCTATATAAAGAAGCTAATCAATTCTCAAATAGCTCTGAAGGACAACTCGAGAGCTCTACCCTAGAACCAGGTGATGTGGCGAGTTTGGTTTCCAATGCTTGATTTACTTTGATTGCTTGCCCAAAAAGATGTCATCGACACTTTAAGCGGCCGTGGAATAAGAAGAAAACGAGTAAGCCATTTCGAATGGCTAGGACTATTTTATTGAAAAATTCTCTCTGTGAGAAGCTTTTGTTCCTATATATGTAATAGGGTATGGACAAGAGAAAGAAACAGGAATTGTACCAATGGCACTTATTCAGATTCCGATTGCTTTGTCTCCAATTGGGATTTGTGAGACTCAGAGGGTAAAGGCACAAAAACTAACAAACTATTGGTGACCCGCCATACACGACCTTAAATGGGGACTTCCTAGTAGACCAATTTATTGAACTGTTATAAGTGAATTCTACTTGGGGTATTGCCAAATCTTCTAGTACTGAGTAGTTGTATTTTTCTCTGCAATACTCCTCAACCAATTTCTCAAATAGCGGTTCACGACTTCCATTTATCCATCGATTTGTGGGTGGTATGCACTGCGAAACTCTAGTATAGTTCCTAACTTTTTCCATCAAGTTATTCGAGCCAAGATACTGACCAGTGTGGTCGATCGGTGCAAGGCCATAAATTGAAACACATTGATTCCGCTCATTCCCATCATTCACTTCAGGGCATGTCCCTCTGTGTGGTTAGTACTCCATACTATCAAGTAGCGAAGCTTACACTTGTTCGCTAATTATGATGGTTTGCCAAGGCCTCTTTCCTCCTCACTTTTCTTCTCACTCACATGGGTTGGGTTTCCCACAAAGGGGGAATGTGTTGACTAAACATCTCAGCCATTGGTGAGAATTTCACCCGCATCTGATCCCCAATTCTTATTCACCCCTTAAAATCATGATGAGTAAATTGTGACCTCGTATGATCGTGTCGGGTGAGCAACGGCCACTTCGTCACAATACTTACTTATGGGCTAACAGGTCACACTTTGGCCAAGTATCCTACAAAGAGACTCCCAAGAGCAAGAAGTTTTAAAGGAATTGTCATAGGAATGGGTGCATCATGACATCTTACGATGTCTCACCCGAATGACTTAGTTGGTAATATAAATGTGATAAAAAGTGAACGAAAAGAGTATAAAGAAGTGAAAAGGACAGAGACACTTCCCAACTAGAAAGCAAAATTTCCACTGATGGTATACTTAGTGTAAGTGAGCTCTAAGATCATATCTTTGGAATACAATCCAGTCATAAAAGGAAATCCAATTAGAGATAAGCTGCCCATGAGTATTATGGCATAGGTCAAAGATAACGAGGAAGCAAGCCCCCCCATCTTCTGCATATCTTGCTCATCCGACATTGTATGAATCACCAAACCTGCACTTAGGAATAATAATGCTTTGTAAAATACATGATTAATTAAGTGAAAGACACTAACCAAATAGTTAGAGAAGCCGCAAGTAAAGATCATATATCCTAATTAACTACAAGTTGTATAAGTCATAACCCTTTTTAGATCATTTTGTAAGATTCCAGTAGTTGCCGTAAGGAATAACATAATAGCTCCTGCAAAAGTTATAACAATCAAAGCTATAGGTGAGTATTCAAATAAAGGGGAGCACCTTGCTATCATGAAAACACTAGCTGTTACTATAGTAATTGCATGAATCAAAGCGGATATTAGAGAGGGACCCTCCATAGCATCGTGTGACCAAGTATGCGATCATATTTGTGCAGATTTTCCAAACGGCACCAATAAAAAGTAAAATACAAATAAGAGTTATGGTATTTAATCTCATATTGCAGTAAATCCAATAATTTATGGGGGCACTAGCATGAGCAAAAATGGTTTTAAAGTCTACTATTTGAAAGAGAGTAATATGACATGAAATCCCATGAGCTAATCCAAAATCACCTACTCGATTTACAAGCATAGCTTTGATAGCTGCTTTATCTGCCCGAAGTCATGTAAACCAGAAATGAATTAACAAATAGGAAGCAAGACCTACTCCTTCTTATCCGAGAAAGAATTGAATAGAGTTATCTCCAATCACCAACATTGACATAAAAAAAGTAAAAATAGATAAATAACACAGAAATCGAGGGCTATGTGGATCTTCAGACATATATGAAATGGAATAAAGATGGACTAAGCTACTTATGAATGTAACCATAATTAACATCACGATGGTCAAGCTATCGAACATGAAGTCAAAAGTGAATGATGAGTCGGACCAATTTGCAAATGGAGCGAGCTCACCTTGCAATTGCATGCAATGATGTGGTGATGAACCTCTCCTTCTCCTTTAGTGCTCTCCGAATAGTGCGATAAGGTTTCCTATTACGTGCCTCACCACTTGATCTTAAACGAGCATGAGAACCAAAATGAAAAAAAATGTATGATTCCGCTTGACTTTGCCACTCAAGTGTATGGCATATGTAGTGCTTAGGCACCTTCTTCCCTAATGAAAAAGTCCACCACTAGCCTGAGTAGTCTCAGTGTGTAGGCCTATCACTTTTTTTCGTAGGTTCTTCCGCGAAGAAAAATAAATATCAGAAAAGGGAGTACTACGAGCCCTCTTCCCCATGCATCTAACCAGCTCAGGTGGTTCACCAATTCCACCAACTAGACCATGAGAGTGATTCAGTCGATACAAAGGTGCGCTTGAAGTGGGTGGTGGGGGGGTGTGGGGTGCTGTCCATGAGGGGCTAGGCCCTTTTCCATTGGGCCACTAACTGTCAGGGCATAAGTGCCCTCTTGTTACCCATTTACAAGGCACCATCTTTGCCTTCCCTGAATAGGATCGCTCCCACACCTATAGCATTCGATCAGCCTACTCAAATGTGTATCGATCAAAAGGCAGGGCAGCACATCTTCCAATGGAGTGATGACATCCAGTATGTCCCCCCCTTTTCCCGACATGCTATGGTACCCCCACCCCAAGCTTGTGTAGCTTCTTCAAAAAAGCAAGCCAACACTGGGTAGGAGTGGGTCGACTCCGTATCACCCTGGAGCAATAGCCATGTCCGAATCTGGATCTTATCTACTTGGCAATTCATCTGGTGATTTCATGGTCACCAAAGAAGCCCTAAGGGGTATCAAACATTTCCGATGAGTTCCAAGCAATTCTAAGATAGCAAGCAATAGCTCACAGTGTGACTTCATAAAAAGCAATAAAAGATAAGATCAAAGAGAAGGAAATGCACATAGTGGTCTCCATAGTGCTTCCTTCTGATCCTAGAAAATGTCAGAAAAAACATGATGCAAAACTACCGAGCAGGGGCAAAAAGATGATAAGTAGATACATCATTTCGAGTGTGATCAGACAACCAAAATTCAGACAATAAAAAAGCATGGCCTGTGATTGAGTGATAGATTGATGACGTTCGAATAACACTCGACCGAGTCACAAGCAAGATTTTGATCCCCAATGACAAAGGAACGAGCCTTTTCTGGGACTAGCCCGCTTCCAATTACTCAAGAGGGTAATTTTCCAGTCCAGTTCTTTCTTGAATGGAGGAGTATGAGTAAGGTCATCTTTCTATGTGAATATTCAAACAAAAAGGAAAAAGGTCAAACTATATCTGATTGAATGAACTTTATGTGGTCTAGCTTTACCACCATGCACGAAACTTCAATTGGTGGAAGCAAGTCCATGAAGGATATCCCTTTTATTACGTGCAATTCTCCTTGTTTGGTAAACATCCAATATCAAAGCAAATGAATATTTCTCTAAGCTTATCCTGTAGCTTATACGCGTCGTATGAAAGCTGCTTCAAGGATCCAATTATATAGTTAAGGTTTGTTGATGATCCCTGACTACAATCCCAATGACATCATAAATAGTACATGCTACTCCTACTTTTTCCACTTCGCATATGAGCTTAATCTTCTCTATGATGTCAACTATCAGTTTGATTACATCGCGTTCAGTTCAATCTGGGCGATGAAAAGTTTGATAAAAAAGAGTATGGACTCTTGTTCTTTTACCTTCTTTCATGTAAACGTTGACCAACTTCTTGATCTATTATTTTTGCTCACCATCCAAGCCCCCCATATAGCTGAGAATTTTCGAGTGATGGGAGGTCGCATTTGATGACGAGGCTGATAAATTGATATTACGCGATCATTAATGTCCATCTTTTTCAGCCAACTCTTCTGTTTCCATCTTTCCTTTGACCAAGGGGTCCTCGAACCAAGTAATCTGGCCACCACCTAGGACTAGAAGATATTTATTAGATCCAGAAATTAAAAAAGATTCTGGTATAACCAACTATTTGGGCCATGTAACATAATAACATAAGAAGAATCCATGAGAAAGCTTGTCATGTGAATCGCCTCGTCCCCAATCACTATCCAAACAAAAAAATTTTGTTGACTTGTCTATAGTTTTGCATAAACATAAAGTTGATCAAAATATTTGATAGCCTTGAAAATTCAAAAACTCTTCTCGAGATTTTAAAGTATTTTAATTTCTATTAAATTTAATTAATCAAACCAAACATGTCACAACTCTCGAGTGGGAGTACCTAGAGGTCATGACACTATTAGATTTTATTAGTTATGAAACTTCCATTTAGAACAATAATGAAATCTATATTATTTTATTTTTATCTTTTCCGAATGGAAAACAAATATTTGATAGCCTTGAAATTTTTATTTTCTTATTTATTTATTTAGTAAAATAAAATTTATATTTTATTATGCATGATAATTTATTTACTTTTAAATAAAAAAAATTGACTATTGCCATATTGGTATTTATGGTTAATATTGTATTTATTGAGTATATATTATTTCTTTAAGTCTTATCATTTAATAACCAAAAAACTCCTAAATTTTTTTTAAATAATAAAAAATTAAATTATGCATACGAGTATTATTATTAATTATTTTTTTGGGGAAATTATGTAAATGAGGTTCAAAACAAACAATATTTATGTTTTCCACCCCCCTCAGAAAACTTTAGTCAAATAGTCCCAAAGATACTTTTTTTTGTTGTTTTTTTCAAATTTACCCTACCCACATAATTAAAAAATTATAAAAATATCGTTAAAAGAATATCCAAAACACTGCAAATTAATGTGTTTTTAAGTGAACCGTGTTTTCCAAAAACACTATTCACAAAAACTATATAAATAGATACATTAATGTACATAGGTTATATATATATATATATATATACTAGTTTTCACTATAGATAGTTAAACTATACATGTCACGACCCCCGAGCACTCTCACTTGGGATCCACAACATGTTTGGTTGGATTACTTAAATCTAAATAGTTTTAAATATGTTTAAAAGCCAATATGAAAGGTTTAATCATTTTTAAGTGGTGGACTTTTGTAATTTATTAAATTACTCATAGAATACATGTAAATATAAATAGATGGTGCTCATCAGAAATATTGATCAAAATAAATGAATTTATATTGAAAAATCAGATAATACATTCTATAAAATAATATTTCATGTTGTTGATTGCTTTTCCATAGAAAATTACAGATAAGTAAAAAATAATTTCTTCCATTCCCATTTTTTATGTTAGTTCATTTTCAAAAATCTCACAACCTCAAAAATTTAGCTGAAACAAAGTAAAAAAAATGTTAACATCACTCACATTTAGCTTTTAAAACAAATTGAATGTCCAGAAAACATCAGGAATATGTATAAACATCAAGTTAATATATTCACATATAAAAGTAAAGTTAGTTACCTTCCATCATCAGGAAAATCTTTAATGTTATACCAAACTCTTATAAGTTTTCAAAATATTCATTTTTTTATCAACATCCCTTTTCACAAACATACATAATGTATGCATATCAAAGTTCCATTAGGCCACAAAAACATGTAGAGAAAAAAATTTTACTCTCTAGCTCTAGCCTAGCTACCAACCCTACTGGGAAATACATACACACTCACTCCCATGATTCAAAGACTTATGTGAGATTTACTAGTTTCCAGCCATGCAACTACCTCCTCCAAGTAGTGAAACTCCACAACAAGTGCACAATGGGATTTATGGTCGCCTCAAAACCTCATATCCAAAATGTGTTTTTTTAATTATTCAAATTTTATTCAAAATATCATATTGCTCATATAGTTTTAAATTATTTCTCATAAGATTTTATACATGCATATTATCATAATCCTATTTCAAGATTATCCAAACAATCCATCAACCTTGATTTTTGGTACTATTTATATATGATCAAATATCATTTTCTTATTTTAGAAAAATAACTTTCTCTAAAAAAACATACGGGGAGTTTCCAAATCTATAAAAAAATTATTTCATGATATCAATTTTACAAGTTTCCATCAATTAATCATATATCTAAATTAAATGATTTACTTTTCACAAAACTTATTTTAAAGAATCAAAAACAAATGATTTATAATCACATACATAAAACAACACATCAGGGGGCATGTATATATAATTAACGATATAAAATATGAAATTTTACTGAGTTTCTAGAGATTTCCTACATTGACCAAGCTTTTCCAAGCCTTAACCATTAAAACCTAGCTCCAATATTTCAATCCGAGCCCCATAACCATTAAAACCTAGCTCCAATATTTCAATCCGAGCTCCATAACCATTATTTAAACTCAAACAAAACTAAAAGGAATGTTGTATTGAGAATTTATGTACTTTCAAGCCTAATTTATCAAATAAAGCAAAAAAAATTAAAATACATTAAAAAACCTCAACTCTAAATTCCTTTATGAGATTACAACTATTCCATGTATGTTTTTGGTTGAAATGAAACATTTATTGAGCTTTATCAATTCACGATATGAATTTGTACCAAAAATCATGAATTTTGTGTTTTATTTTAATGATTTTGATGAAAAAATGAGAACCAAAGAAATCTTAGAAAGAATAAGAGAAACAAAAGAGAAACCACGAAATAGAGATAGAAATGAAAGAAATATAAGTTTTATTTTTTATTTAATAGTAACATGATGAAATTGTCCTTGGTGGCTCAAAATGACAATTTTCTCTATAGAGCTTCACATCTAGCAAATTTAGTATTGATTTTCACCATTTTCCATCTCTAAATAATTTTGGACATAAAAATAAATTTTAACAACTTTGTATTACTTTATTTAACCACTTGGCCAATTCATAGTAATGGCTAAAATAAAAAAAAATTTGTTTTTTTGGGCCTTACTTTATAGTTATAGAGAGAGAGAGAGAGAGAGAGAGATATATATATATATATATATATATATATATATATATATATATATAACATATATGTAGTCATTTTAAACTATGACAAATATTAAATATAGTAACCAATATGTGTATCATTATATATACGTGTATATATGTATATTTGTAACATATATGTAGTCATTTTAAACTACAACAAATACTGATATATGGTGAACAATATATGTAATGTAGATGTTAAACTATATGCTATGTATAATTATTTTAAACTATATATATATATATATAAAACTATATAGTTTTAACATATATCTAAAACCATATATTTTTGTTATATATACATATATAGTTTTAATATAAGTATGACTACATCGAAGAC
Organism: Sapria himalayana; assembly: GCA_029783825.1. Lineage (NCBI taxonomy): Eukaryota > Viridiplantae > Streptophyta > Magnoliopsida > Malpighiales > Rafflesiaceae > Sapria > Sapria himalayana. Next base: position 535,276 of record JAREIK010001782.1, read on the forward strand.
ACCATTTTGTAGTGTTTTGGATATTATATTTAAAACATTTTCATTTTTTAATTACATGGGTAGGGTAAATTTGAAAACAACAAAAAAAAAAATTTCTTAGCGACACTTTGGATAAAAATGTTTTTTGAGGGGTTCCAAAACATAAATATTTGTTTTGGACCCTCTTAACATTAATTTTCTATTTTTTTCATTCCCATTCCTATTTTACCAAACCTTGGAATGAAAATAAATAAATATTCTAATGTTTGATTCCTAAGTTCATCCAAACACTAGAAATAGAATTGACAAATTCATTTTATTTCCCATTCCCACATACCAAGCATGGCATAAAATTACTATTTTTAGTTTTTTTTTTATTATTTTTTGTTTTTTTTCAAGATAGAACCTATTTATAATTTTATTATTTTAAAAAATGAAAAAGTTTTTGAAATATAATTTCATCCAAATAAGTGAAATACCAATATTAGAGCATCTCCAACGGGTTCACTAAAAACATAATTTTTGATATTTTGTTGAGTGTTGTTAGAAAATTAGGCTCCAACGCGCTTGCTATCCCACCTTACGTTTTGCCCCCTCGGCTTCTCACTCAACAAATGTAGTGAGTGTTTATCGCTCAACAAATCATTTGTTCTCTTAAAATATTCTTGACGTCTTTGATATTTACTAGTTCCAGCGACACCGGAACTCAACTTCGCACCACACTTCGGTATTTTGCTGAGCTTGATTGGAGTAAAATTCGAAGTGTTGCTAAATAAAATATTGAATTGAATATTTAAATATTTTTAAATTAGCTATTTTATTGAGTGTGATTGGAGATGCTCTTATCTAAAACAATCCAACAGCTATTTACAAAAAAATATAAATATCTTTGATTACAATAACATGATAGTCTAATTAATAAAAGAAGATGAATATTCTTATTTTAGGATCACGAGTTCAATTCTTAGGAATATCAAATACTTTTTTTAGGGTATTTGTAATTGAACTTTATTATATTGTTGGGATGGAGTCCTTAATTATTATGATCATAAAATTGAGGGTTCTAATACTTATTTATGAGCCTAAGTATAATATGAGTTGGATTTGGGAAGGGAATAAAAATAAAATAAAAACTATGAATATATTTTATCGATGGGTGGAATACATCTCATTTATTTGTTAAATGGTATTACATTAATCATCATGGCATTAGTGGAAGAATAAAAGTGAACATGCGATTTAGAATTCTCAAATCTTCATATTTACTTATTCAGGATAAATATTGAATACTTTCCTCAGGTCTTTTTCATATGATTAGGGTATTTTGATCATATGATTGAGGAATTTAAGGTTTATCTTATATAAATGTGGCAAGTGGGCTGGGCAGCTCGAGAATATCTTAAGGCATGGCCCGACTGAGCCATGCCTGACTTGGCATGACATGGTCTAGAACCGTGCCTTGACCTGAGTCATGATGGCCCGAAGCATGGCTCGTACTGTGTCGGGGCGGAGGTGTTGGGCTAGGTATGACTTTTGTGCATGGCCCACATGCATGATTTGACAGCATGGGGTACCATGCCCTGAACCTCAACCAAATATTTAGCGTGGTCCAATCGGGCCACGCCCACCTCTCCCAGTATTTTTTAAAATATTATTATATTAGTAAAACCTACCTATCCCGCCTTATACGCATGACATGTTTTTTTAATTAACCTACCATGTGGTTGACTGAGCACGTCTGCATGGCACGTCACAAGTGCACATGGATGCCTCCCATGCCCTAGCCTGACTGAAGCTTCTAGATTGTTTAGAGGCTTTAGCTTCTCATTCTAATGGGTGACTAATAGTAAAAAAAAATGAAATTATCAGAAGATTCAGGCTGTTGGATTTAGTTTCAACGACTATAGCAATAAATCTGATAGCTGTTGGGTTTTTGTCCTATTTAAATTTAAAAAAACATTAAAAAACATTAAAAAATTTTAAAAAATTTTAAAAAATTTTAAAAAATTTTAAAAAATTTTAAAAAATTTTAAAAAATTTAAAAAATAAAATAAAATTTTTTAAAAATATATATATATAATTTATAATAAATCTATATAAATGAGATTAAGATTTTGGGATTTTCATTCAAATCTCTCAACTCCTCTCTCACTCTGCTCTCTTTCTCTCTCAACTATCTCTCCTATTGAGATTGGTTTTTTCTCTCTCTAAAGTTAAAATTTATAATTTTAGATTTAGATTTTTCTGTAAAGCTTAAAAATGTCACATGTGGAGGGTAGAAAATTTGGGTGCTGGCTATGACTCTTTCTCTTCTCTCCATAAACCTAACCAAGTATTGTTTTAAATTTTTATTTAGTTTTTAAATTTTTAATTAAGATTATAATTCATAAAATAAAAAATTAGATATGACTAATAGTGAATTTAATGATAACAAAATTAATATCAACATAGACGTAGATAATATTAATAATGATAACCTTATTGAAATGTCTGAGATAGAAAAAATATTTTCTACAATGGCATTGACCTAAACTCAAACATCTAAAAAATAAAAAATTAGAAAAATATTTGTAGTTTTAACTTACTTTAACATAATACAAAATAAAATGTTATGCGTGTCAATGAAGAATCAGTACAATACAAGTATTATAAGAAAATATATGCATGTAAAAGTATGTGTGAGACTGAGCAACTAAAGAAATATACTGATCATTATACCAAAAAAGATAGTGCATTAGATCCTAGACAAACCCAACTAAGTAGTGGAGTCTTTCAGACTAGATCTAGTTCAGCTTTTATGTTGACCCCCATCATATATCACAATGAGTTAGGAAGGAAAGATATGGTCAAACTGATCACCACGATGTGTCTTCTGATTAGATTTTCGAATGGATCCTAAAGTAGTCAGTATCATGCAAACCTATTTTCAACCTACATATAATAGGATTCATAGGTCCATATGTAGTAACAACATACTAGAATATTATAAGTTAGAAAAATAAATAATAACTAATGAATTCAGGCAATATAGTGGCATGATATCTATGTCATCCGATATCTGAACTAGTAGTGACAATGCATCTTTTGTATGTTGCACTGCCCAATATGTAGATTCTAAATGGACATTTAAATAAAAATATTTTAGGATTTTCAGAGATTATTCATCCTCGTGATGACTATACCATATATGAGTGCATGATGAAAATCTTAAGAGATTATAATATTCAAAAAAAGTTAGTATCACATTTAATTATGCATCTAACATTGGAGTAGCCATTAACATATTTTTAGGACCATTAGAGATGAGCCATTAAGAGAGATTTTTCATGTTAGATATATGTATCACATCATTATCCTGATAGAACAAGCAGAGATAAAATTTATTTCATCCACTTAAGAAAAAATATGTAACTCACTAAAATATCTTTAGATTCTTAGCATATAATATGAGTTTGGTAGTTTATATTTTGTATGTGGATCTAAAGAAGAAGAAATTTCAACGAATGTGAGACACCATTAAAATTATACTTACCTTTTCTTTGAATCATGTGTTGGATATGAACATGTGATATCTAATTACATCACTAGTAAGAGTGACAACCTTATTATTGATGATAAAGACTGTGATACAAATATTTTATATATGAAATTTTTAAAAATTTTATACGATACAATGACTGACATGTATTCATCAGTTTACATTCTCACCACTTGCATTGCACTCAGGTGTATATGCAATAATAGTTGTATGTTTAGGAAGTTTAGATCTGACCCAATATTTAGTGACATGTTTGTTGAGATGGAAACTAAATACTTAAAGTACTAGTCCACTATTCCATCTCTTTATTGTCTAGCTTCTTGCATGAATCATAAGGTTAAGGTGGAAAAGATAGAAAATATTTTTACATATATATCCACTTGTATGAACCAGGAACACCAACTTAAAGAGGTCATTCATGAAAATTTAACTGAGTTATTTACATACTACAATACTAGGTATGGTAGTAGTTGTAGCTAGGCTCCGAGTATGAATATGAACACTGTATTCGATGATGACGACTTCTCCATTTAGTTAGCAAAAAAAATGATAGGGCGGACTGTTGAATATGAGTGAGTTGTTTTGGTACTTAGATACCAAATATTGGTTAATCATATCACATAATAATAATAAGAATCTTGATATTATATAATGGTAGAAATCATATGAGCCCACCTATTGCATGCTATCTAAAATACCATGCGATCTACTAATTCATCTAGTGTTGAGCATATTATCAAAGTTTATTTTTTCTGTTGCAATCAATGTTATTTCGGATATGAGATCGAGATTACGACCAGATATCATTGAGACACTAGCATGCATGAAAAATTGAAAGGATTAAAGGTTGAACATCTAAAATCATGTTAGAATAAGAATGGAGGAGTTGCTGGTTAATGCCGACTCGTGGATTTTGAGGATGTTGAGCCCACCCTTAGTGATACAATTAGATACTTACGTGATAATGATCAGTTACATACTTATACCGATTGACATTTAGATTGAGCTTGCATGTAGCATGATTATGATTGAATTTTTTTATTTTATGTTGTTGTGATGTGTTATTTTACTTTTTTTGGATTAGATTAAATGATGATTAATGGATGTGTTTTTTTTTGATATTTTTAATTATGAAACTGCCATTTATGTTAAATATTTTTTTTTTGTAATTTATATGAAATAAATAAATAATATAATGTTATAATTCATAATGAGTAACTTAAACTTTTAAATTTATAAACACAAATTTTAAAATTTTTAACCGTATTTGGTGACCGATTGACCAGGCTGGAAGCCTCCATGCATGACTAGGCATGACTCTACCTAGACTCGGGATGGTAGGGCCATGCCGGGCTGTGTCGAGCTAGCCATAATCAAGTCATGCCATGCCATGCATGATATGATTGCTGTATCAGCTCATGCTCGGCATGACACCTACACAATGGCCCAACTTGGTCACCAAAAAATGGGTTGTGCTGGCATGACATAACTCATTTGACACCTTTAAGGTTATATGTGATTCTAAGTATAATATGAGTTGAATTTGAGAAGAGAATACATAAAAGGAGTGGAGAATTAAAAAGAAGAAACATACTTTTTTATATTTTAAAGATTGCATAAAACTCTTAACTAATTAATTTTTAGTGCAGTTAAATATATTAATCCCAAAATACTTTTAATAAATTAAGTCTCCCCTCTTACCTCTCCACTCGCCCGTCGCCCCTCTCTCATCACCCCTCACACTTCATGTACGTATATAATAACTAAAAAAAAGGAACCTAGTGGAGCTCAATTGAGCCCCTCGAAGGATGTGGGGCATGGGGTGTGGGGAGAGGGGCGAGGGACGAAGAGCGAGGGGCGATGAGTGAGTGGAGAGGTGAGAGAGGAGACTTATAATTCATTAAGGGTATTTTGGGTTTAGTATATATGAGGGTACCAAAAATTAATTAGTTAAAAGTTTGATGTTTTTTTTAATTATTAAAGATATGGTTAATTTTTTTTAATTATTTTATTGGGAATGCACAAAACATAACTATCTCATAAATATATATATATATATATATAACTATGATTAAATTACGTCCCTCGATGTATATAGATACGGTCAGCGACTACATTTGACTTTATGGTGCTTGCCTCAGGCTATCCATGCATGGGAACTGGAGAGGGCCCATTTGGGGGGGAGCGGGGGGTCTGTTCCTTGGAAATTTTGGACCCTTAAAATAATAAAAACGCTAATTTTTTGAGTTGCTAAATTGATCAAATTCAAATTTTTTTGTCATTTGATTTTCACGATCGAACTCTCAGCTGTGGGGATATAAGCCAAGTTGTATTGCTGGCCCCCACCCAGTGCCAGAGCATGGATAATGTTCAACCCTTGTCCAAAGCAGTTCGAAATTCGTTACGTACTGGGGTCATCTTGTTTGACTTGACTCGAGTCGTTGAAGAACTTGTTTTCAACAGCTTGGATTCTGGCGCAACTAAGGTACCATATTAATGGCATATGATTTGAGTTATTTTTGTATGTTTTTAAAGCGAATTACCTTTTTAAATGGTTGGATATGAGAAATGAACCCTTTTTTACTTAACTTGGTAAATTATTTACTTTTTTGTTTTCAATTTTCATCTGAGTGTTTGAATTTGGTGGTATTTTTCAGGTGTCTATCTTTTTAGGCATTGGAACATGCTATGTTAAAGTGGTCGATAACGGTCAGTTTTAATTTTTTATGTGTATATTTTGTAAAAATATGTTTTTTCTGTAATGAGTCAATTCGAGTGCTTGCAGGATCTGGCATTTCACGGGATGGGTTGGTATTGTTAGGAGAAAGATACGGTACTTAATTATATTCTAAGTCATTGTGCCTGGATAGTTAATTTATTGGTCATGTGCTTAAAATTTGTTTCTGAGTCATTGATAGAGTCTAGATACTTAGTTTAAAGTGAAGTGGAAGATTACTGAGTAATGGTGTTGATGGTAAATATGTTCAGTAAATGTGAATAACATGCTCGTTATACATGGAATCACAATGTGGAAACAGAATGCGAAGGCTAAATTTACATATAAACTTGATGATCATTAACAAATGTTTAACATTTAAACAGGGATACTTCAGCTACCATTTTTCCCAACTGAATGTCATTACTATTAATTTCACTGACAGTCACATCAAAGCGACATCAAATTTCTGATGGAAACACAGGATATCAAAGCTTAGGATTTCGGGGAGAAGCATTGGCTTCTCTATCTGATGTATCACTGTTGGAAATTGTAACAAAAATATTTGGGCGCCCAAATGGATATCGCAAGGTGATTAAGGTCGGTGTGAGACTTTTTTAGTTTTTCCTTCCTTGAACTTCAAGTAAATTTGATGATTATCCATTTGTTTTATTGAAAAATATTATAAAATAAAACTAAACTCATAATAATTTGAAAGATAAAAAATTAAAAGCTAAAGTAATAAATTACATTATGAAATAAAATATAATCAAAAAAAAATGAGAAATTGGAAACATATAGGAATGAATCTTAAATGAATAGGAAAACTCATTTTATAGGAAAAAAATTGAAAATCCTCAAAGAGATTTTCGATGTGGGCTAGGTGATTTTCACCTAACCTCAATAAAATAATATTCACTCAATTGAAAATATTTTTTTTACTTGTCATACTTATTTTTATATTTGTTACGTCACATAAAGTTCTACACCATTCAAATTTGTCAGTGTTGATCGCTTTGACCAAAATATTCGCTATGTTTTCTTCAGTATGAATCTTGTGCATATTCATAATTTTTTCTACTTTCTCTCGTACAAATGATAATGTACACTGATATGTTTTGTCTTTGAGTGAAATACTGAATTTTATGTTAAGTGTAGAGCACTTTAACTATTACAAAATAAAGTAACTTTTATTTTGTTTGTATCCAAACTTTTTAAATAGTATTTATAATCAGATTGCCTTTTTACTGACTTGTGTATATATTCTACTTTTGTCGTAGAAGTAGATACAATAGGCTGGAATTTTAAAATCTAACTTGCAGCTCCTCTAGTAAGAGTAAAAACATAATTTATTGTAGACTTGCTATTATCAATATTTTCAGTATAGTCTGCATCAACAAAATCTTTGACAACAAGATTTGAACTTCCATAGTATATTGTAGTATTTGAGGTTCCTTTTAGATATTTGAAAATTCTCTTCATAGTACTTTAATGTTCTAAGTCAAGATTTGCCATGAATCGACTAACTACTCTAACTGCTTGTATAATATCTAGTCTATTATAAATTATTGTAAATATTAAATTTTTCACTATTGATACATACGATCATTGAGACATCTTTCTCCTTTCTTCTTTCGAGCTAGGACACATGCTCGAGGATAATTTGAAATTAATAGGAAGAGGGATAGAAATTGGCTTACTATCTTGCATGTTAAAATACTGTAAGATCTTATTAAAATAATTTTGTTGAGAAAGCTAAATTTTTTTATTATTTCTATCTCAGTAAATCTGTATTTCTAGAATCTTGTTTGTTAGTCCCAAGTTCTTTATATCAAATTTCTTAGCCAATTGTGTTTTCAATTCTTAGATTCGATATATGTTTGGGCTTGCTACCAACATATCATTCACATATAATAGTAAAATAAAATTATTTTTTTCAAACATTTTGTAGTATGTATAATAGTCTGAACTGAGTTTATTATACCCAAGACTCTTGATGAATTAATCAAATCTCTTATACCAATACCTCAGTATTTGTTTCAGACCGTATAGAGATTTGTTTAACTTACAAATCAAGTTCTCTTTATCATTTTCTACAAATTTTTTTGGCTGGAATATATAAATTTCTTTTTTAATTTCTTCACGAAGAAAAGTAGTTTTAGCATCTAATTCTAAATATAAAGTAAGTATAGTACATAGAGTCATTATTACTCTAATTGTTGTAATATGAATAACCGGAGAAAAAATTTTATTGAAGTCAATACCTTCTTTTTGAGTATATCTCTTTATCACTAATTTTATATAATATTATTCTATTTGATCATTGCTATCTCACTTTATCTTGTAAATTTATTTGTTGTCAATAGCTTTTCTTCTAATTGGTAATAGTACTAGCTTCCAAGCCTTGTTCTTGTGTAGAACTTCAATTTTTTTTATTATTGCTGTTATCCACAGAGATGTATCTGAATTATCTGAAGCTTCTTGAAATGTTGAAGGTTCTCTATCTTATGTTAGGAGACAATATGCAATATTATTTTTTGTAACATACTCTGAGTACCAAGTTGGCGGTTTTTTATTACGAGTTAACCGACTAACTTCTTGAGCTTCAGACATGACTTGTTCTTGTGCTTTATATCCTAGTTCTTTCTTTATTGATTTTGGAATATCTTGTATCTGATTATTTTCTACATGCACAGTGGTAGTTTCTGAAATTTCTTTTAATGTATTATAATCTTTAATTCTTTCTTTAAAAATTATATCTATGCTGATAATTACCTTGTGGTCAGTGGGCTCCCGTAAGCGATTCCCCTTCACTCATTCAGCATAACCTAAAAATATATATTTTCTAGATTTTGGATTCAAATTTGTTTTTTATTGGGTGTTATATATCACATATGTAGGATATCCAAAATAATATAAAGTAGAGTAATCTACCTGCTTACCCGTCTACATCTCCATCGGTGTCTTCAAATCAATCGATGTTGATGGCGATCGATTTATCACATAGCATGTAATTTTTGTAGTCCTTAATATTACTCTCATTTTTTCTGTAAGAGTTCTGTTCAACTGTTCTGCTACTCTATTTTGTTGTGGCATGTACGTGATTGTGAACTATCATTTGATACTTTATTGCTTACAAAAAATAAGAAATTCACAAAATGTATACTCACTTTCATTATATGTCCGTAAACACTTAATTCTTTTCCCAGCTTCAAGTTCTACCTATGCTTTGAAGTCTTTAAAAGTTAAAAACACATCTGATTTTTTCTTGATTGGATATACTTAATATTTCCTTGAATAATCATCGGTGAAGGATACAAAATATTTTGCTTATCCGTAAGATATTTCAGGTGATTCTCATACATCAGAATATATTAAGTCTAGATTATTTTTACTTCGTATATTTGATCTTTTAAATATCAATCTATTCTGTTTACTATTAACACAATGCTCATAAAAAAATAAATTTATCGTTTTGAGCCCCAGAAGTACTTTTTATTAGTGAGAATCTTCAAACATTGTCCTAACATATGACATAGTTTGAGATGTCATTTCATCGTTGATTCTTATTCTTTAGTAATTGATACAACACATGCATATGCTTCCTATACTATTTTTTCTTTAAGTATGAATAAATTTGCCGTGATCTTTTTTCCTTCATTACCACAAGTGAACCTCTTACAATCTTTATCATCCAATTTTCAATAAGAGTTTTGTATCAAAGACTTTCTATTTGTCTCAAAGACAATAAATTTTTCTTCAAGTCAATCACATGTTGTACCTCTTGAATGATAAGAATCATACCATTAAATATTTTAATTTTGATAGTATCCATACCAATAATTTTTAAAGTATGATTATCACATATGTGCACCCATTTGAGATTGGTTCATATTTATGAAATTAATCTCTCCGAGATGTCATATGCCATGATTTTCCCGAGTCTAACAACAATACATCACAAAACTATTTTCTATTTTCAACTATTGTTATTATCTTACTGTATAAAATATTATCTTCATTATTGATACTTGCAATATTTCCTTGAGTCTTAGATAACTTATCATCCAGATTTTTTTTTTAAATCAATAATCTTTTTTTTAAGTATTATTTCTTATCATAGTTATAATATTTAATATTTTTCTTATTTCTAAATTTTGATTTATCATACTTCTGACTCTTATTGGGACCATGTTCTGTTGATCTTCCTCATATCATCATCAAAGCATCTATTTGTTGTGCATTTACATATCTATCATCTTTATTTTTTCGTCTATTTTCTTATTCTAAAATAATAGAGGCTATATTATTAAAAATTAAACTATCAATCAATGTATCATTTGTTAAATTGATGACGAGTTGATCATACGAATCAGGTAAACTTTGAAATAAAATCTTATCATGTTCAATTTCTTTTATTTTATGACCTAACGTAGTAAGTTGCAAAAATAAAGTATTCAGAATATTGATATGATCAGTTACTGTGATAGATTCCATCATTTGCAAAGTGCAAAGTCTTTTTTTTAAGAAGATCTAGTTGTAAAATGACTTCGTCTTGTGAGAGTATCCTAAATTTTTTTTTGCCGTATTCTTTTCTATCATACTTGACAATACTCTATCAGTAAGTGCAAAATACAAGTCAGCTATTATATTACTATTCATCTCATTTCACTTGTTTTTAGGAATTCTTGTGAGCCTTTTTCTAATTGCATCTAAGCAATTAATATTCCTTAAAATTGTTTTAATTTTTATTTTTCACAATGAAAAATTAATTTCATTAAATTTTTCTATTTCAAATTTTGCTGCAATGTTTCACTTTTACCGTGAACAATAACCAAAAATAATAATAATTATTTATATTATTATACTAAAAATGTTCTTAGGTAAGTGAAGTGACACAATTACCCTCTTAAAAATTAAAAATCTTGAGGCTCTTATCGTCCTTTTGACAGAATTTTTCTAAAATGTATTAATCACAAAAGTTATTAACTAGCCTCCCTCTTATATCACATTTATAAAATAAAATTAAACCCGCAATAATTTGAAAGATAAAAAATTTAAAACTAAAACAATAAATTATATCATGAAATAAAATATAAAAAAAAAAAAGAGAAATTAGAAATAAATGGGAATGAATCTTAAAGGAATAGGAAAATTCAATTTATAGGAAAAAATTTGAAACTTCTCAGAGATTTTCGATGTGGGTTAGGTGATTTTCACCTAACCCCAATAAACTAACAGAAAATCTAAACTTTCCTAGGATGTACACTTTCAGTACTAGTTTTCTTCTTAATTGTAATAAAATTTTTATCATATTCTTCAGGGATCAAAATGTTTGTATCTTGGAATTGATGATACTGGGAAAGATGTTGGTACAACTGGTATAATAGCCTCTGTTTTTTTATATTTTATGCCATAAATACAATGTATGCGTGAATCTTTATCTGCAGAAATGCATATTCATCTCTATATATTTTATATATAAAATATATAGAGATGAATTATTTCTTTCTTAGGGAGAAGATCTAGGATAAAATTATTACTATAATATATATTCAGACAATGAGACAACTATTGAATCGTGTTTAAAAAGTTTTAAAGTTGTTTCAAATAAATTTTTTCTTCTCCAAACTTAATATTCTGTATCCTTATATACTAGCTTGAGACAATGTATTGCAGCTTACACCTTTATAGTTCATAGTTTTTTTGTATTATTGATAAGAATGCTTAATATGTGAGCTATTTTAGTCATATTTTTTAATTATATAAGAATATAATTTATACATTAATGATTATGAGTGTGGTTTCATTTGTTTGTATAGTCATGAAAAAATTTAACAAAATCATGTAATAATACATGCTTGATGAAATGTTTGTATAATTATGAAAAAATTCTTTAGTTTCAAAATATTTTTATTTTTATATTTAGTTAATTTTTAAAATATTTTCAGATGTTATATTTGAATAATAAAAGATAAAAATATTGTTTTATATGTAAGATTTTTTTTTTTGTATCAAATATATGAAATCCCACTTAACTTTCATGTCTAATCCAACTTTTACAAGATTTAGATTTTTAACTTTATAATATATTTAAAATTTAGCTTGATGCTAGATTGAATACTTAATTCAAGCTATTATTTTTTTAATTTCTTAGCTAGTCTTTAATTATTTTTATTACTGATTTTATCTTTAAATTAATTATATGATCTGAACATATTTAATGTAAGATATTTCACATCTATATAATCTAAATAATTTATACAAATACATGCTCATGTAAATTTTTTTCATATGCTAAATGTTAAATTATGTAGAATGATAGATATTATCCAATATGCTCATAATTACCTAATCAAAATACTATCATTTTTTTAGAATTAATTTTATTGTGTTTAAATAATAAGCAATCATATTTTTTTTGGGTTTTACTATATCGCACATTAAGGAAAAATATAAATTTAGATTTCTCAATGATGAGAGTGACTCACATTTGATGAAATAATTTTTACTTATATTTTTGCATAGAGGTGGCTAATGGGTAGTATCGGGTTGGCACGACCTTGTTCCAAGCATGAACTTAGGCATGTTGGGCCACCAGTTTTCATGGTCCGTTCCATTGTTGTTTGATCTATTTTCTATTTCTATTTTTACATATATTTTCTGAATTAAAGATAATATATTTATCTTATATGATTTGAAATTTCCTAACATTCATTGATAAATTAGTTTTATATTAATCAATATAATAATTCTATAATTATGAAGTTATCATGATAAAATATTATTATCAATCCATATTTATTGAATTTTAATTATTCTTTTATTTTAAATATATAAAAACAAAAATTATAATTTTTTTTGTATATTTTTTATGTGCGTTAATAAATGAATTGTCAAAAAATTCACGCATAAAATACTTTAGCTCAATTCATTTTTTTTTTTTTTGATTATTATTGAACTGTTAAATAAAATATGCTGGTTTCATGAATTTTAGAATGTTGTTGACTATGATTTTTTTCCTTTGTAGCAAAGTTAAAGAGATTATTTTCACAATCATTATTTTTTAAATATATAAATAAAATTTTGCCTTTATTTTTTAAATATATAAATTTATTTTTTTTCTTAATCACAAAGTTCTAAGATAATGCATTAGAGAAGATCATAAAAGAATAGAGAATTCATAACTGGATGTGTAAAACTTGATTCAATAGTAACTTATATTTGTTAGAACATTAGGAATTATGGTGTTGTTGGGTGGGTATCATCGTTAATGCTGTACTCATGTGTTAAACTGTTGAAGTTGGACGGTTGGATCTGGTGAGAGAGGGAGATAAATATCTTCTGTTTATTATTCCTACTTAGTAGATCAGTTATAGCTGTTGGGATGTGATGATCTAGCTGATTTTTCATTTTTTGTCTGGGCAGGTAGACTTAGACTGTTGACCTGGGTGGCTAGGTCCCATTTTCTGGGACTTGGGTCAGGCTGGTTTGCATGCAAATATGTTTGTGTATGATCAACTGCTTTGGCCAGGCTGTGCTGGCATGGCCTGAATTGCTAGTATCAGCATGTGTATATTTGTGCTTATGAGTATAGTTGAATATAATAGTATATGTTTGTATATGGTCATCTAGTGCTACAAATAATATATAGTATTGTGCTAGTACTTAGTTATGCTTGTATATGTACTTTTTATATATTTCATGTGTTTTGGCAGTTGTTGTTAGGGACTTATTTTACAACCAACCTGTTAGGAGAAAGTATCTGCAATCCAGGTTTCCTTCTGTACGATTGCTTATATTTAACTTCTTTATAGTTTATACTAATTGTGCATTTTTCGTTGGGTTTGCCTTTGATAATTGAAGCCCCAAGAAGGTCTTGCATCTTGTCAGAAAATGCGTTCTTCGTATTGCCCTTGTCCATTCACAGGTTTCCTTCAGAGTTGTAGATACTGAACGGCAAGTGGTGTGGATTAGAGCATTTGAGCTCTCATTTGTTTATTTTTGTGTGTGTTTGTATATGTTTTTTTCTTTGGGCATAATGCATTTTCATAATTCAGCGAGCAGGAAATTTTGTGCACCCATCCTTCTTCTTTGTTGTCGCTATTAATGAGTAGCTTTGGCATGGAGGATGATGGCAATCTCCAGGAATTGGATGTTAGTGATGGTGTATTGAAGCTTTCTGGCTATGTATCACATCCATGCAATAGATTTCCCAAGAAGGTTGGCATTCATATTGATTCTTTTTAAATTATTGCTAATCAAATTAACATAAGCAAATAACTTATAAATCTCTCAATTCGCATACATGCCATGATACAATTTATATATTGAATTAGGATCCAATTGGAACACGTATATTCTTGGGTAATCTATTGCTTAATGAAGAATAATACTTAATATAATAAAAACCAAAATGGGAAATACAAAAATAAGTCTTACACTTTAAAATGAGTTCTCTATTCTTATATAAATAGATAAAATTGATTAGGGTAGTCCATTGTTCACATATAGAGTGCTTCCATCATAAAACATAAAATAACAATAAAAAATCATATCTAGTGCATAAAACTCTCACTCAGTGTGATATCTCGGAGAAGTTAATATTTTGACAGTCTTATTCTTAAAAATTATAGATGTTGCGTTTGTTGAGTTTTGAACTAGAGATTTACTGCTTTTAGATGATGATATTTGTCATCATACAAAAGCATGATCTATGCAACATAAAATAATAATAAAAAATGATAAATGCAACGCTACCTATCTCAAGTTAATTTGTAAATATCTAGACTACAAAGCTTGGAAAAAAATTAAAATTAAGATATTTTCAAGTCTTTATAAATATGTCTATTAGCTGATTTATTGTAGGAATAAGTAGTGACTATGATCTTATATTAGATTTTTTTTCTAAAAAAGAAATAATTGATCATTATATAATTCGTTTACTTGTTGAATACTAGATTAAAGACTATATATTATAGTTTGGCTATCACAATAGAGAGTAGTAGAAGAGATTGAAAATTTGATTTCATCCGATAGATGCACGATCTAAAGAACTTTAGAGGCATCAATGATCACCATCCTATATTTTGTCATTTTGTTGAATTTCAAGTTTATTATGTCTTTTACTTTTCTATGAGATATGATTATCTCCATGAAAAATATAGGAATTTATAGTAGATTTTTTGTTTATACAAGTTGATACCCAACTAAAATGTGAATACCCTGACTAGATGAAAATATTTATTATTTCTGAATGAAATACTAAGTTCTAGATATTTGTGAACATATCTAAGTATATAAAAAACTGTATCAAGATGAACATGTCTTAGAAAATTTAGAAAATAACTAGTTATATTAGCTCTATAGATTATATGTAGCATGTTGATAGTCAGGTAATTAATTATTTTATCAGTTCTTTTATATGTAGTCAAGTCAATAGGAGGATTTGTATATGATAAAATATATAATTGACTCAATTAGAGTATTTGTTTGAATACATCCCAAATAAATTTATGAGAAAGTATTTAAGGTATTTTATTTATGTGACAACATAATATTTTTATTGTAATAAGCTATATTAATTCAAAAAAAATATCTGAGTTTTTCAAAATTATTTTTCTAAAATTATGATAGTTTTTATTGAGTTGAGTGATTATCAATTCATTCTCATAATAAGTATATTATCTACATTCTACATATATAATCAACAAAATAAATATGCCATTTGAATTTCTCTAATATAATAAGGAATAATCTATAATATAAATGTACAAACTAAAAGATACAATTGTGATTGAAATTCATATAAATAAGGTTTTCGATGATTATTTTAGACCGTACAAGACCTTTCACAACCTATAAATTAATGAGGGCCCGATTAGGATTTTGGCTTTTGGTAGATTTTAGCAAGGTAGAGAGAGAGATGAGAGAATGGGAGAATAGAAAAAAAGTGAATTTTTACTAATGATTTTTTTTTGAAATATAATAATTACTATATTTATATGGTTTAAGGGATACCACATATCGGTTGAACCCAAAAGATATAATTGTATACATGTCACAAACATATAACTTGAAATAGAGGAAAATAATTTGTGATTCTCCAAAAATCTTTGTAGGGGTATTTATAATCAACTTGCTGGTAGGTATATACATAGTGATTCATTATAATTTTTTTTTCTATATAAAGTGAAAATCAATCTCGTTGTACTTCGCTTGTTTATAAATACAAGGTTGACATCAATGTGCTAAATTATCTGGTTATCACAATACAACTTCATTGATATCTGAATTGGTAAGCCAAATAACTCGAAAAAATGATTGATCAATTGAAGTTTATAAGTAATCAATATCATAACTATACATAATGTATTTGTATTAGATCCACAAGTAATAGTCTATTTTATTTTTTAGGAGATAGGATTATCTCTAAGAAAAATATAAAATTATATATGAGATCACTTCTTTATAATTACCAGAGCTCAACTAAAATCTAACTATGTTTCTACACGGCTATGCTTATAATCTTTAATAAAATTTTGTATCTTGTAGCCCTATTCACATATCTTAGGATCCTGATAATTATATACATATTGGTTTGTTAGGAAAAATCTATAAAATAAGTAACTATATAAATAATATTGATCATACATGATTTACTTATTTTTAGATAGTTCAACTTTATTATGATTCTCTTATATCTGGTAGAATTGACTATGAAACTCATACTTGTAAATAAATATAAATTGGAATCAAGTGATGAGTTAACAGGTACACATCTTGTTATATGAAGATCAAACAGAATATCTAAAACATATCTTTTATGAGAGAAATATTATACCTCTTAAGTATTTAATCTCAATTCTTAGGAAAAATTAAAGATACTCTAAGTTTTTGTTTAAAATTTGATTTAAAGGAATAATTTTAATTAAGATATACTCAATTGATTATATTATATAATTAAAATATCATTAATATATATTATGATTATATCACATGTTATTATCATGAATTATATCATAAAAAATAAGCATAATAAGATATTCATTTTCTATGGCTAAAGGTGACAAGCACCAAAGAGAACCCATTAAAACATGTCCTAAGAGATTTCTTATGGCTATAAATAACCTTCCAAAATCTACACACTATGCTGGTGCTACCTGAAACATTAAAACCTGGGGGTTGCTCTATAAATACTTTTTTCTCGAGGTCACCATGCATTGCTTACATCCAATTGATATATAATTCATCTGTGTAATATGACAACAGAAAACAATGATTTAATAATAGTCATTTTGGCTATATATGAAAAAATATCTCAATAATTAGTATCATAAGTTGTGTAAATTATTTTGATATTAATCTGAACTTGTGCAAATCAATATTTTTTACATTTTAGTTTTTATCATGTACTTTCATTTGCACCTCGTTACTAGCTTAATTGAAAGTTTTAGAATAAGATCACAAGTATGATTTGATATGATTGCACTTAATTTATTTAATATATTATGTTTTCATCATTGATGAGCAAATGTCTCGAAAAAAGTATCAATGATCTT
Source organism: Sapria himalayana (assembly GCA_029783825.1). NCBI lineage: Eukaryota > Viridiplantae > Streptophyta > Magnoliopsida > Malpighiales > Rafflesiaceae > Sapria > Sapria himalayana. The sequence continues at coordinate 553,070 of JAREIK010001782.1, forward strand.
GTAAAAATTAGAATATATAATACTAAAATAAGAATAAAAGAATTATCATGATAATGAATGCTAGTAGAACATGTTAATTATTTTCTTAGAATAATTGTAATGTTAAAATCATTACTCGAAATTAAATCAACTGACATGTTAGGAGACTTATTTGGGAAATATTTTGGATGTATCCATTCAATATATATCTTTAGGTTATGATCACAAAGTCTTTCAACCCTTTTCTCTTTTTTGGGAAGACTTGCATGTCTTGTCTAGTGGAACACTCATACTAGGCTTCTCTTTCTTGCACAAAGTTCCATGAGAGGTCTCACTATTCATCAACATGAACCATATTAGTAGTATCAAGAGTAGACATAGGAATAAGGTCATAAGTTACCTCTATGTGAGGAGTAGTAATTGGACACTATAATGAACTTACTATTATGGTGTTTGAAGGTGCATTTTCTTTGATCAAATCCTTGAAAAAAGATATATATTTGAAAAATATTATATTCTTAAATTCTTTATTTTTTGGGCTTTATTGATTAATACTTATATTCTTTATAAGTATATAAGTATATTCTTTCTGTTTGAGGAGAAATCTTGAATAAAATAAATATATCTAAAAATCTTTGGTGAAATATAAGAAAATCTCTTTCATGAGTATAAACTTATATGAGATGTGACATGAGAGAACAAATGTTGATACTGAATTGAGTAGGCAGTTAACAATTAATATTATATTTTTCAAAAAATGCTTAGGAAAACTCTTATGCAGTAAAAATCTCTTAATTTTATAAATCAAATATTATTTTATTTTTGCAATTTAAGTTTTTGATGATTGTTCTAAATTGTATAATACCTTTTACAACCTGTAAATTAAATTTGAAAAATTTGTTTGTGCTCAAAAATTAGATTACTGTCTTATATACATTTCTTCCACAAAATCAATATGAAGAATAATATTTTTCATGTCTATTTGATATATAATAAATCAGTGAGATGCTGTATGATACATGAGTATTTAAACTAAGACTATCTTGATATTAAATAAAAATTATCATATTGATTAACTCCAAAAGTTTGAGTGAAATTCTTTGTAATAAGTTTCATCTTCAGGTGATTATCTTACCATCAAGATTAGTCTTCATAGTAAAAGTTTATCTGCAACTAATAACATACCTTTGCAAAGATCAAGGTACCAATTCTTATGTTTCGTTATAATGGAATATATTTATATCTTTTATTATGATCTAATTTTATTTTGGATAAGATAATATCTTGAAAGGAAACTTAAATATTCTAGTACCTTCAAAAAAATTGTAAAATATGTCCAAGAAGGTTAAAAACAAAAGTATTGATAAAATTTATGAGATAAGGTTTATAAGTACAATTTTATTTTTTTATGAGAGTAATCGGAAGATCAATATTATAAGAAGTGGCCGCATAATATTTGACTTAAATGATTTTTTTTTTGCTTCTTAACATGTTGAACATATTTTTTTTTTCTAAAATAAATATAAAGATATGGGTGATCAAGTTGCTTTGCTCCTAACTCATTTAGACATGGGACTATCTCATCTTGATTAGGAGAGGATGAAGAAACCTCATCCTCTTTCAAAACCAAAAGGGACTTCTCTACTTGTTATCTAACAACTTTAGAAGTGACTGAATGGTGATAATTACTCCTAGTCGGATGCTCAAAGGAGATTTCGGGAAGGTGAAGAAGAATAAGAAATTTAGATAAAATCTCTAAATTTGTATATGGTCTAGACTCCTTAAAAATGAGTTATTCTTTAAAATGGTAATATTTGTACATACTAATACTCTATATATCTCAAAAGACTAATATATAAGCTTTTTTTGAGTATCAAAGTAACCATGAAAATTATGCTTTATCACCATGGTTAGCATCTTATCATGTATGGTAAAAAGATTCTGAGTAAAATATGTGTTCTCAAATATTTTGAGAGTTAAGCTAAATAATTTTTTTATAAGATAGTGTTTGATATTTCACGTACTGATTTTTTTTGGGTTGTTTGGCATAATTTTTTGTGCTTATAATAATTTGGGCTTTAAATAATTAATTTTCACTAATATATGATTTTGATAAAATTTAATAAACAGTAGTGAAATTATATGTAATTTATATGAAATTGGTAAATTTAGTGGAGTGATAACTTGGAGCACAAAAAAATAATAGAAAACTATGATATTTTCCATATCATGACTTGGTTACATTATTTAAAAGTCTATTGAGAAGTCATGATAACTTTTCTTGCTTATGATTTTACAAAATACATTATAATAGTTTTTATACGCTACAACTTAAATACTGAATTGTCATAATTTTTGTATTGTGCAACACCACTATCTTCGTAACCAAGATATTTTCTTGAAGTTACGAGCGCACTATCTCAAAAACACAATCATGATTGTGATTTCATTTTTATGTTGTGGTAGCCAACTATCTCACTAGTATAAAAAGGTACTACATTTTCCAACACAATTATATAACCAATATAGAGCTAAAAATCATATAGCATCAAGGAATTTTTAGTCGTGATAATATTTTTTGACACAACTTTGTGTTTCAAAGAATATTTATTCTAGTTGTGACATTTTTGTTGTCGTGATTTTATGTTATAGAGATTAAAAATTAACGTCGTGACATTCTTATCGTCGTAACTTTGTGTTCTAGAGGGTAAATGCATTCTAGAGAGTGTGTTCAATTGTAGTTATTCATAAAATCATTACTTTATCTTTTAGAGAGAATTTATCTCAGTCATGATATTTTTCTTGTCACAACTTTGTGTTTCAGAGAGAAGTTATCTGAGTTATGACATTCCTATGCTGTCATAATTTTTGTATTCTAGAAAAGATTCAAAAAAATAATAAAGTCGTGATCTCAACTCAATATTGTGACTTTCAGCTTAAAGATTTGCATGAAATCCTAAAATATAAAATATAATAAAATAACTTAAATAAAAAGATGAAAAAAATTATGTTATTTGGGCTTGAAAAATAAAGCAATCTTGGATTGTTCGTTCCAAGAATGAGCTTCTATCGAAACTACAAAACTCAATAAATTTTTTTAATGCCTCAAGGCATTTTGACATGCCTTGCCTTGAGGCACTCATCTATGGGTGCCTTGATAATGTTCTTTTAAACATTAGTCATGAGATATACATAAGTGAAAGTATTTCATGTGATAGTGACAGTCATGTGAATCATTTTATCTCATGTGATTTTTATATGTGAGATTCATATGAAAACGTATGTTAATTGACACGAGTATAATCCTTACGAAGTCAAAAACGTAAATATAATTATTATTATAACATTTTGCATTTTTGCAAAATTTAAGATCAGAGTATAAAAATATACACTCGAAGCATTTGTCAATGATAAATGACATACTGCTTAAAAAGAGTTGAAGTGTGGATGACTCGTGAATGGAAGATATCTTATTTTAGTGGTTAAATATTGAAAGCACAACTATGAGACAATTATCCTTGGTAGTCACAGTCTAAGGATGATAATCATCTTGTATGCCAATGAGACACTCAAGTATTTCACATCATCTATCGTTTATTTGATAATCGAACATAATATTGTTTAAATACTAAAGAAATCTCATTATACAAAAGGAAATGAGTCAACCCTATAAATTAAGTATATTTTCAAAACTCAAGTTTATTTACTAAACTCGAATAACAATTAATTTATTATTGGATGTTAAAACAATCTATACAATCTATGTAAGATTGATATATTGATTTATGTTCATTTTTACTAATTTATATGATTCATATACTTCAACCTATATGACTCATTTTGATGAAACAATCGCTTAAAGTATTTTTGTGATTCTGCCAAACATTAAATTTTGACACTAACAAAGTCACGACAGATAGAAGAAATGAAAAGTCTCACGTTGAGAAAAAAGTGAAGAAATCATTTTGTTGCTCAATTAGTTTTGTTATAAAAATATCTTAGAATATTTTTTTAAATAGAGAAATATTTTTAGCTATATTAATCAAATATCTATTCTTTTTTTCTATAATTATATTTTATGAGAGTGTAAGTAAAAGGAATATTGTGAATAATTTTATGGTTAATACAATCATTCTTACCAACTTAGGGTTTATGGGACAATAAGGAAAATGGAGAGAGAGAAGATAGAGGGAAGAGAAACAAATGGAAACACAAAAATGTTTCTTTTAAAAATGAAAAGCAATTTTTGAATACAAGATAAAATCATAGATAATATGGTTTGAGGCAACCCACGAGTTGAGTACTCCTAAACAATTAAAAAAAATAATAGAAAAAATAAATCAAAACTCAATATTTTCTTTAAGTTGGGGCTATATGTTATAAATTCTTAGCTTAGAAGAAAAGAAAATAACCTGTGGTCTATGAAGATTCTCTATGAAAATAGTTGCAATATAATTGTTGGTAGGTATATAAACCATACTAATCAAATCATCATAGATATTCTTTCAAATGAAGTGATAATCAATTTTAATATATTTCGTTTACTCATGGAAAACAAGTTGATGCAATGTGAAATACTACTTGGCTATCACAATAAAGTATCATTGATCTTTGAACTAGTAGATAAAGCTCCTACAAGAGGTGACTAGTCTATAGGGTTCACATGTAGCTAATGACATAACTCTATACTCTAGTCTAAATATTTTTAAATAGTTTAGTTTTCTAATGATCATTCTATATCTAATAAAATCAATTGACAAATTAATATTCATAGATAAATTTATACTTGAATTAAGTAGTGAGTCAGTATGTACACATCTTAACATACTAAGACCAAATAAAATATCTAAAGCTTATCTTCTTTGAAAAAAAAATTTCATACTTCATGAGCATCTGACTTCTATACCAAGGAAATATTTTAAATGTCTCAAATTTTTTTTGAAACTTAGTGTGTAACAACAATTTAAATTGTACTTTACTAAATTGATTATTTTCAGTATATTAAAATATTATCGACATATATTACTAACATCACATGATTATATTTTGATTTTTGTTATAAAAAATAAGAATAATCCGACACATATCTTCAAAGACTAAATGTATTAAGTGTCAAAGAAAATTTACTAAATCAATGCCTATGAGATTTTTAGGCTGTAAAGTACTTTCTGCAATTTGTACATCATACCTATGCTCCTAAGAATAGTGAATCTATGTGGCTATTGCATGAACACTTTTTTCTTTAGATAACAGTGAAATAACACATTTATTATATATAGCTGATACATAGTTTACCTGTGTGATGCTTCAATAGAAAGTAATAATTTAATGATAGTTATTTTGGCCATATTAGAGAATTTCCTAGTAGTCATTGTTATAAGTTTGCATAAACTCTCTTGCTCCTAACCTAGTCTTGAGTTGATTAATTTATGTTTTGGGTCTCAACTTTATCATATACACCTATCTACAACCCACTACAGGCTTGTCTATCACTTTTGGGACTAGATCTCATCTATGATTAGATGAAATTACATTCAATAATTTCAATATAGTCTATCATCATCCTGAATAACTTAGTACCTTTGATAGAGTATCCAAGAATTTGCAACTATCAAATAATGATAATAAACTAAAATATATAATATCAAAATGAGAATAATAAAAGGCTTGAGATAAATAATATTGTAGAATATGTTTTTCGTTCATTTTGTAATGTAATCAAAAGGTCCAAAGTCATTACTTTGAGATGGATCAACTGATATGACAAAAGATTTATCTTTAATAAATTATAAACTTATCTATCTAGTATATACCTTAAAATTAGGATCATCAAGTCTCACACATTTATCTTTCTTTCTTGAGAAGACTTACACATTGTGTCGAGTAGGACACTCACACCAGGCTCTTCTCTTAGGCACACTACCTAGGAGAGGTATTATTATTCTTCTCAAAATAAGTCATGCTAGTTGTATCAGGTATATACATATGAGCAAAGTCTGTCATTACTCCTCCATAAGGAATAACAATTGGATAGTGTAATGAGCCTATGAGACATCCATAGTGTCTAAAGGTATATTCTCTTGAATCTAGTCCTTACAAAAAATTTGTCATTAAAGAATATGACATCTTTATTCTTAATAATTCTCATAGTTTCTCATAAATAATATTTATATTCTTTTTGAGTAATAGAGTACTTAGTGGTAGCAAACTTGATGACATGTATAATCATCTCCTCTTTACCTAGAGAGAGATTATTAACAAAATTAGTATATCCAAAAATATTGGGTGAAAGGTGAAAGAATAGAGATATGCTCTGAGAGAATAGGAAATGATTTCCGATTGATTCGAAAGTTAATGGTTAACACTATTTTTTCCCAAAAATATTTAGACACACTCTTATGAAGTATAAGTATCCTAGCCATCTCAATTAGATATTCATTTTTTCTCTCATCTATCTTATTACATGCAAGAGGACCAGCACAATATGTTTGATGGATCATTTCATGCTCCTTGAAAAAATATGAAAATTGATAAGAAATATATTTTAAATATTATCATTTTTTTAATATTTTAATATCATATCCAAGCTTAGTTTTTATTTTTGATATATTTTCTTAAATATTGATAAAAATATAAATTAATTATTATTATCAATAAAAATAATAAAATATCTCAAATCATGATGTGGTCATCATACATGGTCCTCAAATATCTGAATGTATTAGATGAAATGAGTTCCTCCTAGTACTCTCTTAAGTCCTGACATGTTGAATAGAAAATTTTAGAATGTTTTTTTTAATTGATATACCTTACGATCAATAAATATGACTTATTTGATAGTCAGCTCTAGAACTTTTAACTTCTTCAGTGAAGAATGTCTTATATGAGAGTGAATTACTAGTCGATCAATTAATAAATATTCATTTAGAATAATTCTTTAAACTGAGAACATGTATAATACATTTTACTAAATTCTCAAGGAAGTTATTTGTTTGATCAGATGATTATCCATAAAAATATTAGAATAAGAGAAAACAATATCATGGTCTTGTTGTTTGATAAAACAATTGATAGAATAATTTATGTTAAAACTCTGGTACATATAAAATAAGCATCAAGAGAAAATAGCCAAAATTGATATCGTAATGTTTTCTGGCATATATTATGGTATCATTGTTCTTGACAATATCAGAGGCTCTAGATTCTATAAAAAAATAATAGTAGTGTAGTTATCTCTCTGTAACTGGGTATTAATTCATGAGTCAACCCAACAATCTGAAGCAAGGTGTTGAGCAAAGAATGCAGTGAAGGTAGACATATCTGATCTAATAGTACCCAAAGAAATAATCTGAAGTACTCCTCCCGAGAAAGAGTCAATCATTAATGGTTTTCATTGTAGAAAAATAAGCTTGAGTATGCTTAGTGGTTAGTTGTATAATATCTTGACCTTGAAAAGTCCGTTATATCTCAGGGTGCAATGTCCAATGTTTTTCTTAAATATATTTTGATCTCACATGGAAAAAATTTTTCACTATTATCTTCCTTTCTTTCGGTGTATTTATGCCAAGTCTTCTAGCTCTTTCATTATCACTAGAGGTGTGAACCTAGTTGTGCTAGGCTGGTACAACTTGAATTTTAGTGGTCCAGTTGGGCTATTGTGTAATATCGGACATGAGATAAATTGAGTAATCCAGCTGTGCTATGCCAACACGACAACATGCATGGTAGGTTCAACATTGCTTGATGGTTAAACTTTTTCAATTGGATAGAGGTGTTAAATGAGTCATGCTGTGCTGACATGATTCATTTTCCTAGGCTTGTCTGGGTCATCGTGTTGTGCTTGGCACGAAATGGTTTTTAGCATGCGACATGTGTCGGCACTACTCTAAAAATGGACAGCTTGGATCATGTCGGGTCATGTGAAGCTAGGTCTGGCATTGCCAAGCTAGCCTGGTTCATTCCAGGTTAGTCTGGGTTCAGTCTAGGCTAGCTTGGGTTCAGGCCAGACTAGTCTAGGTTCAGGCCAGACTAACCTGATTCATTCCAGGCTAGCTTGTTTGGCTAGCGGGGTTGAAACCAGCTTGCTTGGGCCATCGTGAGGGTGGAGCCATGCCTTCTGTGCTAGAAACTTTGGCCCGACATGATCGAGCCATGCTGCAGGGTGGCGCGAGGCTAGTTTAGGCATGACTTTGAATTGGGCCGTGTCTGTTAGTCATGACTAAATCACTCTGTGTCTGGGCCGTCCGACTCAGTTGACACCTTCTGTGTTGAGCCTGGCATGGGTCAAGCTGTAGGATTCTTGTCAAAGAGTCATTGGATTTCATATAACGACTTAGAATATATATTAATTTTTATTTTTTTTAATGATGCCTAGCCGACATGACAATGATAGATTGTTGGCCTATTTGTCGGATTTCGAAAGCATCCTTTGTAAAACAATGGCTACAAAATTTGAAAAAGTACCACTTATTCATGCCAATATGCTAGGCACAGGTTATGCTTGGCACAACATGAGGCTTGTGCAGCCCCGACACAACATGACATGTGCTTTGTCATGAGCTTACACAGACTCAATCAAGACATGATTCTAGATTGTGTCGTGCCATGGCCTCAGTTGGTCTCGGCCTGAAACTTCTAATCACTATCGTGTGATGAAGATGATAGTACTTTAACTAACTATACTAACTTCACTCGATTTGGGTATATTGGTAGCCACTTGAGTGGCTGAGTCACTCTCTAATAAATCTAAATGTTTTTTGCTCAAGAATCTTTGTTTGCAATCTTGTATATCGCTTTCCCAATTAATGCATGTAAAAAATGTTCTAACTTACTCACCAAGTCACCTCAATGCTGTTTGCTTTGTCAATATTGGTATTGCACAAATAACCTTCCCCTACAATTAAGTTAAAGTCACATAATGAGTTATATCATTTTGGTCAGTTAATTTGCATATTCATATCTATGCAATCATATCATATAAATGAAATGATCTTGAAAAATACTTCTAAGTGATTTTGTTCCAAATCCTCTTGCAAGTGTTAAAAGAGTCAAACATATTCGATTTTTTGAGATTAATTGATTGTCACAAGTATACTAGTAGTTGTGTATTGATTTGTAACCACTAAACAATTTCATTCTCAGTTTGAGGTAAATCTTTCAATATGTAATATATATATTTTTGGGTTATAAACTAGATCTTCATTGATGTAATCTAAAGAGAAAATTTATTTGTCTTTAATTTTTATTGGGTTGTTCCCAATGGTCCCATATTGATTCTGATCATTCTTCTATCTTACCATAAAATATAAATAATTGAAATACAAAATTAGTCAAAATATATATTTTTTATAAAAAAAATGCGGACTGATTAATAATAGTTGGGGGCTGCCTTATAAGAGTTGAATGCTTTTTTTTTTCTTTTTTATAAACAAAGCAAAACAATTCATAAGGCTGATAATATAACATCAGCAATGGTTTTGTACCATTACCATTGTGTTGACCGCCACATTAGTGATAACCTTAAGATATTGTCACATAATGTCGCTTCTGAATCAGCCACTGTGTCAGATGTCGTGGGGTCTACTGATGTCTCGAAAAACCTTGTTTTACCAAAAAATACGTCGACGGATTTATGATGACTTCAAAATCCAAGAATATACTCAAAATATCCATTGTATGATGTTGTTCTTGAACAACAATGTGGTGATGCTATCCATTGTATCGAATCATCCGTCAATTATTGTCGCTGGTGATTCCAAAGAGTGTGCCATCATCCGCACACCCCGTGCCAATGTTCTTTTTTTGGAGAACCTCCTTTTATATCACGTTCTTACCAATTTAGGGTTTGTGTAGTGAAAAAGCAAAAAATACAGAGAAGAGAGAGATAGGAAGTAAAACAAATGAACAAAGAAAATTGATTCCCTTAAAAATGAAAAACAATTTTTGAATACAAGATAAAGCTATATATATATATACATATATATATATACATATACATATATATATATATATATATGGTTTGGGGTAAAACACAAGTTGGGTACTATCAAATAATGAAAAAATAACAAAAACAAAAACAAAATCTTAACAACAAAAAATGCTAAAACTATCATATACATGCTCAAATGTCCTATCATTTTTTATAGTTTTGATCTTTTATTAAATCTATTTTAAATTATTTAATGAAATAATAAAAAAAATCTAATCTATTTCAAAAAAGAGAAAACTTAGCATAATGTGTCATAAGTATAATCATTAATGAAAGTGATGAAGTATTTCAAAATTATCTCAAGTCAAATCTATTTTCTATTATGTTCTTAAATATTTGATTGAATTAAATTGAATGAATCTTTATTTTTATGGTTTTGGTAGATTGGATATGAAACTATGATATATTTTCCTATTGAGAAATATTTTTTATATTGTGATTCAAAATTTATAGCTTGGTCAGATATGAATGACTAAGTTGAGAATAAACTAGAAAAAGGTCAATAACACTCAAATACATAGAAGATTTTCTAATAATAGAAAATAATGCATACAAACTAACATGCTCATAATAATAAAGAGTTATCTTTAAAGTTTTTTGATTCTTCAAAATAATATCTACAGGTGACAATATTAAATTAAGATTAAGTAAATTATAAAGACAACTCACATAAAATAAATTATTTGAGTATTTGTGAATAAACATAACTCAAGAGCGAAATAGAGTACTATGATTAATGGTGTCATAGCCAAGGATCTTATCTATTTTGTAATTAGTTATAATAATATCAAGAGAGAAAACAATAAAAGTAGTTGTTGAGGGATGATTAGGGTTATGGCTCTAGGTGGAGTTTAGGAAAGAGGAGAAGAGAAAGGAAAGAATGTAAGAGCAAATAGAAAATTTTATTAAAATGAAATAATGGCGTACATGTTATAACACCCAATTTGGAAGAGAGGAAATAAAATTGTAGTCCTTTTAGAGCTTTCATGAAGTTGTTTGCAAACTGCTTGCTAGTAGGTATGTAATTAGTAACTATCAAATTATCTGGAATATTTTTCAGTATAAAATATTAATTAATTTTAATATATTTTATTTACTTATAAAATATTGGGTTGATAGTAATGTACAAAACTGTTTGACTATTATAGTAAAATATTATTGGTCTCTAAACTAGTAAGAGAAATTCTTTTAAGAAATGACTGATTTACCAAAGCTTATAAGTAATCGATATCATAACTATATACTTTGTCTCTGCCTTGGACTTATAAATATTTATTTGTGATTATTGTAGTACAACTAGAATTTAAATATATTTCTATGTGATAATGTTTTCGATCTTTGAATGAAATCCCTTGTACTAAAGCTCCTTTTTCATGTATATGAATTCTGAGATATATATTTATATGTGTATGTTTGAGAACATATAAGAATGACTAATTATACCTGAATTACACGTGTACAAATGGGCTGGTGGCCCATGATATGACTTGACATGGTTGGAATAGTGCCTGAAATAATGTTGGGCTAGCCATGACATAGCTCAGGTCATTCTATGCTAGGGTTTCTAGTCTAGTGCTGTAAAAGATGTGGTATTATATGACACTTCGGTTCATGTGGGTCATTTTTCAGTATCGGCTTGGCTAGCCAACCCATGCTAGCTTCGATATGATCGGTTGATCATGTTAGCATGGACCTGACCCAATCTAGCCTGAAAGGCTAGCTTAGAGTTGATTGTCGCTGAGATTCGAGGCTAGCCTGGATCACATTCAAACAAAGCTTGGAATCAACCCATGCTAGTTTGGGTTTGAGCCATGCATGGTGCATAGCTGTGGTGGGTTTTGCATGACTCGATTTGGCTTGACATGATCAGTCATGACATGTGCTACAAATCGTGCTATGCTTGGCATAATAGGGTGGCCCACCCAGACTTAAAAATGAGTTATTTCAATCTAGTATGCCTAGTTTGATTCTCTTAACCTAAATCAAGCGGTGAATCAATAAATATACATTCTCTTATATATCAAGGTTAGATAAAATATTCAAAATATATCTCATCTGAAAAAACAATGTTAGTTTCCTTAGTACTTTGTCTTAATACTCAGGAAATACCTAAGACATTTTAAATCATTCATAAAAAACATAGTCTATAGAAATAAATCAATAATTTAGTTGTGATATATCTAAATGATCATCTATTATAATTAGAATATAATTGATATATAATACAAACATTATATTTTGACTTCCTAATTATCATCGAAAAAAACATGAATGATTTGATATATATCTTTTAAGGCTAAAAATGTTAAGTGTAATAGAAAATCTACTAAATCATATTTTAGGCGAATATTTTAAATCATAAATGATCTTTTCCATTTTTCACACCATACATACACTTCTAAGAATAATGAATCATAGTCGTTGTGGTATAAATACTTTTTTCTTGAAATTATTATGAAAACATATATTTTTAAAATCATAGTTGTTGTGGTATAATACATAGTTTACCTATGAGATACAATAATAGAAAGTAATAATCTAATAATAATAATAATTTTGGCGATAGGGGAAAATGCATTTCAATAGCCAACACTATAAGCTTGTATATAACATGATCCTGAAGCAATTATTATTTTTCTTAGGTTTCGTGCATCCCACTATGGACTTGCATAAATATTTTAGAATGAGATTCCAAGTATATTTAGTTTATCTAACATAGTTTATTATTATTATGGATGATTAAATATATTGGAAATAGTGTCAGAGATACTATAATTATTAAAGGAGAATAAAAAATTAAAATATATCATACTAAAAAAAATAATAAAATATTTATGATATTGATTACTGGAAAACACATCTTTGGTTCCTTCAATAGCACAATTAGAAGGTCCAAGTTATTTTTTTTTGAATTTGATTAGTTGATGTGACAGAAGACCTATCTGGAAAAAATTGTGGGCATATTCATTTAATATATATCTTTAGATTAGGATAATTAAGTTCCTTAATTCTTATTTTTTTTGGGATGAATTACATCTCATATTTAATGAGACACTCATGCTAGGCTTTTCTCCTTGGTACAATGCTCCAAGAGAGGTATCACTACTCTTTTCAAAGTTAATCATGCTAGTAGCATTATATGTAAGTGTAAGAGCAGGGTTAACAATTTTCTCTATGTGAGGAGTAGCAATTGGACATGAGTATGTGTCTTTCACTGTGATGTCAGAAGGTGTATTCCCCTAGATTAAGTCATAAAAGAAGTAATTGTCTTTGATAAACTTCAAATCGATTCTCATAATGATCATCATGTTCTCTTATGAGTAATACATAATAAAGAGGTGTCCATCGAGTTGTGCTCGATTGACGCACCTTGACTTTTTTATGCTCAACTTGGCCATCGTGCCATGTCATGTCAGACATTGCACAATTCCTACTTTCGAGTCATGCTATGTTGTCATGACATAAGGGAATGTGGGCTTGATGGTCTAATTGAAACAATCGGTCATGCCTTAGTTGTGCTGGGTTGGATTCCTAATCGGGTATAAATGGTATGATCTCGATCAAGTCTCAAGCATTCTTTCATGTGTGGCTTGGCTTGCGAGTAACCTTGGTTAGCTTAGGTTAGACATCATAAGTAGGAGGCTCCAATCATCAGCTAGTAACCTAACCTGGCATCCTTGGCCTGGGGCTTAGCCCTTGGGTAGTGGCCACTGGCTTGGCCAATGGGGCGTGGTGTATGCCCTGTGGCTCATATGTCATAAACAGTTAAACATTATAATTAAATTAATTAATTTAAATTTTTATAATTAAATTTAGTATATTATATATATTGTATATAATAATATTATGTAAATATGAAAAAACAAATTTTATTTAAATGTAAACAATAACCTTTAGTATAAACCTAAATGCCATGAATATAAAATATAAGAAAAATAAAATGGAAATAATATACCAATGTCTAAAAAACTAAATCTAAAGTAAAAAAAATTCTAAAAAAAATGCATTGCTTCAAGCCAACCAGTTGAGCCCACTATCACCACTGACCAATTACTCTATTTGGTTTGGAATTCTGATCATCACAGCTTATAGTCTTAGTATGAGTATCATCATATTTATATAGGTCATTACTTATTTGCAATTCTTTTACTTTATTTTGAATGATATATAATCATAGTGTGATTTTTTTTAAAATCATATTCATAGCCACAAAAAAGTTTATAATATTATGCTAGATTTCTATTAATTTAAAATAGCATAATTTTTTGTCACTTTGGGATAAAATATAATAATAATCAGTATCAAGTATCTTGACAGTTTACTCTTATTTGGTAGCTTCCCATTATTTGATCATAGCTAACTATATCACATAATCATCTCCAAATATGGGCTTGATCTTACATATTTAAAAGCTCGCTAAAATTATCAAGTATATTTTTATATTATTAAAATAAGTTATCTAATTATTTGTAAATCATAATATTTGGTTCTTGTTGTTAGTTTATGTAAATAGATATATATCTGATAATGTTTTTCATTATTTTTACTTTAATCTTAGGATTCATAATGCAACCAAATAATAAAAATATAAAATAGATAATTAATATTTAAAAAATTTTCTTACTATCTTAATAATTATGACACAAAATTAAGATATTTTTTTTATTTATTAATGAGACTACTATTGTTGAATATGCACTTAAGTTCAGTATATGTGATAAAAGTGTATACAAATAAAATATATGTTTGTTGTATTATAAAAGATCTTAAGGAATATTAATAATAAAATTCTATCTCATTCTGATTGATCAATTATTATTTTATCAAATTTATTATTAATATAGTTAGATATCACAATTCACATATTGATAGTCAACATATGAATCAAATATAAAGTATATATAATTTTAATGTATTTCATATCTATTTGGATTTTTTAAAGGCTTGATTTGCTTAGTATGAAACTCTTATAGTTGGTTAGATGTCTTAATATATTTTAGTATATTTCATATATTTTTTAAAACGTGGGAAATTATTTTTAAGATGGATTGCAATATTAGATTAATTATTTGACACAAACATATGACATAAAAAATTTTATCTAAGGGATCATAGCTAATAATTTTCATAAACATGTTTTTTGTTACACAGTTATTTAAAATATTATCAAATGTGATATTAAAAATTATATTTTATATATTATATTTCGTAAAAATATTCAATAGGCACTCATATATGGTAGAATTATCACGAGGATATAAGATCTCACTAAACCCTAATTTTTTTTATTTAAATTTCTCTCAGAATTAATAATATGGGTGGTGATGTATATGAATACATTGTCATTGTGACTAGTCCAAATGTTAGATGTCACAAAGACAATTCTAATTTGCGTTCTAAGTTTGTTAATTATTTTTTTTCCATTTTATAATTCTTTATTACATCATTTATATTGGTCATCCTATGAAACCTACAATTAGTGGGTTGAATGTATGTGCTAAAGATCAAATAATCTAGGATTTTTTTTAAATCTAATTGTAAAATCAATACTAACAATAAACGTAGCTATGTATTTCCTTGCAAACACATGATAGTAAATACAAGATGTCAATAAATTTGAAGTTGATCCATACTCAAAAATTTTTTCACTCATATTCAGTTGAATTTACTTCGGATCTAATATATCATATTTTTTAATATATCATTCGACATATTTCATATGGTATCCAATATCACCAATACTCCTATTATTTATATAAATATATATATATATATATATTATATTGAATTTTCCTTGATACTCCAAGAGTATTTATTTTTAATTATCTTAAAATGGGTTGATACTAATGATCATTTATTAGTATGGGTTGAGATTGACCTATGACCAAAAGATAACTCAATCTCCTACTTTCGTATGAGTTATTATTTATATTTATACTGTATTATTTTCATAATATTTATTATTTATTATTTTTTAGTTTAGTTTTAGAGAGTTTTGAATAGGAGATAGTTGTATTTTAAATTTTAAATAAAATAAATTATGTGTATCTTTGACCTGCAACCTATGTACCTAGCAAGTCTACCTAATAGTAATACCAATGAGAAAGCTCGCTTGCCAATATTAGTTTACAAGTTATAGTTTTGGTCTACCCAAACTATAACTTAAAAAACACTACATACAACAAGCTCACTATTATAGAATAATAAATAATTGAGATTTTTTTGAGATAGAATATATTATGTTTCAGTGTGAAAAATTATAAATATGAAAATTTTATTCATAAAAAATTTTTAAATTAAAAAAAATATATTTAAAATTATTTTGGATGGAAATCCAATAGCCATTAGATTTTCATTCATAGTAGTTGGTTGAATTTAATAGCTAACAAATAATTTTTTTTGTTTTTTATTAATATTTTCTGATAGTGACATCAATAGTCATTATCATTGTCGACAACTTGGCAAAATATTATTAATAATTTATCAATGAATTACAAATTAAAATGGGGTGCGTGATAGGCAAGCGTCTCATTTTAAAAAACATTTAAAAAATGGCTTGTAAATGCATGCACCGTTTTAAAAAAAATACTAGCATGGAAAGCACATAATAGAAAAGAGTCGTACTTGTTTGTGCTGTGCTAAATGAATCGGGCCGTGCTAGGGATGACAAATGGGCCATCCCTACCATGCTCAACTTGGCATGAGCCATGCCAATGGCTGATATGAGGTAGGTCCAAACATGACTATGAATCATGCCATGCTATGCCAATCATGATATTTTTGTGGCACGCCTTTGTCAGGCTTGGACATGCATTAGAGTACTTGAAACTTGATGGATGTGTATTTGGTAGCATGAAAGTCTATCTTTTTTTTTTTGCTTAGAGAGATGTCATTAATAAAATAAGTATATCCAAAAATTATAGATAAAAGATGAAAAAATTTCTATTGGATATAAAAATTAATATGAGATATAACTTGAGAGAATATAAGATGACATCTAGTTGATAGGAAGTTAGTGATTAACATTATTTCTTAACAAAATGCACATGCACACTTTTAAGTAGTAGGAGTGACCTAGTTGCCCAATTATATATAGTTTTTCTTCTAAATCATTCTATTTTATAAAGAAGTGTTAATACATGATATTTGATAACCTTATGTTACTCAAAGAAATAAGAAATTTGTTGAGAAGTATATTTTAAAACTTTGTTACTTCTCAATATTTTAATGAGACAATTAAATTGAATTTTTATTTTTTAATATTATTTCATAAAAATAAAAAAATTTGAGATAATATTAATAATTATGTATATCAAATAAAATAATGAATAAAAATAATAAAATATCTTAAAAGATCATATATGATCATCTTACAAAGTCTTCAAATATTTGAGTGAGTAAGATGAAGTCTTTTTTATTTTTGTTATGGCTTGCAGATATAAACTTCTAGTATGTTTTACTGTCTAATTTTTCTCAAAATCAATAAATATCACTTCCTTGATGCTTGAATCCAAAATATTTAGTTTGTCTAATGTTGAATGCTTTAGTTGAGAGTGTATTATTAATGGATCAATGATAGAAATGCATATGGAGGAGCATATGTGAGTAAAGAAAAATCTATAAAATCTACCTCACTCAATTCTTAAGTAAGTCATCTTTCTGGTCAGTCAATCATGCATAAAAATATTAGAAGAGAAAATATTATTATAACTTTGTTGCTTAGTCAAATAGTTGATGAAAAATAAATTTTGATAAAATTATGGTATATATAAAATATATATCAAAATAAATGACCTAATACTAACATTGCCATTTCCCCCGTGTTATATGGTGATGATATTAATCACTACAATATCATAAATTTTAGAATCTACAAAGGAGGTAAAAAGAGTGATTACCTATGATTTGAGTATTGACTCCTAATGAGAAGGAATGGTGAAAAATAGAAGTGTCATGGCCAAAGTCAGTAACTGTAATACTCAAGGAAAGAAGTCTAGAGTACTCATGAGGAAGTGTAAGCGTATCAAGACTTATATATGTGGGTTTGTAGTTTGATGTATAGCCTTGAACCTCAAAAAGTTCATTGTAATTTAAGGTGAAACATTTAACACCTTATATGAGTATGTCATAATCTCATAAAAAAAGAACAAATCACTACTAGATTTTTCTCTCTCTTGAAGTATCTTTACTAGTTCTCTCAATTCTCTAATTATTATTATTATATGTTAGATAATGTAATACTATGATTGATTGTATCAATTTTGCTTAATCTAGGTGTACCTATAGATGCTTGAATTACTCTAATAAATTTCTGAGAGAAGTGGAAGTGTCTTTCACAAATAATTTGGGTCTGCAAAATAGTATATATATTTTTTAACATATGCATGTAAAGAATACTATAAATTGGATCATCAAATATCCTCAATGTTGTGTGATATGTCAATATAAGTTTTACACTAACGATCATCTCTCATATTTGTGTCTACATTGTATATTGAGTCATTTCATCTTGGTCAGTCATTGTCATTATGTATGTCAGCAACTAAGTAATACCAAATTACAAGTGAAACATCCTAGAAAAATACATTGATGTGATAAAGTCCTAAATTTTCTTTTACGTGTCGCAAGAGTTAAATACACTAGACACACTAGGATTAATTGACTATAAGAGATACATTAATAGATGTGAATTAATTATCATCCACTTATTAGTCTTGGATGAAGGTGAATTCTCCAACATATGACCTACAAAACCTTGGGCCTAAACTAGATTTTTATCGACACATGGTTATTAAAGGTGCACCTAAGGCACGATTAAAGCACAGTTGCCACGAAGCACTAGTAAAATTGTCTTGCCTGGCATGAGGCATGACCATTTTTGAAAGGTGTTGGAGGTGCTAGAAAAAGGTGCAACTAGCATAGGCAAGGTGCGATCTTTTTTGAATAAGGACTTTCGTAGCTTTTTCATGGAATGAGTTACTATCGTAGTTATTCACTGGGATGAGTTATTGTCGTAGCTCATTCTTGGAATGAGTTACCTTCATAGCTCGTTCCTGGAATGAGCTATCGTCCTAGCTCATTATTGGAACGAGTAGAACAAGCAATCATTGTAATTCATTCTTGAAACAAGCCACACATAATTATATGTATATCTATACTATATGTATGCTATACGTACATATACAATTATATTATATGTACATATATATATATCTATACTATATGTATAATTATGTGTATATATATATAACTATTCACACAAAAGACTTATATACATATATGTATACTTATGTATATGCATATACACACGCAAAAACATATATATATGTGTATGTACATATATACAGTTATACACACACAAATGACTTATATATATGTATAGTTATATACATATACCTATACTAGGTTTATGTACATATATATTCAAGTGTAAAAATGCCTATGTACATATATATATGTACTTATATATATGTACTTATATATATGTACTTATATATATGTCAACATTATATATATGCCTATGTACATATATATCTATATATATGCATATATCTATATCCATACTTGTAAATATATGTATATAAATATATCTATACACACACACACACACAAATATATATATATATATATATATATATATATATTAAATTATTAAAATTTATTATTTTATTTTATAATTCTAAATATTTATGTTAGAAAATACTAATAGTATTTTATTTTTATATTTATATTTTATTTATATATTTATAT
Organism: Sapria himalayana; assembly: GCA_029783825.1. Classification (NCBI taxonomy): domain Eukaryota; kingdom Viridiplantae; phylum Streptophyta; class Magnoliopsida; order Malpighiales; family Rafflesiaceae; genus Sapria; species Sapria himalayana. Next base: position 572,787 of record JAREIK010001782.1, read on the forward strand.
TTTATTTGATTATATTTTATTTATATATAAAATTTTTTTATAATATCTTATGAAATATGTAATTTATATATATATATTAGGTTGAATGTGCCTTAAAAAAACTCATGTTTTAATTGTGACTTGCATCTCAAAGCTCCAAAAGCCTTTGTGTCTTAGTATGTTTTTGTGACTCAAATAACTGTCTATAAAATATTTATTTTATGTATATTTTTGAATTTTTAATTTTTATTATGAAGAAAAATATTAATGATATTTTATTTTTATAGTTAATGTGATGTATCTAAAGTTTAAATTTTAAAATGTGTATATTTAGTTATTAAAATTTAATTATTTTGTTTTATAATTTTTAATGATTGTGATAGTGTGAAATATTAATTTTATTTAATTATAATGTTTGATATCATTTATATAATTATATTTTATTAATAAATACAAATTATAGATAATTATTAGTGAAATATATAATATATTACGTATTTTTATGTATAGTGTGCCTCATAAAAAAACTCAACATCCTAATTGTGCCTTGCACCTCAAGTCTCTAAAAGATTTTTGTGTTTTGGTGTGTCTTATGCCTCGGTGTATCTTGTGTCTTAGTGTGCCTTGTGCCTCGGTATATCTTGTGCCTTAGTGTGCTTTGTGCCTCGGTGTATTTTGTGCCTTAGCGTGTCTTGTGCCTTGGTGTATCTCGTGTCTTAGGGGGCATTTGTTTTTTTTATTTAATGTTTAATATAATTTTTTTTGAACTTAATGCTAAATGTAGAGGTGTCAAAAGGGTCGGGCCGGGCCGGCCCGTTTTATAAGGGCACGGTTGTGCTACCGTGCCGGGCCGGGCACGGTTAAAAATTCTCGGGTCTGCCTCTGCCCTGGCCTGTATGGCCTGAGCAGAGGCAGACCCGAGACTGAGAGGCAGGCAGAAATTTAAAAAAAAAAAAAATTTTTTATATTGTAATGCTTAAGTGTACAATATTAAATATAAATATTTTTAAAAATGTTAAAAATAAAAATTAAATAAAAAAACAAAGTTTAGAATTTTTTTTTATCAAATTCAAATTAGTTTAACTTTTATTATATTTATTAATTATATATTAAAGTTATTAATTTTTAAAATAAAATTTAAATCGTAAAAAAAAATAAATCAATACATTATGTTAGTAAAAATAAAAATTAAAAAAAAATTAAACAACACAAATGAAAAATTATCAATCATCCATTTGAAACCGATGGTCTGAACAAAACAAGTATAAGTTTCAACACAACGTACAAATAAAGCGTACAATTACAATCAATAAAAAAAACATTGAAAACAAAAAATAGCAGATCATTATCAATCGTAAATCGGCATATCATGAGAATCATCAGCCGCAATATCAAGATCAGTATCATATGGATCATCATTATCGGTAATCAACTCCTCCGCCATCGTAGTGGATGTGGATGCGACTGCAGTGTCTGTCCTAGTCCTAGCTCCAGCACGATCATGGATGCTAAACCTTGATTCCTCCCAATCTTTCAAATATGCCAAGGCCTCAACCATATCTGGACGTAATCTCGATCTCCTATCCGAAATCACGTTCACTGTAACAGAAAAAGCAGACTCCGATGCTACGCTCGACACCGGAGGAGTCAGTAGATCCCGTGCCATCCTAGATAGCACGGGAAAGGTGGACTCATATGATTTCCACCACTGTAATAAATCAAGATTCTTAGTATCAGAATGTGATAGGATTGAGCAGTAATCGGTATCTAAGTACCGAGACAGCTCGCTCCTATGTGATGGTCCACCCCTACATTTCTCCCTCGCTAGCTGAATGGAATAATCGTCATCTCTGAACAAGGTATCAATGTCCGTAATCACAGTCTCACCACCACCACCACCATACCTAGTTACGTAGTATATGAATATGTCAGTCAACTTCTCGTGAATGAACCCTTCAGGTGGCTCTTCCAGGTTCATGCACGAGGAAATGAAAGTCAGGGTGTTTTCTACCCCTTTCACCTTAGCCCTAGGGTCCATGCATGCAGCGAGGCAATAAAGAGATGGAACGGTAGACCAGTACTTCAAATACTTGGTCTCCATCTCTGCAACAATATGGCTAAGCGTCGGGTCAGCTCAATACTTCCTAAACATGCTACTAATGTTGCATATGCACCGGAGTGCAATGCAAGGGGTGGGCGTATAAACCGACGAACACATGTTCGTCGTGTCATAAAAAATCTTTAGGAATTTCATTTATGAAATTCCTAAAGCCCAGTCAGTCTCGTCAATAATAAGTTTGTCACTCTTACTATTGACGTAGTCGGATATCACGTGTTCGTATCCAACACATGATTCCAACATCAGGTACGTATAATTCCAACGATGTCTCACATCCGATTGAAATTTCTTCTTCTTAATATTCGCAGACAAACAGAGACAATCAAACTCTTGTTGTCTGCGAGGAGTGCGAATATACTTTAGTGCATTGCGTATATTATCCAACGCGGGGGAACACACCTTCATACCCGCTTGAACAATAAGGTTAAATACGTGACACATGCATCTGACATGAAAGATCTCTCCTAATGGTGCGTCTCTAATATTCCTAATAAACATATTAATCGCTACTCCATTATTAGAAGCGTTACCAAATGTGACACTAAAAATTTTATTTTGAATTTTATATTTCCTAAAGATTTTCATCATACATTCAAAAATGGCCGGGCCATCATAAGGATAAAGAATCTCAGTTAATCCTAAAATTTTTTTATTGATTGTCCAGTTAGAATCTACATAGTGACTCGTGAGACATGCATAAGAAGAATCATCGTGACTTGTCCATATATCGGACGTCATGGACACCACTCCACTATATGCAATAAATTTCCTAATTATTTTTTGTTTTTCTAACTTATATATCTTTAGTATGTCATTCCTAGATGTGGACCTAGGAATCCTACAATAGGAAGGCTGAAAATAAGTCTGCATGATGCGCACTACCCTTGGATCTTCCGAAAATCTGATTGGAAGACCCATCAATGTGATGAGCCTGGCCATGCCGTCCCTAACCAACTCGCTGGAGTATATGAAGGGAGTAAACTTTGAGACTGAACTCGATCCAGTCTCAAAAAATGTAGTGCCAGGTTGGGTTTGCCTAGGTTCTAAGGATCCATGTTTTTTGGTGCATAATTCTGCATGTCTCTTAAGGTGTCTAGTCCCAAATGAATTCTTGCATGTTAATAGTCCCATACAATATTTGTACTGTGCCATTTCTTGTTCCTCACCCCTAATATTTTTTTGTGTTATGATTTTAAAATGAGTCCAAACTACAGAAGTTCTCCTAGTTTTTTATTTTTTAGAACTTTGGGTTGAGACGACTGGAAAAACCAAAGTTTCAGCAGCCTCAGACCTCTGTGTAATATTTTCATTTTCCAAATTTAAATATGTGTCAGGGGTATTTGTCATTTTTTATGATTTTTATTTTTTCCTAATTTTTTTCTAGAGAGAGAAACTATAGAGAGAGAGTATAAAAAGCGTAAAATAAATTACCCGGTAAAAGTAGTGAGGTCGGTCACGTGCACGGTGCACAATAGCAAGCTCTAATGTTCAAAACTAAAGTCGAGTTTCACGAAAATCCAAGCCGAAAGCAAAATCCCGAGGCCCGAGAGAGATGCACGGTTTATGTGAGAGAAAGAGAAAGTTTTGAGAGGATATATATTTTTGAAAAACATAAATGTTATAGGGAGGGGGGTAGAATTTATAGATTAAAGATATTAATTTTTTATAAAAAGATATTTTTTTTATTTTATTAAATTTTTAATAATTATTTAGGGGGCAGAATCACGAGGACCGTAGGATTCTGCCCCCTAGCCGTTGGAGGCGAATCCAACGGCTCAGATTAATAATATTTGAATATTTTTTTTTTCCGTTGGGATTGGGTCGGGAGTCGGGACCGCGGGTTGGGTCCAATCTGCCCCGACCCGCGGTCTTTTTTTCGGGAGGGGGCGGGTCACGCCCACGGGTGGCTGCGTGAAACCGGTACGGGAAGACCCCGTGCCAGCGTGCCATGCCACGGGCCGAGTCGGGCCGGTTCATGCACGGCACGGCTCGTGCCTAACCCGGGCCCGGGCACGGTTTTTTAACGTGCCGGGCCGGGCATGCCCGGCCCGTTTGACACCTCTAGCTAAATGGTCATTAATAGCTTTAAGTTTTAAGTTTGTTTTTTTTAAATTTTATTTCTATTAATAATTAAGTCTGTTTTTTTTCATATTAAAAATTAACATTTTAACAGCTTAATATATTAAGAAATTTTAACTACAATAAATTTAAATATCTAAAGAAATCATATTTGATGTCAATATTTAATCTTATTTCATAACCATTATAAAGACTAAAACCACATACATTAATTAAATTTAAAATATTTTAATTCAAATTCATTTTCATATAATTTTAAAGAAAAACATTAAAATTTAAGTATAAATTTTAAAATATCTAAAACTATTTTATTTGATATTTATATTTAACATCACATTTCACACTATGAAAAAAAATTAAAATGACAAATATTTGATATTTGTTTTTGATATCTTATTTTGTACAATAATAAAAGATAAAATGACAAGTTAATTGAACATTTGAAATAATTCATTTGCAATATGATCTCGAAATTATAGCATGAACTCTTGATTGGCAGTAGTAAAAAAGTTATTTATAGTTGAGTCTTGATTTTGGTTGTCACAATTACTTTTTAATTCCTCTTCAGTGTCATATTCAGAAAACAATCTATCTGTAACTGAGATTGTTGAAGAAAATTGTGAATGGAGAAATATGTCATGACTATTTTTGTTTGTGTAGCATATGAATAAGGTGCCATTTTCTTCAATATTAAAAAATGTGCCTTAACAATACCAAATGCATGTTAATTGATATTTTTTAATATTACATGATATAAGTTGAATATCTCATCTCTTCCTACAAATTTACCACCACTACGAAAATCACTCAACCAATATCGTACATTATGATATTGTGTCATAAAACCTCTAGTGTGTGTATATTCTACATCCACTAAATAATAATTTTTTGAAAGAGAATTTAATATATTATAATGTTATTAAATAAAAATAATAATAAATAAAATAAAGTAAGAATATATACCTGATAGGGGCATGGGAAAATTATGCTGTGGGTTACAAATTATTTCTATCAAGACTCTTGAATCATGAGCTATTTCTTCCCATCCAACAACTACATATTTAAAGTTCATATCAAAATTATAAATTATCATAATATTTTGAAAATATTATTCTCTTTCCCGACCTCGAAATGGTACTTGTTCAGTGGGAATGCATGCATGGATAAGAGTTCCATCAATTGTACCAATAGTACCTTACAAAAAAGCAGTGTTACCAATATAGATGTTTATATTTAAGAATAATAAAAATATGAAGAAAATATTCACACATAAAAAGTATTATACCTTAAAATATTATCTTAACCGACAATTATAGATATCATTTGAATTATCATTGAATAATGGATAAGTAATCATTATCCTTGAGAAGCTCACCATTACTACTAAAATATCATGAAAGTATTTATGAATTGTTTGACATGAGTGTTGAAATCTATTCTTTAATAATCAGTTTCGAAGATTATGACTCAAAGACATTAAGAATATGACTTTTTTATTCAACACTCAAATATTTGCTGTCAACAAGCCATTTTTTATTTTTAAACATTTGATATAGAGAAATAAATTCATGTTTTTCCATTCACATTAGTTCATAACATATACTAGATGAGCCATTTAAAACTTCTTTAATGAAAAGTGAGCATGTAGATGATGATGTAGAAACTCTTTCTTTATTAATGGAGGAGTATCTTAATAAATGAAGCAATAACACAACAAGTCATTTTTTAAAAATATTGTCACTGTTGACTTTATATCTTCATCTTTACTTATGACGAACCTGAACTATCTGATTGATGTGAAGGATTCTTCATATGAACACCTATTAAAAAAATCATTAATTTTATGAAATAAAATCATAATAAAATTATTTATTACAATGTATAATGAATAATATCACTACATTATGGTATTATCACATTAAAACTATTTCACATATATAAATTAATATTGTCATGAACTTTCTTATAATTATATGGATAACAAGTCTTATAATTAGAAGAATTAAAATGCATAAAGTATCCAAAATAACTCAATCAAAATACCAGGATACAATTATCAAAGCAAAAAATGGAAAATGAAATGTAGAATTTTTAAAAAGTAAATTAAAATGTCATTTTTTCAAGTTTTGAAGTCATTCCATTCGCTTTTGGTCGCTTTCCATTTCAACCCAAACTACTCTATATTTTTTCTTCTTGCAAAATGCATTAATTGTAACATAATACAAAGGATCCGCATAAGTTGTGAGTTTCTTCAAAATGTTCATACATTCCTTTACTAAGGGTCCTTCAAAATTGTCTAAAGCATTCATTATTTTATTCATTTTATCTTGAGTTTGCTCTTTTTTTCTATTTTTCTGTTTCTTCTTTGAACATTGTACTTCTTCGCTAACATATTTTGACAAATTATTACCATACTCTAAACTAATTAGAGTTTCACTAGATATTGATGTTGAATGTGTCGATGATTCCTTAGGCCCAGAAACAATCACTCCTCTAGAACTCCAATTTTTAGACCCAGTAGCTAATATTCTTCCAAATAATATCTTTAATTCTTCCAAATTTGGTAATGATTTATAATGGAATTGTTTAGATTCTGGATATTTCTATTCAACAAGAAAAAAAAATAAATTAGGTATGCATGTATATTTAAGACATTTCTTTAAAGATTCACTTAACTTTATAAAAAAAATATCTGCAAATAATCGATCCATTTCTCATCTGGCCAATCATAAGTTTTGGTTACAGAGTTGTAACTATGTCCAGTCACATTCAACATTCTTCATGTAATCACACTCATTCTTTAGTTATTTTGATGTGTAGCATTTTTCAATTATCTTCTCCAATTCTTTACCAATTTGAGGCCAAACACTAGACTTTAAAGTTTCACCCGATCTAAAGTCTTTATTTATTTCTTTTAGACAAAGATCAATAAAATGCTTTCTTTGGGTAAGATCAATCCAATTTATTCTATTATTTTTACCAATTCAACACAATACTATTTAAAAATTCAATAAAAATTAATAATTATTCAAAAGTTATTTGGCTTATCATACCAAGTACATAAAAGGAAAAATATTTGATTTTTTTTACTTATAAAAAAAATAATTCTAAATAAATATGAAGATTTTGTAGAAACTTGAATAATAAAATAAACTTTGAAACTACAAATTAAGCTAAAAGCCTCATAAATAAAAAAAAATATATTTTATTCAAATGAGTTTAGTTGATCTTATTTGCTTAATGAGTAGAGACAACTTAATAATTAACAAATTAGTTTAGTTGTGATTTTAAATTTATATTTTATACTCAAATAATTTTTATATAATTGGTGCTATATGTATTTTTGTTTTGGCTTATAAATTTGTTTATTGAGTATTTGTTTATGTTAATTTTTCAGATGAAAAATCATACAAGTGAAAAATATTATAATGAGTATTACTTATTATTCATTATAGTTATCCTCTAATTATTTATATTGTATTTACCTATGTAATTTTTTTTTCTTATTTATATGGAATAGAGTGTGATATTTCTGCATAATAAAAATTTAGAAGATATTGTTTTTGTGCGATGCTATTATACTTATGCATGGTATCAAAATTTGGAATAAATTTTTTTGTAGAAATTGTTTATATTGCATTTTACTTGTACAAACTGGAAATGAACATGCTGGTTAAGGTATCAAAATTAAAAAAATTTAATTAAAATTTCAGAAATAGAGAGGAAAAATAGAGAAGAATTTGTGCGGTTAGATGTATTTTAATCGAGAGATAGAGATAAAAAATAAATAATAATTTACCTGTAAATATTTGAACATTTGGGAGAGTAGTGAAAACCAAAGGCAAGTGAGCTGAGGGATTAGCGGCTGAGTCGGGTAGCTCCATTGTGTTTCCGTCAAGAAAATGGAGTGGATACGAGGGAGAATGTTTTTGAATGGAAGGCGAGAGAATTTTTTTCGTTTACGAATGAGAACTCAAAAAACACGAGCATTTTTAGATCTAGTATTTTTCGGATGACTTTTTCTGAATAGAAAAAGTCAAAATATTATTTAACGCTTTAAGCATTTTAAAAATAAATTTAAGTGAAAAGCTTAAAAAAATATAATCAGTTTTGGCTTAACGCCGAAATTGATTTGTTTTCAGCGTTAAGCCGAAAAAATAAATGCCGCCTTAGTGTGGCTTGTACTTAAAAAAACTATGTTTCAACATAGCCCATAAGAAATATGTATCTATTCTCAAATTCTACTAAGTTATTTATAAGATCACACACTAATTGTAATTAATGTTCTCTTTTTTTATTTATAAAAATCACATAGTATGGTAAATTGACTTCTAGAGATGCACAAATAGTTGTGCATTAATTATCACCCAATTATCTTTAATTTCTTGTAAATTAAAGATAAATCTTATCTTTTTTTTTTACTTATAAAATCATATAGTATGATAAATCTTCAATAATATCGATTGGATATAAATTGCATAAATTATCATAGTTCTATGCCAAAATTCTAAAACACAAAAGTTCCTTGTAATTTTAATCACATACACACTTACTATAGCAGATTTGTATACATGCTCCATGCTAATCATTGTTGTGATTGTTGTCATGTTCATGAGACTATCATCATGCGACATCATTGGGTTTTGGATCACTAGAATTATTTTGTTGCATTCTGATTGCCACAACATACCAATAATTTCTTAGAAACACTCATTGTATATGATAGAGGTGTCTAATGGGGTTTTCTATGTCAACATGACCTATTTTAATTTTATATGATATGAATGTCGTGTCATGCCAACGCTACACGACACACATTTATTAGGCCCAGCACAACTTGTTTGTCCTGCAACCAAGCAGATTCATGTCGGGCTGTTCCCAAATGAAAATATATTGACATTTTAATTTTATATTTATTTGTCATGTGAAATTTCAATATTATGAAATTTTAATTTTATCTTTATGCAAAATGAAAATGAAAAATCACTTAAAAAAACAATAATTTATAAGCATAATATCAATATGAAGCAAAACCAATAAAAATCAAAAAACAAAAAAAAGCATATCATATTGAATGAAAAAAATCCAAAATAGCACAAGTCATCATCAATTGATGTTTTTGTCTATAATATCATAGTGTAGATGCATATCCAAATCATTATCTTCATGTATGTATCTGAAGGTATCCTTAGTGGTATCCTCAATATCTCCAATCTCTGTTCTATAAGTCATCATCTGTTAGTAATTTTTTATTATATTTTAAATGTTTAACTTTTAATCTTTTCAAATTTTCATGCATGTAAGTGTCTTTATGATATTTAATCATAGTCTCGATCTCTTTTTTGAAATAATATTAACTATAATATAAAAAATAGACTCCGATATTAAGCTAGAGTTTGGAAGAGTTAATAGATTATGTGTTATCTCAGATAGCATGAGATAAATAGATTTGTATGATTTTCACAAACTTAAAATATTCAAATTCTTATTATCATTATGTGAAATAATAAAGTGATAATAGGTATATAACTACCTAGAGGTGTCAAACTGGACGTGTTGGGCCGGGTTGGCCCAGCCCATTTTAGCTGGCTCGATCGTGCTTTCGTGCCGGGCCAGGCATGGTTCTGTGGAGGTCAGCCCCGCACGAGCTTGCGGTACGAATCCACCGAGTTAGGCCCAGTCAGGCCGAATCCCTAATATAAAAAAATTAGGGGTTCGGCTGTGCACCATCATGCCGCCACGCCGAACCCCTAATTTTAATAAAATTAGGGTTTCGGCACACGTCGTCGTGTCGCCACGCCGATCTCCTAATTTAAAAAAAAAGTAGTTTATTAGCTGTGCCTAGGTACCATGCCAACGGGCCATAGTATAATGCAGAGCTAGGCATCACACGAGGCCCGGTTGACCTCGGTACAGCACGGCACGAGCCCGAGCACGAGAAATTTCTATGCCGGGCCAACCCAGGCACGGTCGAATCGTGTCGGGCCTCGTGCCGGACCGGGTCGGCCCATCTCGGTTGACATCTCTATAACTACCGAAATAACTCTCTTCTATTCGACAAACCACAATGTTGTTTGTTCATCATCTTTAAATATGGTATTCATGTTTGTACTTGTAGCCTTATTATAATTATCACATCTAGTATAATAATATATAAATATATTGCTTAATTTTTCATGAATAAAATCTTTTGGTTCGTATGTTTAGTTAATGCATGTTAATATGTATCTTATTATGTTTTTTACCTTTTTACTTTAATCATAAGATCTATACATATAGTCAAATAATATGAAATTAGAATGAATGCCTAATATTTTAAATATTTAGTTTCAATCTCAACAATTTTGATACTAAATATAAGGTATCATTTATACTTGTTAAATATATAATTAATATTGTATATGCATCTAATTACAATGTAAGTGATGAGAGTATGTACAGATGATTGCATATTTGTCTTGTTATAAAAAATATTTAGGAATTTTATAAATAAAATTTTTGTATCATGGTCTTAATTGATAATAATAAGTTCGTCATTCTTACTATTGACATAATCGGATATCATGTCTTAATCGTCAACACATGACTCTAATATAAGATAAATATAATTTTAATGATATCTCATATCATTTTGAAATTTTTGCTTTTTAAGTTTTACCAGATAAACATAGGTGACTAAATTTTTTATTGTTTGTTATGCTTCGTAAGGTATTTCAATGAATTTCTTATTTTTTCTAAATTTGTATTCTTAATAAAATTATTAGGTTAATAATATGACACATATACTAAACATAAAAAATTTTATCTAATAATACGTTTCTAATGGTTATAACAAATATATTAAAATTTTTTCGTTATAAGAAGTATTATCAAAATTAATACTAAATATTTTATTCTGAATATCATATTCCCTAAAAATTCTCGTCATACACATATATTGTAAGATCATAATGATGAAGGATTTCATGAAATCATAAAATTATTTTATTAAGTTTTTATTTTAAATTTACATAGTGAGTGGTGATACATACGAATGATGTATCATCGTGATTATTTTAGATTTCAGATATTATGGACACCACTCAACTATATTTTCTAAATTTATTAATTATTAATTATTTTTTTAATTTATAATATTTTATTAGGTTATTCTTACTAGTTGATTTATGAATTCTACAATATGTAAGTTGGAACTTGGCTTGCATAATATTGATTATCTCTATTATCATCCAAAAATTTAATCAAAAAATCTATGATTATAATCAATTTAGGTATGTCTTCTATCTCAAAGTCATTATAGTATGTGAAAGAGATCAATGAAATTGAATTAGATTCAACTTCAAAAATCTATCCGTTTAGTTTGATTTATTTGAGATTTAATATATCATATTTTTTAGTTTGCTGATAGACATGCTTTTTAAGTTGGACAGTGTCATATATACTTCTATATGTATATATATTTTTATAACATATACATTATGTTAATTCTTCTTTGACACACTAAAATTTTTATTTTTTATTATATTAATGTGAGTATATACTATTGAAGTTTGTATAGTTTTAGGTTTTCTAGGTAAAAATATTTGAGTTGTGGCAATCAGAGAGAACCTAGTTTCGGCTTCTAACTTTTTAGTTAGGTTGTCATTAATATCTAAATCTATATTAAATTCATTATTATTAAACTTAATTATTGTTTTTTTTAATTTATATTTAGAATATTATGTTATACAATAAAATAATAACAAAATTTTAAAAATTTTTAAAAAAATTTGTGTGCCATAATCATAATTATATTTTGTTAATTTATTTCAGTAGAAGTTCACGCATTAGTTTTCATAACTTTAGAAATCACAATATGACTAGCTAGGTCATATGAATTAGGAGAGTTTAGAGAGGAGAGCTAGAGACGAGAGGATAAATTGAAGATATGAGAGAAGAGAAGAAAATGAAATTTCAGAATTTTCTATTTTATATTTATAAAAATTTTTTAGATTAAAATAATATATATATATATATTTATTATTATTTTGATTCTTTTAATATTTTTAACGGGCATAAATTGGACAATCATTTGATTTCTGCTATAACCGTTGGAAACAATTCAGAAGGTTAGATTTTTTTTAAAAAATGCTTTTTTTTCTGACACAAAAAGTGATAGGTTGTGCCTGTTGCTTTTTATGTTGGGGCTCATTACGTGAATTCATAACGAGCATGGCCAGATGAGACACTCTCTTTTTTTTAAAATTTGGGTCACGTGTCATGTGACTCTTGAGTTTGTGACCTCAACTGGAGGCAGGATTTTCCACTGCTTATAATGGTATGAACCATGCCTTGGGCTGACACAATCACGGTCCATGCACGGTTATGGACCATACTTTGCTGGGCCAGACACGACTAATTCGAGCTGTGTTTGGATTGCTCTGTCCACTTGACACCTCTACAATATGACTTTTGCATCAATAGTACGATACCATTATTATCATTGTTGCCAAACTTTGGTGCACACTGTCACTGACACTTGTGGAAGGTGCACCGTCGCCCATATAACTCAATTCCACCACTCACGCATCTAAAGATAGTTCTGATACCATGTTGATGATTGATAATGGTTTTGACCTAGGTGATCGGGAAGAAAAGGAAGAGAGAGGAGTGCGTGTGAGAAAAAACAGAAAACAAAAATATATTAAAATGAAAAATAATTTTTGAAAGTACAACTATCATATATGTGTTTTAGGACAACCAACATGTCGATTGCTTTTTAACATTGAAAAAAAAAGAAAACAAATAATAAAAATTAAATCATGCTTCAATAATAATAAATAATGAATGATTATTTGTGATTTGTTTGTTTGCTTCTAAATCAATTAATCATGGTGTCAAGAGAGAGATATCTAATGAAAGTTATAATACTTGAATGATAATAAACATATACTGATGTATTACTAAAGAAGAATTTTGCAATTTTTTTTTTTGTAATGATCACCATGAGAGAAATCTATGAGGATATCCGAATAAATTTAGTAGTTGATCTACCTTACTCAATAATCAAAGTTTTCAATCTATTCTCTAAAAATAACTCTCCCTAAAATGACATCTCTTCCGATGCTGTGTGTATCATATGGAAAGTCTCCTGTATTTATCTCGACTAGTGAAGCTATTAAGCTTTACCAACCACTTGAGAAGGTGCAACATATCAAGCTTCCAAATACCCAATGCCATGCTCACCAAATTAAGAGCAGTAAATAACAATTTTGTGGTCCCATAATATCAATGCTAAACCAATGCGCAATATTCCCAGCTATCCACATGTGAGCAGGCATATTTCCAGTCATTGAGTTTTTAAATTTCCTTTCTGGAAATTTGTCAACACATTTAAAGGAACTTGCAGCATAATCTTTATTTAGGCCCATAGCTTGAATATATGGCAGGGATCAACAATACACAACTCAGAAGAAACCAAGAAAGCTGTAAAACAATAGAAATTCTCTTTGGAATCTTGTTTCGCATGCAAGGAAAATAGATATGCAAAACCATCCACTAGTGGACAAAGCAGACATCTGGATGCGGTGCAACTGTTGGCGATGTCGCAGGCATGCGTAGGTTTAGGCATTTAAGGGTGCAAGCATTCTATGGGGATGGAGTTGTGCTGGGAAGATTGTGCACATCACCATCTAGGGTTTGGTACATAGGCAGAAGACATGGAAGTGGTTTGGCCAAGAAACCCTAACCCTAGATGACCCTGCCTTTGATACCATGAAGAATAACACATACCAATACAGAAAATTGTTGATGTTTAGTATTGTTTTTTAGTTTATTTTATTCATTTTCTATTTAGTTTGTATGAGAGCACCTAATATATTAACTGTCCCAACTTGAGTATATATATATTATTATGATTTTTGAATTTTAGATGTTAATAAAAAAATATAATAATTTTTTCTCTTTCTTCTTTATGATCTCTTTTTTACCCCAAAATCCTAATAGGGCCGAATATGGTATCATAGGCTCGTAGAAATCTAAAGGTGGGTGGCACAATGCACACATATTGATGTGCATTTGCATCATTGTGTGTCAATGATATCTAACACCTTTATTTGGCACCGAAATGTAGTGTTTGGTGCTTTGCTTTGGGGTGATAGTTGGGATTAATGTTGCTGATAAAGTGTGTGCCAACTTGTTCTATTTTCTTTAGTTTGTGTAGAAAATAATGTTGAAAAAACTACACTTAAAAAGAAACTCAAGATGCTAATAACATATACATGATTAGGTATCATATCTAAAATTATCTCATAAATAATCAAAGTTTTAAAAAGGGTTTTTAAGATGTGCCTTGATTTGCACCTCAACACGAGGCATTCTAAAAACATCTCAAGGCATTAAAAAAAAGCGTGAAGCTCGCTGGAGCTCTATGAGCTCTAACGAGGATCTCCAGGAGCTCCAATGAGAACCTCTAGGAAGCTCCATCGAGCTTTCCATGGAGTAGGGGAGAGGGGTGAGGGCGAGGGGTGAGGTTGAGGGCTAGGGAAAGGAGGGGCTTCGAGTATTCCATGCTATTTATTAATGAAAAAATAAATTTAAATTTTTAATTTGATAATGATAAAATTATTTTAAATTTATTAAAATTTAATATATTATAAAATATTTTATTAAAGTATTTCATACTATTTTATTTTTAATATATTATAAATATTTATTAATTATATTTATAGTCAATGCGCATCTTAAAAATATTTTTTAAAACCTTAATTTTTTATGTTTTTATTTATGTTATTTTATTTTATATATTTTAAAATATTAATTAATTATATATTGTGATGTTTAAAAAATTTACGTCTTAACGCCTCAAGGCTTATACCTTGCCTCATGAACACAAAAATGTTTTACCTTACATTTTGGATTTTAAAAGTCTGTAAATAATTATTATCATCACTCTAAAATCTATCTCTGCATTGAATTTTAATACAATCATTTGTCTCTTATTTTATAGGGGATAAGATTATTCTCAAGAAAAATACAAAAATTCATATTAGATTTTCTCACTGCGGGAGTTGGTATCAATTCGGTTTTGAATATTCTACTAATTATAAGTATACTTAATCGCTGAAAGAGATTCTAAATTCTAAAGGCTTCTTTTCATACCTTGGTATGTGAAGAGATGTGTCAAGAAGAATTTAATAAATGACTAAATTTATTGATCAGATATGTTATGCATGATCTGGTAATAGACATATAATTAATTTTTCTTGTGGTTCTCCTAAAAGCTGTAGTGTCAATTAGAGTAGTTGAATTAGATTAGAAATCAATACTTAAATCAATTAGAGTATCCATTAGAGGACAACTCAACAAATTAATTTCTATGAATTAATCAACTGCATACCTTCTATGTGATAACATAATGTATCTTTATCATAAGAAAGTAACTAAATCCTTCAATATCATCTAAAATTACTATTGAAGGTATTCTTTGAGCTAATAATTTTTCAACTTACCATCTCTCATAATGAGAACATCATCTGCTTAGATAATAAGTAAAACCATCAAGTCATTAGAATTTATCTGAAAAATAAAAAAAATACATAACGTACCTATGTAAACTAAAAGATGTGAATGTCTATGAAAACATCATATATTAGGCTCTTTGTAACTATTTTAGGCTAAACAATGTCTTCCACAACATGTAGACTGCTTTGCTCAAAATCTAAGTGGTTGCCTTATATCTACGTCCTCTTTAAGATTATCTTGAAAAAATATATTCTTCACATGTAGCTGATGTATTCTTCATCAATGAGATATTGTTGGTGAAATAAACATTTATATTGAAGTTATCTTGATAATTAGAAAAAAAATATTCTAATAATTCACATTAAATATTTGACTTATCTAATTACTACAAGTCTCATCTTAAGATGATTTATTTTATCTATAATTATCTTCATAATAAAATTCTATCTATAACTAATAACAAATATTCTCAAAGGTCGTAATACTACTTTCTAATTTTCATTGGAATGGTAGACATATATCTTTTCGAACATGATCTTGTGCTAACCTAAGTGAAATAATGCCTCAAAAAGAGGAATGAATATGCTTATACTATTAAGAGAAAAAGTAGATGATATAAAAGAAGAAAGAAGACACAAATATGATAATACATGTGAGATTAGATGTTAAGTATACTTTTTTTGTTTCTTTCATACTGTGATAGGAAGGTCACGATTATAAGGACTAACTATAAGTTCATCTGGCTACTTGGTAGACTCATATCTAACTTTAACATGTCGTGTATGTCTCATTATCTTAATATAGACTCTAGATGTATTTTTAAGATTCTCACTCTTCTTAAGCTATCTAAAAATTAAGTTATGTTAAAAAAATAATATTAATACATATTAAAATCATATTAAATTCTAGTAAAAATATTTTTATCTTT
This sequence comes from Sapria himalayana, assembly GCA_029783825.1. NCBI lineage: Eukaryota > Viridiplantae > Streptophyta > Magnoliopsida > Malpighiales > Rafflesiaceae > Sapria > Sapria himalayana. The sequence continues at coordinate 589,394 of JAREIK010001782.1, forward strand.
TTTGGGTACTAGAGTATTCCAGAAAGATACATCTAAATACCATATGTGTCATCTTATTTTATTCAAGGAATTGATTATGAATAAAATAAATATTTTTAAAAATTTTGGGGGATAGACTAAATAATCTCTTTATGATATATGATTTGAAATGATACATAGTGAGAAAAGTTAGAAAAAGATATTCAATTGATGGAGGAAATTGTTGATTAATATTATATTTCTCGAAAAATAATTTTGAATTTTCCTATCAAATAGGAGTATCTAATATGTCTAAACTATATGTTTATTTTTCTTATTTATAACTTCATTTTATGAGTGTGTGGATACATGATGTATAATCATGTGATTCATGTAGTAAGTTTTGAAGTTATTTGATATATATTATAATGTATTGTTATTTATTTTTTAATATTTTTATTAAACATAATTTTTTATCATTTTATAAAATATCAAAAAATAAAAAAAATTTGTGATCTAAATCATGTGATTACATAAACATTAAAACATTGATTTTCATAAGAATTTTAAAATTAAAGGTGTTTGTACGATAATAATATTGGGATGACTTAGTACTTGGAAAATTCTTGTGTTGCATGCTTTTGTCGGAGGTCATGCTATAATGTGATGACAATTATCCTTATCTAAGTGGGGTAGATCTCGTGTTTGAGATTTATCATACGAAGCCTTTTCGAATTTCTTGGATAAGTCTATCACGATATTAATTTCTCCCAAAATTTGCACTAATGTGGTAGTTTTGTATATTAAGTATCATCTCCTTCATTTGTGATCTAAATTAAAAAAGAAATTTTAATATAAATTATGAATAATTATCAATAAAATTAGCTATTATAATTTTTAACATTATTATTATTATTATATTTTTACTTTTCTTTATTTTGTTGATGAAAGCATCCAATATATGAGTTGTATCAATATAATTTGCTTGTTTAATAAATGTGTTGTTTGTATGATTTTTATTTATTGAGAATTATTGAGTTATTTATTATTTCTAAGTTTTCTACATGGAATTAGAGGGATATCCTAGGGAAAATAACTATATGATGTGTGTGTGGGTGAATAATAATCACTGTACACTTGTAATGTACCAACACTTTGTATTCATGCACAATCTGGAAGGTCATGCAATTACTTTGTACCATCAAGTATATTCGTCGCACATCCACTATGTGTGATGGGGCATGCAGTGATGCATGATGAGTGCAATGCCATATGTGTGGTGAGGTAGGGTGGGGCGCAATGAGGCACAGTGGGGTATGGATGGTTGTGTTCTTTACAAATTTAGCATGACTCAATAATTAGGGTTTCGAGGCAAGCTCCATAATTTTGGAGAAAGAAGAGTTCTTTGGGCATAATTAATGTGCCATGAGGGACCATGGTTTCGAAAAAACTTCAAACTAAAGGTTTACTATTCATTGGAGATAGATTTATTTGGGTTTCAATAGTATTTTTTTGGAAATCATAATCTGAATTGGCACATTGAGTATGTAAAGAAATTGTTATAGTTGAGGTTGAAGAATAAGAGCTTCATTTTTATGTACATACTATATAGGAGGATGAGTCACATCAGAGATAATTATTTAATATTATTAGTTTTATCGTTCATATTGGCTCTGATTCCTAGATTATCAAAATGGGAGTCAGTATCCACTTCATTGATATTCATCATCTATTTATTATTATTTTTTCTTATTCATTAGAATATTATTGTATCTAATAACAAATCCTTTAAAGCTATCGAATATGATAATATCTTAGTTTTTTATATTTTTGAATATATTATGTTTATTCTTGATTTTTATTTTATTATAGTTAAACGAATTATTTTTTTAGATAATTTAATTCTGAATTTATTTCTTTATAAATTTATATTTATTTATAGAATTAGAAAAATCTGAGTAGGACTTTATTTGGGATTGAATAATATTGATTATATGTTTCCTCTTTGATTAAGGATATCTCTACGACATCTCTATGATGGAGTGTGAGACATCATTTAAAAAAATATATCAGAGTTTCTATTCTCAACGTTAGCTTGATGTAAATAAGAATATATTCAATTTGATACACTTAGATGTATGAGAATTTAAATGAGATGTGATCATAGAGTATTTTAATTACTTGATCATCTTTATTGATGATTATTGATGGTATGCGTGAGTATTTTTATAATAAATTATGTATTTTTTATTTTTCAGATATTTCATAAAATAATAAAAAATTAATTTAATAAAATATTTAAAAAATAAAAGTGACAATTTATTAGAATGCATATCATATGTATTTAGTATTTTATATATTGATCACATAATTATATATCAGATTTTCTATGCCGACATACTTCCACAGAATGGGTGGCTGAAGCCTGAAAGGAAAAAAATAGATATTTGGCTGAGATGAGTGAGACACTATTATTTGATAGTAGTGTTTCAAAGTATTTTTTGGAGAGATACAGTTGTAACTGCAAATTATCTCATCAACCAAATGCCCTTATTTGTTATTTCTTAGCATATATCTTGTCAAATCACTTATGCCAAAGTGATATTATTTTGCTTGTCTTTCATATTTTTTTGGGAGTATTTGTTTTGTTCATGATCTCTCCCCAAGATGAGATAAATTGATATATATGATCTTGAGATGTACGTGTCTTTCTTAGATATTATAATATCTAAAAAGAGCATAAATATCTTTTACCTGATATTGATAGGATTTTAGTTAGTATTAATATTATTTATTTAATAAGATTTATTTTTTAGTGAGCCTGAGAAGATTTTTGTGGACTTGTTAGTTTCCATAACTCCTCAATCATCCCACTCAGACTTCCAACTAAGGTAGAGAGTCTCTCGTCCACTGCATCTGAATTTGTTAGTTCATATCATGATAATAATTCTATGTAGTTATTATATATACCAATAATAATATATCTTAGTGACTCTAGAGAGATCTAGGTTCCTCAAGAGAGAGAATTTTTTTCGACTCCAGATGACATAGTAGCTTATGAGTTTATTCTAGTTCAGATTCATGATGAGTCAGAGATCAGGAGACTTGACCACCCATGACTTAGGATATATACTAGGAGGATGATGTATACATAGTCTGCTCAGATTGAAGATAAGTCTACCGAATAGTCACATGACTTGTAGTTGACTCTTTTGCTTTAACCTTTTGATCACTCTTTATAAGAGATAGAAGAGCTGTACTCAATACCTAATCTCACAAGTATTATTATATACACATCTTTTCTATTCTATTTTTGTTACTATTTCTTTTGATTGTACTAGAATACTTATGTTTTTTTAAGATATTATCTTCCTTAGGATGATGCTATGCCATATTGGAAGAGATATTATGATATATTTCAATGAGACTTATGAATTAGTACCATGACTTGTGGGAAGATCGATTGTTGGTTACATGTGGAGGTTCATTATAAAGATAAATACACATGAATAGGTTGATCATCTTAGGTGAGACTAGTAACAAGAAGATTCACTAAAATGTTTGATATGAACTATCATGATACATTCTATTTAGTAGTTGAGATAATCTTTCTACATATTCTTATTTCTTTGATAGTATTTTGTAGATTGAGAATATACTTGTCATATGTGAAAAATATTTTTTTTCATATTGACCTTGATGATGAGGTATATATGAAACATTCACCTAGGTTTAGGGTAGTATAATCACCCACATTTTGCAGATTGTGGAAGGCACTATATGGTCAGGAGAAGTCACCGAGCGTGGTTTGTGAGATTTTCTTAGGTTGTAACCTCATTTAATTTATACATGTACATTATAGAAAATTCTTTATTTTTGTAAATAAGTTTTCATGGTAGAGTGATTTTATTCATTGTGTATGTGAATGATATCATGGTTACAAGGGATGATGAATTGGAAATCATTTAATTCAAGGAGTATATATAGTCGGTATAATTAATTATTTCTTAGATCTATCTTGATATATTTATATAGATAATAGTTATTTGAGACAAAAGGTACACTTAGGTCTAAAGCACACTAAGCTACAATTGCTTTTCGGGGCATTGAGGTGCAAAACATAATTATGATGCAAGTTTTTTTGGGAAACACACTTTATCTAATATATATATAAATTATATATTTTATTAAATATTATCCATAATTTTTATCTAATAATAAAATAAAATAAAGTTAAAGATATCAAATATAAAAATTAAATATCATTAGCACAAGTATTTAAAGTTTTAAAATAATATAATATAATTTCAATAATTGAATATGCAAAGTTCTAAGATATTAAGCATATTATTTATTGTTTTCTGATCTAGGGAGGAGAGAGACATTGTAAATAATTAATTTGTGATTTGAGGAATAATATGATTTGTGGGGTGGGTGCTCGAGTTGAGGTGAGGTGAGACAAGTCACTTTTGATTGAGGTTGGTGGAACTTAGGCTTTAATAACTATGACACAACTATTCACATACTGAAGTATGCTAAGAAGTTTCTAAGTCTTGGGATCTTTTTCAATGATCACAGATATTGACAGTTAACTGGATATTAATATTTAGGCTGGGTATTAGGTTGCAACAAGAGGAAATTTATGATAAGTTTTCTATTTTTCTTGGATGTGATATTGTTTTTTGAAAAATAAGAGACAAACAATAAATTTAAGATCTAGTGCAGAGACAGTTTATGGTGATGATTACTATAATTTATGAGATACTTTGAATCTGATATTTACTCAAAGAGATTAAATAAAAATTTTTTCTTTTATTATTTTTTACTGTGATAGCCAAGTATTTAGTATAAAATCTAGTATTCACAAGCAAAAGAAATACATAGAGATAAATTACTTTTTTTTAGAGAGAAGATTTATGATAAGAATTAAGATTATTATTACAACATATATTTAAATATCAGAATAATCAGCAAATATGTTTATGAAAGCTTGGAAGAGGTTTCAATTTAATTTTCTTTCCTCCTAATTTGATATTCTAGATTTGTACGTACTAGAGGTGTCAAACGGGCAGTACTGGGCCGACCCAGTCAGGCTCGTTTTTAGCCGGCCCGACAGTGCTTCTGTGTTGGGCCAGACACGACACGGTTACTGTACCGTGCCGTGCCTGGATTGATACGGTTCTGTGGAGGTCAGACCGGCTCGGGCCCGTGGCACTAATTCGTCGGGTTTGGCCCCTAATTTAAAAAAAATAGGGTTTCACCATTTCGGTAGTGCGCCGTCGTGATACCGTGCCGCGTGATTCTTTTTTACTTTTGGGGCTCGGTGAGCCTCGCCCTTCAGGCTTAGATTCTATCGTTAAGGTGGTTTCTTGGCTCATACCGAGGTACTGTGTTAACGGGCCAAGGTACCATGCTGGGACAGGCACGGAACGAGGCCTGGTTGGCCTTGGCATGGGCACGGGCATGGAAAATTTCTTTGCTGGGCTGGCCCAGGCACGGCCAAATCGTGCCGTGCCTTGTGCCGGACCGGGCTGGCCCGGTCCGGTTGACACCTCTAGTACATACTAGTTTGATGAGAGATGTAATTTTTATTTTTATTCTTATTATTATACTTTTTTTTCTATATTATCATGATTAGAGCACTTGATCTATGGACTGTCTTGATAGAATTTTTTTGATATATAAAAATATTTGTTGTATGAATTTTATTTATTAAAAGTTATTGAGTTGTTTATTATTTTTAAGTTTTATTTTTGAACTCTGATGTATGATCTCCGAATTTATACAGCAAGTGCTGAAACTGTATGATATATATTCTAATATAATATATATATATATATATATATATATATATATATTATTAATATTTTTATTAAATTAATTTTTTATTATTTTATGAAATAATAAAAAAATAAAAAAGATCCATGAAATAAATCAAAAAATAAACTTCAATATAAATTATAAATAATCATCAATAAAATTAATAAAATACTCGATTCACTCTCAGATATCATTTTTATTAGATCTTTATACCTTTGAGTTTACCAAAGCGAGTGAGTACTTATTCATAGTAGTTTGACCGACAAGATAATAAGTTATGTTATTCTTTCTTAATTGATATGTCTCACACTTAGTGATATAAATATTCATAAGAATATGATAACATATTCTCAATTTAATTAATGATTTGATCAAATTGAAAATATAAAAGTAAATAATCCAACACACTCAAAGACATAATAGTTGATCATATAATAGAAAAGAAGACATAATCCATTAAGTTCAATATCAATGAATATTTTTTTCATAATTTTTTGATATTGCAGATAAATATTAGTAGAAAAAAAATTAATATCAGAATTGAATTGTTTGAAAATAGGATTAATATGATAATTGAGAATAAGCAAAATAATTGTTTGAGGTTATAATGCAATGTGTACACTGAACTAAGACTCTTTCATCTTCGTCTCTTCAATGACAATCTCTTTGCATTCTCAATACACAATCAAAGCGAGAAATCAACCAATATTTGTCTCTAAATAAATGAAAAAATCTGATTTGGATTTTGCCTAAATTAGGAATCCTAATTTTTGTGGGTTTTTTGAATCTATCACCCTCACATTATGGTTTTGATGGCCCAATGTATTGCTGCCAAAATTCAAAACCCTTATTCTGAGGTTTTCAAATCCATCATTCTTGCATTAGAGTTTTGATGGCTCATTATGCTGTTGTTGAAATTCAAAACTCTAATTTTGGAGTTTTTAAATCTGTCAATTTCAAAAAATAGGATCTTCAATTCAATTTTTTTACCGTTTCCTACTACCTCGTGAATGTTTGCAAATTTTGGGCTTAGAAATGTGTTTGCCACCAAAAAATTTAGGATTTTGGGTGGTTCAATGATAATGCTGAAAAATCATTATAAAATTCTTTTGTTTTTTTGTTTTTTGGCTCCAACACCACCTTTTGGCATTGATAATCATTGCACATAGTGGGTGTGCTATTTATTTCATTCACAACTGATTTGAAAAAAAAGCATGTGTATTATGTAGTACAATGCATGTGGCCCCTTATAAACTCTAGGTTTTTTAAACTTAGGATTTTGACTCTGATATCATGTGTAATCCTAATCCAAACATAATTATATACTCTATATAACTTAATAAAAATAACGTACAAACATTACTCTTATGCAAAGAGCCAATGGATTGAATTAGCTTATATGTTGGGTATTTTCATCAATAATAACACTGAGATAAAGATGAAGATAGAGATTGTACCTAGTGTACAAGACTCCCTCTTTAGCACAATGTGTGAGAAAATTTAATATCTCGACAGTATGACCTTTAAATGTCGGAGATACTATGTCTTATGAGCCTCAAACGTAAGACTTATTATTCTTAGATGAAGATACTTGATATCTTATCAAGACATGCCCTTCAACACATGTATGCAATATAAAGCCTTCCCAAGTAATTAATAATCACAGTACATAATAAACTAATAATAAAAAGTGAATACATAGAAGGTACAACTCTAAACCCTAGTACAATGGATACTCTAATTAACCCAAATACTGATGATTTCTTTCTTGATATAACTCTTGTAGATGGCACTATTATTTTTTGGAAAAAAAAAGATTAGCTATTTGATTATTATCAGATCAAAATACCTTTAATTTTTTTGGAAATGTGCTAAATTGTGTTGTTATGGGTCATCAAATATAACTTATATGATTAATATAATTAGTTATTTTCTAGATTTTTATCGATAATTTAATATTCTCATAGCTCTTTTCATGCTGAGTTATATGAATAAACTTTTATAATTTAAGTTCTTTTTCAATGATTACGATTACACGTAATTAATCAAATATTTAGATTTAAGCTGAACATTAATATATATTGAGAAGAGGTCTATTATAGACTTTTATAATTTTTTTGGAGATACTATTGTCTAATGAAAAACTAAAAGATAAATAATTATATTGAGATTTGTGAAGAAATATAAGAGAATGAATTGGTGAAAATGAATTGATAATATTACAACTTATAGAGACACCTATATATATACAAAATAATGGAATAAACCAGAGGATATTCTAAGAATATCCTAAGGAATAAACCAGAGGATATTATAAGAATATCCCATGATTTTTAACAATCTTACCATAACACTTCCCCTCAAGTTGGAGCATAGATATCTCTTATACCCAACTTGTTATACAAATAAGTAACCCGATCACCACTCAAGACTTTGGTGAGGATATCCCCTAATTGGTCTCCAGTCTTTACAAATCATGTGGAGCTAAGCCCAAGCTGTATCTTCTTACGAACAAAGTGACAGTCGATTTTAATGTGTTTGGTCCACTCATGAAACACTGGATTGGAGGCAATGTGAATTGCTGCATAGTTATCACACCAAAGTTTGGCTGATAAGGGATGTGTGATACATGTTTCTGTCAAAAGCTGGTGAATCCACATTATCTCGCATGTGGCCTGTGTTATGCCTCGATATTCTGATTCTGCACTAGACCGATATGCCACACTTTGCTTATTGTTTTTCTAGGATACCAGGTTGCCTCTCACAAAGACACAATAGCCTGAAGTAGAATGCCCATCATCCTTGGAGCCTGCCCAATCTGCATCTGTGAAACACTCAATCTTCTCATACCCATGATTACCATAGAGAATACCTTATCCTGGACTAGCTTTGAGGTAACCCAGAATGTGTTCCACAGCTGCCCAATGATCAACAGTGGGGGAATACATGAACTGACTCACAATATTAACAACATATGCAATATCAGGGCGTGTGACTGTAAGATAATTTAATTTTCCAACTAATATCTGATATTTCTCAGGATCATTGCATGGTTCTCCTTTTGACTAGTTGCATGTTCGAAGTCATAGGTGAATTGCACGGTTTAACGCCTAGCTTACCTGTCTCGGATAATAGGTCCATCATATACTTGCGTTGACAGATAAAAATCTTTTTGTTACTTTTCATAACCTCTACACCCAAAAAATACTTTAACATACCTAAGTCATTTTTACTGAATTATTGTTGAAGAAAGGACTTCAGTAACAAAATACCGGTGGTGTTACTGTCAGTTATAATGATATCATCAACATAAACAACCAACAGAATGATCTCGGTGGCTGAATTCCGGTAAAATACTGAATGGTCAGACTTGCACTTGTGCATCCCAAACCTCTCAATTGTCCGACATGAATTTTCCAAACCATGCACGTGGATTCTGTTTGAGTCCATATAAGGCTTTGCGAAGGCGGAAAACTCGGTTGTCTCTCTCTCCCTGAACAACAAACCTCAGAGGTTGTTCCATATAGACTTCCTCCTGAAGATTACCATGGAGAAAGACATTTTTGACATCTAACTTATGAAGATCCCAACTGTACTGGGCAGCCAAAGAGATAAAGAGTCGGACTGAAGTCAATTTGGCTACGGGAAAGAAGGTATCAACATACTCAATACCATAGGTCTGAGCATAGCCTTTGGCCACAAGTCGAGCTTTGAAATGAGCAAGACTGCCATCAGGATTAACCTTCATTGCCAACACCCAGCGACAGCCAATAGCACATTTTTCTGCTGTCAACTTCACTAAATCCTAAGTACCATTAGTCTACAATGCTGCCATCTCCTCCCGCATAGCATGATGCTAGCCAGGATGAGACAAGGCTTCAGGAATAGAGGCAGGTAAAAAGGTAGAATCCAAAGAAGTAATGAAAGCACGAGATGAAGGAGAAAGGTTATGATAAGACAGACAAGAAGAAATAGTATGAACACACTTACGTGAACCTTTGCGAAGAGCAATAGGAAGGTCATCATCGGAGGGAGGAGCTGATGACGAGGGACCTGATGGTAGAGGATAAGAGATTGGCGGAGACGGCCGACGGGAGTATACCTGTGTGATCGGAGGATGATCCAGCGGAGCGGGAGTAGAACCGGTCATAGGAGAGACAGAGTAGACTAGAATATCATCATCCTCCCCCTCATTAGGAGGACCAGGAGAGGTAGAGAAGGGGGTATCTTCATAAAAGGTGACATCATAAGACACTAGATAACGCTTAAGATCAGGACAATAACACCGATACCCTTTCTGAACTCTTGAATAGCCAAGGAAGATGCACTTGAGAGCTTTAGGATCAAGCTTGGAGAGCTGTTGGCGAACGTCCATGACAAAACATGTAGACCCAAAAATTCAGGAGGGAATGAGAAATAAAGGGGTAGTGGGGTATAGGATATGAAAGGGAGTATCCTAGTTAAGCACATAAGAGGGCATGTGGTTAATCAAAAAATAGGCAGTGGAAACTGCGTCGGCCCAGAAATGCTTAGTCACATGCATTTGGAAAAGCAGAGCCCGAGTTGTTTTCAAAAGATGATAATTCTTCATTTTTGCCACACCATTATGAGAGGGAGAATCAACACATGAAGTTTGATGAAGGATGCCTCGCTCACGCATGAATGTTTGAAAAGGCTCAGACAAATACTCTTTAGCATTATCATTACGTAATGTTTGAACAAACATATGAAAATGAGTTTGAATTTCAGCATAGAAGGCACATAAATGAGAAAATATTTCTGACCGAGATTTCATTAAGCATAAACATGTAACTCTTGAAAAATTATCCACAAAAGTAACAAAGTAATGAAACTCAGTGGGTGATAGGATAGGACACGGACCCCAAACATCGGAATGGACTAATTCAAAAGGAGTACTAGCTCGTTTATTAACTCGGGGACTTGAACTGAGGCGATGATGTTTCGCCAGTTGACAGGACTCACAAGGTAAGGTAGACAATGACAAGAATTGTGGAGATAACTTTTTTAATAAAGTAAGAGAAGGATAACCTAAGTGTCAATGCAACTCAAAAGGACTCGATGCTGCAAGACAAGTGGCTGCACTGGATGAAGATTGATCAAGTATATAGAGACCGCCAGACTCACGTCTCCTACCAATAGTCTTCTTCGTCACCAAGTCCTGGAAAAGGCAATAGCCAGGAAAGAATGAGACTGAGCAATTAAGATCATGAGCAAGTTTACTAATAGAGAGTAAATTAAATGATAGATTAGGCACATGCAAAATCGATGATAAATGAAGACATGAGGTAGGTGAGACAGTGCCTGACCCAAGGGCACGAGATTTGGACCCATCCGCCAAGGTGATGATGGACTTGGACGAGGTGGGTTGCACGGAAGAAAGTAAACTAGGGTTACCTGTCATGTGGTTAGAAGCGCTAGAGTCAATGACCCATTCATTGGCGCAGGATACAACACAAGCGACTGAGTTACCTGTTTGGGCAAGGTTGGACATGGTAGCTGGAGAAGATTGTGTGGACTTCAGAAAAGCCTGGTACTTTTGGAACTGAGCAAGATCGTCGGCAGAGAATTGTGTAATTGGAGTAGTTGGGGTAGCAGTGTTGGTTGCGGGAGCAAGAGTGACATAAGAACCTTGCAGATTTTTGTTTTTTAATTTCTAACATTCCTGAATTACATGACCCGGCTTCTTACAGTAATGAAAAATAATCTTGGAGGAGCCCCCCTTCGTGCACTTGGAGGTTAGGCATACTGCTGTTTTGACGCAGGTCCATCTTGACTAAGAAGCACCAGTGTGAGTGAGGCTGATGACTGAAGTCACGCAGAATGAGAGATACATGCCCGTTCAACTCTGCTATATACATCTTCTAATGAAGTGATGGTGGGACTAGCAAGAATCTGTGCTCGAGCAGAGTTATAAGCAGGTGGTAGCATAGCCAAGAATCCCATAACAGCCATATATTCACGTTGTTGCTATTGGATTGCAATATTGGTATTAAAAGGCAGCACAATATTCAATTATACATAGGTATTTTTATAGTCTACATATGCTTGCAAAAGGGACCTGTCCTGCATCTTGGCCCGATAAAATACTTTACAAACATCAAACACTCGGGTGATATTTCCCTTACCAGAGTATAGGAATGCAAGATGATCTATCAACTGTTTGACCGTCATACAATGAATAACGGTTCCGATCACGTTACTTTCAATTGAATTTCTGACCTGAATGAAAAGATGAGCATCATCCCGTAACCAGATGTGGCTGGAATCATTTGTGGGTGAGTTAGAGGTAAGATAGTGCTCCATCTCCATACTTCGGAAATAAATTCTAACTGTATTACTCCAGTCAATGTAGTTCCGACCATTTAGTTTATGTTCCGTAATCTTTGGAAGAACAGGAATTCTGGCCAGAGTGGCGAGAGGCATCTTGGAAGCAGATTCAGTCATGATTAAGCGTCTGAAAATAGGTTAGAGGTAAGATTGATGAAAGCAAGCAATTATTGAATGAATACCCGACAAAGAACACCTTGGCCGAAATTGACGAATGGCTAGAAATCCAAGTTTTAGTGCTTGGATCAAGGTAAAGGGGTATATATGAGATATATGTTATAATAAATTGCACAAAATACCTCAAAAATCCAAAATCGACAAAACATCGATGGTTGAGACAAAGGAGTCGAATTGAAGAAATGCCAAAATACCAAGCTAGGGTTGTTGGATCGAAGACTGGAGGGTAGATCTGAATTCCTGAGATAGAGATGATTCAGGTGGTGGTCGGCCGGAGGTGCTGCAATCGTCGACATGCCATCACGCACTGGGAAGGTGACCGGCGCATGCAGATCTGGCACTCGCTTCAGGCGGCGTGTGGGGGTGCATGTGGGGGGTTTCCGGTGACGGCCTTGGATAATGGTGGCCGTCGGCGAGGTGCGCTCTTGTTGGTGGGGTTGGTGGCCGGAAAATTTTGCCGAAGCAATCATCGGAGAGAGGCAGTAGGTGCCGTGCACTGTAAAAAAAAATCCCTCCAAAAAAATGCTCTATTTTGAGCTATTCTAACCCTAATGCTCTGATACCATGTGAAAAAATATAAGAGAATGAATTGATGAAAATGAATTGATAATATTACAACCTATAGAGACACCTATATATATACACAAAAGAATGGAATAAATCAGAGGATATTCTAAGAATATCCTAATGAATAAACCAGAGGATATTATAAGAATATCTTATGATTCTTAACAATCCTACCATAACAATATTCAATATAAAAATAGAGTTTATAGTGATGACGATAATTTCTAGTGAGTTACTTTTGATTCGATACTTATTAGATATGATAATCAAACAACAAGATATATAATCTTTAATATGCTATTTTATAAATAAAAAACACTCATAGAGGTAGAATATTTTTTTTTCATGATAGAAAATTTATAATAAGATGACTATTATCACTTATATTCAAATAATAAATCAATTAACAAAGATATTCACGGAGATCTTGAAAAATTCTCAGTTTACTTTATTTTTTTTTCTCAGCTTAATATTTTTGACTTTTACACACTAGCTTGAGAAGTGAAGTTATAGTGTTTAGATTTTTTTTTATTTTTCTTTGTTTTGTATTATGAATGAAAACATCCGACATGTGAGCTGTCACTATTAATTTTGTTAATTATATAAAGACATTTAAGTATATTACACTTATAGAGTTTTAATGGAGATTATTTTAATATTTTGCTTAATTGTTTAATATGAAATTTAGATTCGATCTTAATTACAACTAAATAAATTAATATTAAAAAAATGTTTATATGGTCAGCATAGCTGTCAAAATCACACCTCAGGCAGTATGATTTCTGAAATAACTTGGGTTAGACTCACAATGCTAGATGTGTGAGAATTCAATGGCCTGTATTTACCTGGGGGCCAAACCAGAGGGAAGGCCCGCCCCACTGGTTGTTGGCCCATGTACATTTTTTTTAATTTTGTTAATATACATAAACAATATATAAGGCTCATCATATGTATACAAATCATAATGGCATACATATGTAAGTCTAGGAATTGATTGAAGTAATTTTGAATATGATGAGCACTCTCAAGCACATAATACAAACAAAAAATAAATAAACTTGATACAAAGAAAAATCTGTTGTAAATATCTCAACAATTTTTTATTTGTTATTGCTGCCTGTATTCGATTTGAAGCTTGAATGCTAGTTTCTAATTTGAGTTTTTTTTTTTTTAATTTGCAGGCTTTTCAATATGTTTGTATCCATCAAATAAAGTTTGTCAGTGCTATATACTATACCCTGCATCAACGGCATAATGTGCTGTATTCTTATATTTTTGTGTCAATCCTTCACATCGACAGATATTAACTCATTGTTTGTCCACATGGGTCCAATTCACAAATTGCTAAATCATTTGGTTAACAGGTTTTCGTGCCTGGATACACAGAGAGAAAATAACTCATTTAAAAGGAAGAGAAGCAGGTCCCATTTATGCCCAACATATATTGTTAATTTAAGGTGTCCTCCAGCTCTTTGTGATTTTTCATTTGAGCCATCAAAAACACTAGTTCAATTCAAGGTATATTTCCTTTTCCTGGCTTTTTTAATGTGTAATCATCTGACCTGGAACCAACTTTAGTATGCATATATTGGACCTTTATAATTTGTTTCTCAATAAATGTTTTATATGGATAAGTTAGTCAATTGTAATCAATTTGTTGGGATTTTCAAATAAAAATTAAGAAATCAGAATTGTGAAATTACCCGATATTTATATGATTATGTCACAGGTATATTACATTAAAATGAAAACTAAAAATGAAAACTAAAAATGAATAGAGGAATAAAAAATATTACACTAAAATTACACAATAAAATAATGTCAAGTATTTATTGGAAAACTAATGATAAAAAATGAGTTTATGTAGTAATTTTTTTTTATTTCTTTTGTTTTTTATATTTTAAATGGGAGTATTTGACATGTGAATTGTTCTAATAATTTTTTTTCTATTATTTAAAAAAACTAGATGTATTTATTAGAGTTTTATTGTATTTATATTTTTAATATTATCATTTTTATTATGATATCATCACCGAGTTAGAACAGAAAATTTTTTGCAAGCACAATCGCATGGTGGTGGTAGCAGGCACACACTATGGTTGTAGCATGCATGCATGGTGGTGGCAACACACGCATGCATGGTTAGAGGTGTCAAACGGGCCGGCCCAGCACTGCACGACCCGTTTTTCACGAGCACGGTCGTGCTACCGTGCCGTGCCCGGCACGGCACGGTTAGTATATAGGCGGGCACGCCTTGGCCATACAGGCCAGGCGGCACGGCCGGGCAGGCGGGAGCCGCAACGCGGGACCGGGTCAACCGGGATCCGGGAGGCCGCACGGGCTGAAAATGGCAGATTAGAATTTTTTTTTTTTTTTGTAAATTTTTTGATTAACCGTATAGACTATAGAGTATTAGTAATAATAAAAAAATATAATTTTTTGTAAAAATTATAAAATTTAAAATTAAATAAAACAAACAAATATTAGAAAAATTTTTTTTTTATTCAATTAAGTTTAGTTTTTATTATTATTATAATTTATTAATTATATATTAAAATTTAAAGTTATTAATTTTTAAAATAAAATTTAAATCGTAAAATAATAAATAAATACATTAAGTTAGTAAAAATTAAAATTAAAAAAAAAATAAACTACACAAATGAAAAATTACCAATCATGCTTTTGAAACCAATAGTCCGAACAAAACAAATATAAGTTTCAACACAACGTATGGTACAAAGTACAAACAAAACGTATAAATAAAATAAATAAAAAAACATCGAAAAAAAAGAGCAGATGAGCATCAATCGTCAAGCGGCATATAATGAGAATCATCAGCCGCAACATCAAGATCAGTATCATATGGATCATCATCATCGGCAATCAGCTCCTCCGCCATCGTAGTGGATGTGGATGCGACTGCAGTGTCTGTCACAGTCCCAGCTTTAGCACGATCACTGATGCTAAATCTTGATTCCTCCCAATCCTTCAAACATGCCAAGGCCTCAACCATATCTGGACGTAATCTCGATCTCCTATCCGAAATCACGTTCACTGCAACAAAAAAAGCAGACTCCGATGCTACGCTCGACACCGGAGGAGTCAGTAGATCCCGTGCCATCCTAGATAGCACGGGATAGGCGGACTCATATGATTTTCATCACTGTAATAAATCAAGATTCTTATTATCAGAAGGTGATAGGATTGAGCAGTAATCGGTGTCTAAGTACCGAGACAGCTCGCTCCTATGTGATGGTCCACCCCTACGTTTCCCTCTCGCTAGGTTAATGGAATAATCGTCATCTCCGAACAAGGTATCAGTGTCCGTACTCACAGTCTCACCACCACCACCACCATACCTAGTATCGTAGTATGTGAACAGGTCTGTCAACTTCTCGTAAATGAACCCTTGAGGTGGCTCTTCCAGGTTCATGCACATGGAAATGAAAGTCAGGGTGTTTTCAACCCCTTCCACCTTAGCCCTAGGGTCCATGCATGCTACGAGGCAATAAAGAGATGAAATGGTGGACCAGTACTTCAGGTACTTGGTCTCCATCTCTGCAACCATATGGCTGAGCGTCGGGTCCGCTCGATACATCCTAAACATGCTACTAATGTTGAATATGCAACGGAGTGCAATGCAAGTGGTGGGCGCATAAACCGACGAACACATGTTCGTCGTGTCATAAAATATCTTCAGGAATTTCATAAATGAAATTCCTGAATCCCAGTCAGTGTCGTCAACAATAAGTTCGCCACTCTTACTATTGACGTAGTCGGATATCACGTGTTCGTATTCAACACATGATTCCAACATCAGATACGTGTAATTCCAACGATGTCTCACATCAGATTGGAATTTCTTCTTCTTAAGATTCGCAGACAAACAGAGATTACCAAACTCTTGTAGTCTGCGAGGAGTGCGAATATACTTGAGTGCATTGCGTATATTTTCCAACGCGGGGGAACACACCTTCATACCCGCTTGAACTATCAGGTTAATAACATGACACATGCATCTGACATGAAAGATCTCTCCTAATGGTGCGTCTCTAATATTCCTAACAAACATATTGATCGCTACTCCATTATTCGCAGCATTATCTAAAGTGACACTAAAAATTTTATTTTGAATTTTATATTCCCTAAATATTTTCATCATACACTCAAAAATGGCCGGGCCATCATGAGGATGAAGAATCTCAGTGAATCCTAATATTTTTTTATTGATTGTCCAATTAGAATCTACATAATGACTCGTGAGACATGCATAAGAAGAATCATCGTGACATGTCCATATATCGGACGTCACGGACACCACTCTACTAAATGCCAAAAATTTTTTAATTATTTTTTGTTTTTCTAACTTATATATCTTTAGTATGTCACTCCTAGATGTGGACCTAGGAATCCTACGATAGGATGGCTGAAAATAAGTCTGCATGATGCGCACTACCCTCAGATCTTCCGAAAATCTGATCGGAAGACCCATCAATGTGATGAGCCTAGCTATGCCGTCCCTACCCAACTCGCTGGAGTATACGAAGTGAGTAAACTTTGAGACTGAACTCGATCCAGTCTCAAAAAATGTAGTGCCAAGTTGGGTTTGCCTAGGATCTAAGGGTCCATGTTTTTTGGAGCATATTTCAGCATGCCTCTTGAGGTGCCCAGTCCCACATGTACTCTTGCATGTTAAAAGTCTCATACAATATTTGCACTGTGCCATTTCAAGTTCCTCACCCCTAATATCTACTTGTGTTACGATTTTAAAATGTGTCCAAACTACAGAAGTCCTCATAGTTTTTTATTTTTTAGAACTTTGGGTTGAGACGACAGGAGAAACCAAAGTTTCAGGAGCCACAGACGTCTGTGTAACACTAACATTTTCATTTTCCAAATTTAAATACGTGTTAGGTGTATTTGTCATTTTTTATTTTTCGTAAGTTTTTCTAGAGAGAGAAGCTTTAGAGAGAGAAAGTACAAAAAAAAACGTAAAATAAATTACCCGGTAAAAGCAATGAGGTCAGTCACGTGCAAGGTGCACCGCAGGAAGCTCTGATGTTCAAAACTCAAGTTGAGTTTCACGAAAATCCAAGCCGAAATCAAATTCACGAGGCCCGAGAGAGCGATGCACGGTTTATGTAAGAGAGAGAAAGTATTGAGAGGTTTTATGTTTTTGAAAAACATAAATGTTATATGGAGGGGAGTAGAATTTATAGGTTAAAGAATGTTTTTTTTTATAAAAAAAGATTTTTTTATTATTTTTTTGAATTTTTTTAAGATTTTTAAGGGGCAGAATCACGAGGACCGTTGGATTCTGCCCCCTAGCCGTTGGAGGTGAATCTAAGGGCTGAAAATCGGTGAAGTTTGAATTTTTTTTTTTTGCCGTTGGAATTGCTCGGATCGGTTCTATAATGAATGAGTAATGCCGTAAATCCGTAATGGGCGTCGGGTATCGGTGTCGGCAGTAAAAAGACCGCGGGTCGGGTCCAATCAGACCCGACCCGCGGTCTTTTTACCGGGGGGGGCAAGGGGACGGCCGGACGGGTCACGAGTCACGACTCACGCCACGCCACACGTGACACGCCGCCAGTGCCACGCGTGCCTGCGTGAACCGGCACGAGAAGTTCTTAACCTGGGCATGACACGGGCCCGGGCACGGTTTAAGAACGTGCCGGGCCGGCCCATGCACGGCCGAATCGTGCCGTGCCTCGTGCCGGGCCGGGCCGGCCCGGCACGTTTGACACCTCTATGCATGGTTGGTAATAGCAATCATGCACGATAGTAGGCACATGGTGGTGGTGCACAGTTGGGATGTGCGATGACATTTTTGGTCAGAAATACTAAATAGGGTTTTGGTAGATTTATAAAAAATAAAAAGATTTGTAAAAAATCATATTTATGTGTAATTTTTATTTTGAGGAATCATAATTGTATAACATAGTATAAAGAATATTATAATAATAGAAATAGATAAAGAAGAATCACGGTTTAATATATCTTTTATAGGAGGACGAGCTATACTAGAGGATGAGCTATATCCAAAAAGAAGACTAATATCTTTAAACAATATTGAGAGAAACATGCTAACTATTAGAGTAATATAAGGATTTTTATCGAGTTCATCCAGCATAATACTTATACTAATTAGATATGAGTATTACCAATTTTTCTCAAAGACAACAATAGATTATTTTATTTTTTTGGTATTATTAATTATTTTATTCAAACATTTATTTTAAACTCCTAGATTATCGACTCATGAGCTTGTACTCATATTACTAGTAATCCTAAATTTCATTATATTTTTTTATTCCCTGAAAATATTATTGTAGCTAATGATAGTTTTGAAGTTATATATAATATGATATTATCCAACTTGAGTTTTTGTTACTTGTTTGTATTTTATTTATTTTTAATTATTGTGTTAGTTTATTCTTTGTAAGTTATCTTTTTAGACAGCTCAATTTTGATTTTGTTTTTACTTATATAAATATCTTTTTGCTAGAATGAGAGATTCTTGAAGGCTTCATTTGATATTGAGCATAGTTAGATATGTCAAATGGGCTGTGCTAAGTCAGCACAGCCTATTTTTACTAGGCATGCCTGTGCCAAACATGACACGGAATGATTTATGTTTCGTGCTAGACATGACACAAAATGATTCCTGTGTCGTTCCAATCATGACATGGAATGATTCCCGTGCCATGTCAAGCATATGGGAATCATCTTGCCAGCACGACTTGGCACAGTGGCACACTCGAGTGCAGGGCCGTGCCGAGCCGGGCCATGCCAGACCATGTCATGCCATGTTGAACTGTGCCAGACTATCTTGGACCATCTTTGCGGAACCCATTGCGTAAAAAATACAATGAGTGGTTGGCTTGTGATTAGCTAATTGCAATCAGTTATGTATGTAATATTTGGTTTATATGACTAGATTTTTTAAAAAATAATAACCCATCCTGGCAGACGATTACTCGATGATACTTGATTCGTTACCCTTTTTCGGTCCTGGGCTGGTGGACCATGCCATTGGGCTAGGCACGCAGGTCATGTCTTGCATAGGATGAGGTATGACTCACATTGGCCCACCATGGCATCAACAATGCCATGGGGTGGTACGATTCATGACTAGGCATGGTTCCTGACCATACCATGTTGGGCTAGACATGATTGAACCGGGCTGTGCCATGGGCTATGCTCGAGCTGCCTACCTGGTTGACACCTTTAAGTATAGTGGATTGTATGTTCTCTTTGATGATATTTTTTTCCTTTAGATATTTCAGTGTGTTAGATCACTTATATACATATTCTCATCTTTATTATTAATTATTGCTTAAAGCCATTCAGTTTGACATTCTCAAATATATGAGGATTTAGTAAAGATGTGATCAGATAATAATTTATATATCTGATTATTTTTATTGATAACTATTTGAGATATACATGGTTATATCTCATTTGAGGTAGATGATAATTTTTTTTAATTTTTCATTAAATGATAAAAATTAATTTTATAAAAATATTGAAAAATTTAAGAAGTGTTAATGTATTAAAATATATATTAAACTGA
This sequence comes from Sapria himalayana, assembly GCA_029783825.1. NCBI lineage: Eukaryota > Viridiplantae > Streptophyta > Magnoliopsida > Malpighiales > Rafflesiaceae > Sapria > Sapria himalayana. The sequence continues at coordinate 609,840 of JAREIK010001782.1, forward strand.
TTCAATACTTACTATATGACTTATAATATTATATATAAGATAACTTGCATTAACACACCCTAATATAATGAGATTTATGAATAATAAAATTTATATCTGATTAATATAACTCGAATACATTTAGTTGAAAAGAGTTTTGAAATATTTTTATAGAGATATGGTTTTAATTATAATCTATATGATTAATTGAATATTCTCTTTTGTTATTTTTTAGTGTATATTATTTTAGATCATATTTTCTAGAGATGTTATTTAATTTTTTTCTCGAAGTTTTTAGATGTATTTATTTTATCCTTAATTGGTCTTTAGGATGAGACTCTTTGATATCAAAGGCTTTGATGTATCTTTCTTAAATACTTAAATACAAGGAAGCACGGACACAGCTCCCTATAGCCGTGTCCACGTGTCCGACACCTGGACACGTGGACACGACACAGACACGGCACGGATACGTGTATGATATGCCACGTGGCATATCATTGCACAATCCGTAATCCGATACGCCATGTGGCGTATTGGATGGTTGCGTCGGTAGCCGTATCTATGTATATAGTGCCCGACGTCCGACGACGTCGAGTGGCCAACGTTGCCGCATGGGCGACGTTGGCCACTGGCAGGGGGCGGGCGCGATTTGAGGGTGAGGCAGGGAGCGGGCACGAATTGAGGTAGAGGCAGGAGCAGTCATGATTTGTGGTAGAGGCAGGAGCGATCGTGATTTGAGGGGAGAGGAAGGGGCGATGAGAATTGAGGGGAGAGGCAGGGGTGGCACAAATTGAGGGGAGAGGCAGGGGTGGCACGAATTGAGGGGAGAGGCAGGGGTGGCACGAATTGAGGGGAGAGGCAGGGGCGGGCGTGTTTGAGGGGGAGGCAGGGGCGGGCGTATTTGTGTGGGGATGTGGCATAAAATAAAATATTTTAATAATATAAAATAAAATATTTTAATAAAATAAAATAAAATATTTTTATTTTATAAAATAAACAATATATATTTATTTATATAATAAAATATTTTAATTTAATTTAATGAATTTTATAAAATACATAATATTTATAATTAATAATTTTTATTTTTATATTTATTTTTTTTATTATGCCGTATCCTAGCCGTATCCGTATCCTAGTTTTTTAGAATTTTTCGTGTCCCCGTATCCTGCCGTGTCGTATTCCCGTGTCCGTGTCTGTGTCCGTGCTTCTTAGCTCAAATATACAAAGACCAGTACATACTCATTGAGTCAATATCAAAGAGAATTGACAATCAAGGATTTAGAGTTTATATCAGGAGAGAGAGACATACGCAGTCTATTGAGACTAGAGATGGGCCTACCATGGGGTTAGATAATTATACAACTAATCCCAATGACTTTGATCTTTTGATCACTTTCCAAAAGGAACAATGAAGTTGTATTTACTATTCAGTTTTACAGGCTTTGTCATACTCTTGCTTTATTCATTTATTTATTTTTTTTTATTATTTATCTTAATATTATTAGGATATCCAAGTTTTTTTTTCAAAGACATTGTCTTATTTTGGATAATATCAAATCATGATATAAGAGATACATGCTTTTCACTCTATTAGGACATTAGAATTAGTACCACTACTTTTGAGAAGGTTTGTTGGTTGTGTGTAAGTATTTACTGTGAATACAAGTCTAAATGAACATATAGACTGTCTTAAGGTGAGGTCTATAGTGAGTGGATTCACTCAGATATTTTATGTGGACTACTATAATACTTATTTTTTAGTGTGCAAGTTGATTTCAGTATGAATTCTTATTTGTTTTTCAGCATCTCACAATTTGATGATATAATAGTTAGACCTAATGATTATATTTTTTCATGGTGATCTTGAGGAGGAGACATGAAGTAATCACTTGAGTTTTGAGTAGCATAATCATATTTAATTTGTAGATTGTGGAAAGCTTAAAGTAGTTTCTGAGAACTTAATTTATAAAATTTTCATTGACGGTCATCTTATTTGAGTTATAGAAGTATATTAATGAGTTGAGGATCACCCAACTCAAAAAGTGTTTTCAAGTATTGTTTCTAGAAAAAAAGTCTTAGAGAATTAGATATTTTCTTTGAATAAATGTGACTTATTTTATGAGATGTATCAACTTGTCACATTAGAGATATATATTTGATATTTTTGTACAAATTAATCTTTTGGGTAATGTTGTAATATATATTTTTATTAATTCATGCATTAATTTTATTTTTGATGCGATGAATCTAGTTAACTTTATTACTCATAGTAGAATTGTGATAAAGATTAACTATTTGATTATGATTATATTAGATAATTAGTCATTCTGATATTCTTCTTATAATGTTCATCTAGATATAAATCTTCGCATAAATAGGTATGTGGAGAAGTTTTTATGACTTAGAACCTCTTTTAGGGATCATGAATATATGTAATTAGTTGATTATTTAGATTTGAATTGAGTCCAATATTAACTTAGGGGAGTTCTACGATAATATTTGTACTTTCTTGTAGGCAACTTTGTCTCCTATGAAAATAATAGATATACAGTTACTTTGAAATTCAATGAAGAGTTATAATTTAAAATAATGATTATTATTTATGAGATACTTTGAATGTGCCTTTAGTTTGAGGAGATTGAATATATACTCTCTTCTCTTACTATCCTTTACTATGACAGTCAGCAATTAAATATATAGTATTAAATACAATATTTTATGAGAGGACGAAATACATCGAGATACATTATTTTTTCCTAAAAAAGAATATTTAAGCTAAAATTATTACTATATTTATTATGATATCAGAACAATCAATAAATGTTTTTATGAAAGATTTGAAAATGTCTTAATTTATCTTTCTTTTTTCAAAGTTTAATATTGTGTATTTATATGCATTAGTTTGTTGAGAGATATTTTAATTTTTTATTATTTATTTTATTTTGTGTATTTTTAATGTAAACACCTGATTTATGAAATGTTCTAATCACTCTTGCTCATTATATAATAATACCTAATGTATGAATTTTTTTAGTATTATTGTATTTATATTTTTAATATTTTTTTTCTAACATATACATAAACATGTAAACCAAAGATATTAGAAATATGTTTTAAAAAAACTATCTTAATTTCCTAGCCTCTAGCTTAGAAAAAAGATATGTAATATGAGATTCCCTAAGTATTTTTATTATGTTTGCAAGTTTGTAGCTAATAACAATATAAAAAAAAGGTTGTACCCATTGTACAATATTCTGCTTAGCATGTGATCTGACAGAAGCTAATATCTTGGCAGGCTTATCCCTAAAAATCAAAGAGGTTACGTTTGACGAGTCTTGAACTCAAGACTTATCGCTATTGGATAAAAATATTTGCTATTGCACCAAAACACGACTTCTATTTTAAAATAATATATGAAGTAAAATTTGAGAGTATGAGAATTATATTTCTTAAAACATGACTTATCGCAATGAGCATTGCTGTCACACACACACACACAATTTCACAATTTCACAATTTCACAATTTCAATGCCAATAGTGTGTTGATGTTATTATAGTTGTGTTGACCCAATGCCACACTCTACACATATCATCTCTCAGTGGCGTCAATGCATCACCACTATACACATGCCTAAGGTTTTGCTGTCAACACTCTTTTATTCAATGTAGAACATATGATAACTGTTCCTTATAATAAAAGAAAAGGTAAAACATTAAAAAATGAATAGGATCGGGGCAATTCACATGTTAAGTGTGCCCATCCAAGCAAAGAAAAAAATAATAAATAAATAAAATAGATAATAAATAATTATTCTCAACAAGTTTCAATCTTAACCCTAATTGATTTAGCAGCGATACTAATTGTCTTAAAATCACATAAAAAGTTGCTTATAAATCTTAAAAATATTAAAAAATGAAATTTGTCAAAGAAATCAGTTTCGACTACCGATCCTACCTAATTTGAATTAAGGCAAGGAAAAATTAGTATCAACAATAGCCTTAACTATCAAAAAACTCATTTATGAATCTTAAAAATAATAAAAATAAAATTTGTCATAGAAATCAATTGGGACAATTAATCCTACCTAATCAGACCTAACTCAAGGAAAAAAAATGGTATAAACAAACATGCCTTTTTAGTATGATTGCTAAAGTGTATTTCATCTTTTAGGATTAAGTAAAATAATGTATTGCCCATCAAAGTGATCTGAACAAATTATTTATCTAGATCTAATTTTTTAGGATTCAAATGACCGAATAAAATTACATGCAAAATTATATCCAAAAATTTTTTGTTACATTTCATCTTGTAGGAAAAGTTGTTGAGCATAGAAAGGCACACCTAATGGCACAAAGACATATTCGAAAGCCATCGTGTATGGTGACACTGGTGGTACAACAATGGTCGCAGTGGCATAATTGTTATGCTAGCAATGCATAGTTACACGTAATCATATTTAAGATATTTTTGATATAATCTAAAAAAATACTTAACGATAAAATGGTTAAATAAAATGATTCATAATAAGAATAGTTATCTCAACAATTAATATTTAAAAGAATAATATAGTTGATCATACAGTATTGTCATGTACATTGCAATTATATTCTAAAATAAAATAAATCTTATGATAAACTTTGAAAGTTATGATTTTATTTATTTTTTATATTTTATTTATGTTATTTGACGGTAGAACCCAACTTGTGGGTTGTCCCATTAGTTTGGGTAGCGCATATGACATTTTAGATGTTAAGTGTTTATTTCTTTTTTCTATATTTGTGATTGTTAACATGATATCAGAACCATAAATGTATATGTGATTTAAGGATTACAAATCCTAGAAGGGCAAATACACTTATCTGTAATAACAAAAAAAAATATGCACATAGTAAGTGTTTAGGCGCATGCACAAAGGTAACAAGCATGCAGAATGCACGACAAGAGGCACACACAGTATCAGATAAGCGAGCGGTGGTGGCACACAATGATGACATGTTTTTATTAGCAAACCTTAAAGGCATGCAGTGGCAGATGTTGACGCACGACAACATGCAGTAGTGACTTGGGTAGAAATCCTAATTAGTGTTTCTGCAGTTTAATAAAAAAAGAAAAGGGAAGAAGAAATTAATGGTCGATGTTTTTTGTATTTTTTTGGAGAACCACAATTTTGTGACATGGTATGAATTATTTAATTAGGGATAGATTGAAGAGAGTTTCAATCTAGTGTACTCATTGTTGGAGAATAGATACACTAGAAATAATTATTAGATATTATTTTCAAAGGGGAGATAGAGAGAATTATGCATCATTGAAAGAGATTGAATTTTGGAGTATTTTCTTGGGTCCTCATAGAGTTTATCCATCATAGTACTTGCTTGATAAGAGTATATAAAATTTCTTTTTAAGATAACATATCTTTTTTGTTTATTTAGATATCATTGATTGTTGTATCTGTATTCTCATTTCAGACTTTTGAATTATCATGACAGAAACAAATATTTATATCATTGATACTTATATTCTATTATTTACATTATTTTCTTCTTTTGAGAATATCATTATTGGAAATAGAAAATGTTCAAAAATTATTAGCTATGATACTTTTTATTTTGAATCCTTATTATTTCTTTACATCATATTGATTTCTGACTATTCTCTTAGTTTATTTTATATGAGTTATTTTTCAAAATAACTCAATTTCACCAATGTTTATTTCTTGAATTGATAGACAATAAGAAAATTTCATTTGGAATTAAATAGACTGAACTATATGTTCTATGTTCAACAATAAAAGTATCCTCTAGATATATGAGTATTTTGGACTTATTATTTGTGCATTCTCAGCTTAGACACTAATCATTGGTTAAATTGATAATATTTTATCCTATTTTAAGAGTATTTTAACGATAAAGTGGAAGATATTTCAGATAGGAAAGCTTACTAGAGCTTCCTATCCTACATGCCAATCTGGTGGCCCAGTCTAGCCAACATGTCGTGCTGTGTCAGGCACGACATGACTTGATTAATGCCGGCTTGGCAGGCCCCAGCTCGCTCTAGTCTGGGTAGAATTGGGTCGAGTCATGTCGGGCCATGTTAGGATGTGCCGGGTAATGCCTGGAGGCTTCTAGCCTAGTTCACCGGTCATTGATTTATGATTTTAAATATTTATTTTGTAAATTTTAAATTTTAAGTTATCTTTTATGAGTTACGACATAATTTCACATAAATCACAATAAAATAAAATTATTAAAAAAATGTTAATAAAGAAATATAACAAAAAAATCTATCATCTAATTTAATCAAAAATAAAATAACATAATATAACAATCATCAATCATAATCAAACTCAATTTCAATGCCAATCAGTATAAGTAATAGAGGTGTAACACGGGTCATACCGGGCCGGCTCGGCTTGTTTTTTGGTGGCCCAATTGGGCCACCGTGCTGTGCTCAACATGGCTTGGTATAATAATCATGTCGTGCTAGGCATGACATGGCTTGAGAAGTGCCAACCCGATATAGCCAGGCTCATACTCAGGTCGTGCTTGATCGTACTTGGACTTCCTGGGTCGGGCCAGTTCATACTTGGTTTTTTAGCTAGATTTTAAAAAATAATTCAGCTAGGTTCCCTGACTGGTTTACCATGTCGTTGGGCCAGGCACGCAGGCCATGCTTGGCCCGGCATGAGGCACGAATCATGCTGGCCTGGCACAAGGCATGAACCATGCTAAGGGTTGGCCTGACCCAGTCCATGGCATGGTTCTAAACCACGCTGTGCCATGCCCTGGCCTCCCGACCTGATTGATACCTTTAATAAGTATGAAAATGATCATCATCGCATAAGCATTTGATGGTATCACTAGCAGTGGGCTCAAGATTTTCAAAGTTACATAAATTATCATCTGCCAACAATTCTTTCGCTCTTGTTTCAGCTTGATCTTAGATGTCCAACCTCAAATTCTCTAAATCCTTTATGCACACTAGTACCTCAATGATATCTAGTCGGATTCTTGATTTTCTATCTGAAATAACATTGATTGTAACAGAAAAAGTAGACTTCGATATTATGCTCAATACTAGAGGAGTTAGTAGATATTGTATTATTTTAGACAGCACGAGATAGGTAAGCTCATATGATTTATATCATTTTAAAATATCAAGATTCTTGTTATCTTTATGTGATATGATTGAGCAGTAATTAATATCTAAGTACCGAGATAGTTCACTCATATTTGATGGTCCAACCCATTGTTTTTTCCTCACTGACTGAATGAAGAAGTTATTATCTCCAAATATGGCATTCATCTTCATACTCGGAGTCTGGCTGCAACTACTATCACATATAATGTTATAATATATAAATAATTTAGTTAATTTTTCATGAATAAATTTTTAGGTTTTTCTAGTTTATGCACATGAATATGTATGTCAAAATGTTCTATGTTTCTTTTACCTTAACTCTAGGATCCATGCAGGCAGTCAGTCAATAAAAAGATAAAATAATAGACTAGTACTTTAAGTAATTGGTTTCTACTTCAACAACTATATCACTAAATATAAGAAATTTCATAAACATATCATTAATATTGCATATGCACCTGAGTTCAATGCAAGCAGTGAGAGTGTAAATAGACGAACACATATTTGTCATGTAATAAAAAATTTTTAGGAATTTTATAAATAAAATTCTTATATCATAGTTTCTGTTATCAATAATAAATTCATTATTTTTACTATTAACATAGTCAGATATCACGTATTCGTATTCAACATATAATTCTAGTATCAGGTAAGTATAATTTTATTGGTGTCTCACATCCGTTTAAAATTTCTTCTCTTTTAGATTCGCAGACAAATAAAGACTATCAAACTTCTAGTATCTACTAGGTATCCGAAAATATTTTAGTGAGTTTCATATTTTTTCTAAAGTATGAGAAATAATATTTATATTCGCTTGTACTATCAGATTAATAATGTGATACATGTATTAAATATGAAAAATCTTTTCTAATGACTTATCTTTAATGATCATAACAAATATATTAGTGGATACTATATTATTAGATATTTATCAAATATAATACTAAATATTTTATTTTGAATATGATAATTTTTAAAGATTTATATCATGTACTTATATATGACATGACCATTATGAGGATCAATAATCTTTGAAAATTTTAAAATTTTTTATTAAGTGTCCATTTAGTATCTATATAATGGGCGGTGTGACGTGTAAAAGATACATCATCATGACTAGTCTAGATATTGGACATCATAAATACTATGCTATTATATTACTTACATTTATTATTTATTATTTATTTTTTTAACTTATAAATATTTTAGTTTGTTCTTACATGTAGACCTAGTAATCCTATGATATGTAGCCTGGAAATAGGTCTGCATGATATGAACTACCATACGATCTCCAAAAATCTAATCGAAAGATTTATTGTATTAAAACATGTAAAAGATGCATCATCATGACTAATTTAGATATCGGATGTCACTGATGCATAAATTTATTAATTATTATTTATTTTTTAATTTATAAATATTTTAGTATGTCATTCCTACATGTGAATCTAGAATCTTATGATATACAGATTAAAAATTGGTTTGCATGATACTGACTATCATAAGATCTTTTAAAAATCTAATTAGAAGATTTCTCATGATGATCAGTTTGATCATGTCTTCACTTTCTAACTAATTATAGTATATGAAGGGGTTCACTAAGATGTTATACGAGATCCAGCCTCAAATATCTCACCTCTCAGATGGGTTTGTTTAGGAACTAATATACCATATTTTTTGGTATAATGATCAGTATGCCTCTATATGTGCTTAGTCTCATATGTATTTTTACATATATATATATTTTTATAATACTTATATTGTACTGATTTTTCATTGATACTCATCATATTTTTTATTTTATATTATGTTAAAGTGAGTCTAAACTACAAATGTTCTAGTTTTTTAATTTTTTAGATATTTTAGTTTGGGTCAAGGTCATGTGAAAAAATATGATTTTGGCTTCAGATCTTTTCGCATGGTTATCAACTTATCATTATTAATATTATCTAATTTTATTATTATTAAATTTATTATTAGTCATATTTTTTTAGTTTATGTTCTAAGTTAATAATTAAATTATATTTATTAAAAACTAAATAACAAATAATATCCAGTTTATGGAGAAGAGAGAGAAAAAAAGCCATAGCTTGCACCCGGTAGGTTATGTAATAAAATTGAAACACAAATAGCAACCAAATCTCTACTTAACATGCTTTATAAAAAGAAATTTTTAAAATCTAAATTTTTAGCTTTAGAGAAAGAGAACCAATTGGACCGTGCATGCTTTCCAGTCGGTAGTCTCGGGTAATAGTACCCATGCCGGTGGACTGTGCCAACGAGCTAGGCACTCAGGTCATGCCTTGCCAGGCACGAGGCTCGACACCCCCTGGTCCAGCACGACATGAGTCGTGCCTTGGGCCGGCATAACCTGGGTCCGGGCACAGTTCTAGACAATGCGTGCCAGGCTAGTCATGGTTTTTTCTGGTCGTGCCTTGTGCTGTCCCCGGGCCGCCCAGCTTACTTGCTACTTCTAACTCAAATGTATGAAGATCTAATAAAGATATGCTAGATTGAGATTTATGTATTTGATCATTAATATTAATAACTATTCGAGATATACTTGAATATGTCTTTTTTGTAATAAATCATAAGTTTTTTTATGTTTCAGACTTTTCATAAAATAATAAAAATTTAATTTAATAAGATTATTACAAAATTAAGAAATGATAATTTATTAGAATAAATATTAGAGTTAGACTAATTTAGCACATATTATTTGAATCATGAAATTATATACATGACTTATTGTTCTGGCACACCCCAACAAAATGAGATGGTTAAAAGGAAAAATATATTTCTGATTGAGATGATTTAGATATTTATACTTAAAAAGAATATTCTGAAATATTGTGGGAGACAATTTTATCATCAATCTAAGTTACCAATTGAATGTCTTCTATTTTTTAGTGAATGTCCTTTCAAATTCAAAATCCTAGAAAGAAGTTATTTAGCTCGACTTTCAGAATTTTGGATGTATTTATTTTATACTTGATCATTTTCTAGGACGGGACAAACTAATATATATAGTCTTAGTTGTACTTTTCTTAAACATTGTATTATGAAAAGAGTGTATATAAATTTTTCATCAGACTTATAAAAATTTAATGAGTATAAATATTATTTTTTGATCATGATTTATTTTTAACGAGTCTAGGAAAAATATGAATTTAGATGTTATACCTATATTAATTATCATTCCTCTCTTACCTGTTGTCATGTCTTGACTACTAGTTGATCGAGAGAGTCACTCATTTACTATATTTGATCATATTGCCACTGAGTATGATATTATTCTCATGGAGACTCCATGAAATAAATGTATTTTTTCATAAAATGAAGTAGTTTAGGATCCTCCAAAAATCTACTTGAAAGATCCATACTAGTGATGCATTTTGTCATTTATTCCCTTACATTCTCATGACAGTAAATGAATGAGGTTATTGAAGTCGAAGTTAATCCAATTATAAAAATTTCATTACTAAGTTGAGTTTGTTTGAGATCTAATATATTATATTTTTTGATATATTAATTTTCGTGTCTCTTAAAGTGTATTTACTAGTACTCTTACACACACACACATATTATAATATATATTATGTTAAATTTTCTTCAATACCTCTAATATTTTTATTTTTAATTATCTTAAAGTATATTCATATTATTGATTTTTATTTATTCTTAGGTTTTTTAGGCATGAGGGGCTAAGGCCTTGAGAGATATTCTAGTCTTGGATCTTTCGATTGATTTGTTATATATTTCTAGATTTATTTTATTTTCATAATATATATTATTTTTTATTTTTTATTCTAGTTAGTCATTAGAGATTTTTGAGGAATATGAGAGAAATATTTTTACTTAATTTTATTAAAATTATAAAAAAAAATTAACTAAAAAATTACTTGAAATAAATAAATATACAATGCAATGTGTATCCTTATGTGTGTAGCAAATAATAATTTTACAAACATAATCAATTTGTTATCTCGAAAATCAAAATAACTTTGTCAAAATCAAAAATATTATAATATTATTATTTTAATTTCAAAATAAAAATAAATTTGTTAAAAAAATATGACATTAACAAAAATTATGATTTTAAAAATAAGAAATAGAGAGTTGATAAGAGATTACAGATAAACGGTAAAAAATAAAATATATTAATCTGTTATTTATAGAATTTTTGTCTTTAATAATATTTTATTTTAATTTCTTTTTGTTTTTTTTTTGGATAAATATCTCCAACATTTGTTTAATTTTGGCCTGACTAGCTTGGAATGAACCCAAGCTAGCCTGGGTTCAAGCCATGCCTGGAGCTTGGCAATGATGAGGTTTGGGTGTTTGGTATGACTCGACCTGATTCAACATGATTTAGAATGACTTGGGCAGCCGGCCAGCCAATGAGCCATGCTAGGCTATCATTTTTTGGAATTATGCCGGTATGACATGACCTATGCCACAAATTGTGTCATGCTAGGCACGATATGATAAATATGTTAAATGGTCGTGTCTTTTTGGCATGACTAGATTTTTCATGGCCTAGTCGAGCCATCATGACGTGTCTTACATGACACTAGATGGGCTTTCGTGCCATGTTGTGCCAACATGCCTTGATGGTAGGTCATCTCGGCACATTTTGATTGCCATGTTGTTTGGCATTGTCGTGCCAGGGTGTAACTGGTCTGATTGAAGGTGTCAAATAGTTGTGTCATGCTAGCACAACCAATTTTTGGGTGTCCTAGTTGGGCCACTCTGCGGTGCTCGGCACGGCCCGATGTAGGAATCATGTCGTGCTTGGCATGATACAACTGACACATTGCCCGACAATGCATGCCACGACCGGCATAATCTAGAGTAGACTCATGTTGGGTCAAGCTGGATCTTGCCGATTTTGTGGGCAGCATCACCACAGACATCGTTCACCAGTCACCACTGCCATCATCACAGTCTACACACCGATGATCAATCACCATAAAAACATAAATCAAAAATATAAAATAAATAAAACAAAGAAAAAAAATTAATTACATGTATAATAGTGAACTCATATCAGACATAATGTTAATGAATTATAAGTATAATTAAAAGACTAAAAATTTATAAATAAACTACAATTAGTACGTTGTAAGTGCAGTAAAAAAAATAATACAATTTTTATTTCAACCCAAGGTCCAAGAGCCATACATTAAATAAAAATGATAAACAATAATTAATAATAATAGCAAAAAATATATATAATCATAAATCATAATTGAAGTATCGAAATCAAATCGAATCTTATCAAAATGATAATCATAAAATAAATATAACATCAATATATAATAATCAATCTCAATGTTAATTGATATCCATATGCAATTTATCATCATCATGTAATCATTTGATGGTATCGCTAGTACTTGTCTCAATATTCTCTAAGTCTCATGAGTCATTATCTGCTTGTAACTCTTGTGCTACATGTCCCACTCTATATCGAATGTCTAATCTCGAATCTTTTCTGTTCTTCATGCATGCAAGTACCTTAATGATATCTGACCGTAGTCTCGATCTTCTATCTGAAATAATATTAGTTGCAATAAAAAAATAGACTTTGATGCTGCGCTAGACATTAGAGGAGTCAGTAGATTCAATGTCATTTTAGATAGCATAAAATAGATGAATATATATGATTTTCACCTTACTAAAATATTAAGGTTATTATTATTATATGATAGAATGAGTAATAATTGGTATACAAGTACCAAGACAGTTTATTCCTATTTGATGGATTACCATATTATTTTTTTTTTGCTAACTAAATTGATAAGACATCTTCTACATGTAACAAATGGGCCGTGTGAGCCAGCACAACCTATTTTTTTAATGCTCGTACGGGTCCGTGTTTCGTGCCAGACATGCCATGGTTCACTGGAGGGCATGCCTGATAGGCTTGCAGCCCAAAATCAGCCTTGATTTGGGTCGGTTCGAGGTGGTTCGGGCTAGTTCTAGGTTAAGAGAATTCTTAACCTAGAATTGGAAAATTAGGATGGTGCGCCACTTTCATCGTTCACCGGGAGTCACCGAGTTGTGCCCATATGTCAGGCTCCCGAGTTGTGCCTGGCACGGCACGCGAATCAAATTCTCTCTGCACGGCACATGAGATATGCAAAGGGTCCTAACACGAGCCCGAGCTGTCCAACTTATTTGATACCTCTAACATTCAAATATAGTATTCATGTTCATACTCGGAGTTTGACTACAACTACTACCATATCTAGTATCACATTATGTAAATAACTCAATCAATTTTTCATGTATGAACTCTTTAGGTTGTCGACCTTGGTTCACGCATGTAGATATATATGTTAAAATATTTTCTATCCCTTCTATCTTAACCATATGATTTATGTAGACTGCTAGATAATAAAGAGATGAAATTATGGATCATTATTTAAAATATTTAGTTTTCATATCAACGGTCATAATACTAAATGTATGGTGACCTCTAAACTTGTTAAGCATGCTATTTATGTTGTATATGCATTTGAGTGCAATGCAAATGGTAAAAGTATACACAGACAAATACATATTCGTTGCGTCATAAAAAATCTTCAAATATTTCATAAAAGAAATTCTTGTATCTTAGTCAAAGTTATCAATAATAAGTTTGTTACTCATACTATAGGCATAGTCAGATATCACATATTTGTATCCAATACATGATTCTAACACAGGTAAGTATAATCTAATAGTGTCTCATATTTGTTTAGAATTTTTTTTAAATCCATAGACAAACAAAGATTATCAAACTCTCATTGTCTGTTAGACATCCTAAGATATTTAAGTGAGTTTTTATTTTTTTAATATAGTGGAAATAACTTTTATCTGTACCTGTAATATCAGGTTAATAATATAATATATACATCTAACATGAAATATATTACCTAATAGTCCATCTCTAATAGTCCAAACAAACATACTAATCGCAAATTCATTATTAGATATATTATCAAATATAATGTTAAATATCTTATTATAAATGTTATATTCTCTAAAAATTTTTGTCATATACTTATATATGACAGTGCCATAATGAGAATAGTAAATCTTAAGAAATCTTAATTTTTTTATTAAGTTTATATGTAGAATCTATTTGTGAGCTGTGAGACATGCAAATGACACATCATCGTGATTAGTCCAGATATCGGATATCACGGATACTACGTTATTATATTTTCTAAATTTATTAATTATTAATTATTTTTTTAATTTATAATATTTAATTACGTCATTTTTATATTTAAACCTAGGAATCCTACGACAAACAAGTAGGAAGTAAGTCTATATGATACTGACTATCTTAGGGTCATCTGAAAATCCAACTGGGAGATTCTTCATCATAATTAGTTTGGTCATGTCTTTGTTTCCTAAATCATTGCAGTATATGAATGAGATCGAGCTAAACTAGATTCAGCTTCAAATATTTTACTGTTCATGCTCAGTTGAATTTGTCTTGGATTTAATACATCATATTTTTTGATGCATAGATCGGTATTCTTTTCTAGGTGGCACATATCACCTATACTCTTATATGTATATATTGTTTGATAATATATATATTATGTCAATTCTTCATCGATATTCTTAGAATTCTTATTTTCTATTATCTTAAAGAGGAGTCTAATTTTCTGAAGTTTTTTTATTTTTTTATTTTTTAGACATTTGAGTTTGGGTCGAAATCATGAGTGAAAATATGATTTTGGCCTTGTACCTTATCGAAGGTGATTATTATGCATATCTAAATTAATTTTAATGTCATTATCAATATATTTACTATCAACTATTGTTGGGCAATCGCGCTTCAACGGGTAGTGAGATTAAGAACAGAAAATAACAGAAAACACAGAAACAAGCAATATATGTATATCCCAATCCACAAGCATCCACGACAGAATCAAAACGAGAAATCAATACAGAAATAACATCGTTCGCTAGTCGCTCAGTACGACTAGCTACCTCCACCAGAAAATGCTTATGCGTTACAGATTAAAACCAAGAAATAGAACGTCTTACAGTATGCAGCATTCGGCAGTCGCGAAATCGCGCAGAGAGAGAGGAGAGCGAAGATGAACAGTTCAACCGGGTCAAAAACAGCCGCCCGAAAAAATAAATACAGATTATTTTATACAAAAATAAATATCCGGTTCATTTAACCGAAGCGGGTCGGATCATGGAACGGGCCACGCTCTGCTCCAAAAATTTTGGCCCGCTAACCGGTCAGCGGGACCTCCGTTATTGTGCTACTGCTGCATCCCCAGGCTTTTAATATTTCCTTTCCTGCACTTACATGAAAATATTAAAACAGATTATTAAGTAAAAACAAATTATATATACAGCAACTATTTATTATTTTTTTTGTTTATGTTTAAAAATAATTAAGACAATAAATCTAATTTTTATAAAAAAAAATAATTGGATTCTGTTATCGTTACCTATTAGCGTAACTGCAATTGGAGGTCAGATGTCATTCCGTTCTATTTTTCAACTTTAAAATATTAAAATTAAGTTGAGAATGAGAGAGGAGCAATATAACTTAGGAGAGCACAAAGCAAGGAAAGGAGACAACTTTAAAATTGAGAATGAAAATTTTTCAATACTAAAACCATATTTATAAATTTTTTTAATTAAAATAATATATTTTTTTAAAAAAATCAATTTTTTTAAATATATACTTTGACAGAGATTTGACAATCATGAGATTTTTGACCAACCATTGGAAAGAATTCTGACGGTCCAGATTGCAATAATTTAATTGTTTTAAAGTAGACCCACTCACACATGCGTAACAGTCCCAACAGGCTGATCTACCACCTCAAGGTAGCAGATTGGATTTAGGCCCATTTAAAAAATCATCTAGTTTTTTTTTTAATTGGGACCGAGGTTTTGGCATGGTTCCAAATCACAATGACTTGTGGCCCAGTCTGGGTCAGGGTCACCGTGCTGGCGGACCGTGCCAACGAGCTAGGCACACGGGTCGTGCCTTGCCTAGCATAAGGCATGATAGTCTTTGGCTTAGCACGGCATGAACCGTGCCTCGTGCCTAGGCACAATTTTGGATTGTGCCATGCTGGGCCAGGCATGATTCAGTCGGGCCATCCTTCGTGCCATGCCCAGGTTGCTCGGCTTATTTGATTCCTTTAGGTTAGATCTAGGTTATGTCAGACCGTGATGGTTTTGGGCAGTTGATTGGGCCAATAAAAAGAATTAATTTTTAATCTTTTTATTCTTTTTTTGACATTGACAGTTGCAGGACAATGCTTGTTGTTGTCCTTGTTGGATCTAGGTAATGGGTTTTTAAAAAAAATCCTATGTTTCATGCTTGCGTGGACCATGTCAATGTGCCCATGCACACATATTGTGCATGGTAGAGCATGAGACACAATTAGACTCGACTCAACATGGCACAAGTTGTGCTACAAGCCAGCACGTCCATGATCCATGCACGGGTCTAGACTGTGTTGTGCTAGGCTTGACATGATCGAATTGAACCATGCCTCGTGTTGTGTAATGGCTGCTCGGCCTACTTGATATGTCTATGACACAGTGACATGCCTAAGCCTAAAAAATAGGTTATGCCAGTCCAACATGATTCGTTTGATATCTTTAATTTGGGGATCATATAGGATAATATGTGATAATTTATGATATTTTATTATCATATCAAGATATTAAAGAGTGATCATATTAAAATTAATTTATCATCTATTTTTTTTGTTTCTTGTTTCAAGAGCACAAGATGATTCATCATACATCCCGCGCTGCTACTCTTACATAGAATGGGATAACTGAAGGAAATAATTGATATTTAGTGGAGATGATTAGGACATTCCTATTTCATGAGCGTGTTTATATATTTTTGGGAAGAAGTAGTGTTAATTGCTAATTTTCTTATCAATCGAATGTCATTTTATATTCTATTTTGCTAATATTCTATACTAGCTTGTATATCCAAGAGAAAGATTTTTTTATTCTTTACTCAAGTTTTTTGGATGTACTTGTTTTGTTTAGAATTTTTCTTTAGGTAGGGAGAATATGACAATACATACCATCAAGATCTAATATGCTTTCATTGGGTACTCTAGTACTTAGAAAAGATATGTGTGTTATTTGCCAGAGACTAGGAGAATTGTTATGAGTGCCATTGTCATATTCTTCGAGGATAAATATTATTTTAAGGATGTGATTTTAGAGAATGTACTTTCAAATAGTATAGTAGTAGGCTATTTTCTCTTTTTATTTGTTAATCTCTATAGAGGAGTAACAACTAATCTTGTTCATGTGCATATACCTAATATGACTAGTATGACTAATTTTGAGGAGAGTAGTAACACTTCTCATAGGGCAGTGTAACTAGGAGAAGAGAGACATGAGAGTTGAGAGATTTGATGATCTTAATTGAATGTAATTATATCTAATTTTTTATATATACTAGACAAGAGAGGGAAATGATGATCGAGAGTTTTGATGATCTCAATCTGAAGGTATATACCTATATATTATATAGGTATATATATATATATATATATTATATATACTAGACAATATGTTTCATATGAGTCTTCTATAATATTAGTTGATCTATCTCATAGTAAGGACTCGGTCCTTCCATTTGTGTTATGTAAGGAACCAATAGTGTGTTATACTCAGTATTTTTTATCTCAAAAATTTTTTATTTTTATTTTGATATTATATATTCTAATTTTTTATTCTTACATAATAGTCATATGATTTTGGAAACTCTTTTTGAGGTACTTAGTCATCTAAGATAGTGACAAAATATGCTAGAAGATTTGAATGCAATTATATCTAATCATACGTAAGTAAAGTTTTAAAAGGTGAAAGTGTAAGGCGAGATGTTTTTGTGTTCGTGATGCGAAGCATAAGCCTTGAGGCGTTAAAGCATAGGTTTTTAAGCATCACAATATAATATTTATTAATATTTTAAAATATATATAATAAAAAAGCATAAATAAAAAAAAGAAAATAATTCATTAGAATTATTAAAAAAACCTACTAGTTTATTAATTTCACAAAAAATCATAACAAAGTCATAAAATAAAAAATAAAATAAATTGCTTCAATTTTAAATTTTCATCTTCAAGGACATCATCATCCTCATCTAATATTTTAAAAGTAGAAAAATGTTAACTATCATGTATCTCAATTTCATCTAAATTTTCATTTTCATTAGTGTCAAATTAAACTCATTCTCTTTGCTTTTGCTTCTGCTTGTACCTAGTAAAAAATATAAATTAATAATTAGGTATAAATATTATAAGTTTTTTTATTAAATTTAACCAAATTTATAATTTCAATTTTTGTGTAATTGGTATTTCATTAAGTTTTCTTTTATAGGAATGTGAAAAAATTATTTGATCAAATGATGCTTGAGTCTGTTGGGAGGTGGATGATACAACTCTAATAGCATTAATATTGAATAACTCATCATCCTAAAGCCAACAATCTAGTGTTTCCTTTAGGAGTTGGATAATTTTCTTTTTTCGTAATTCACTCATTATTTGATTCAATATTCTCTATCAAAATTGGATCAACATTTTGTATACTTTATAAATTTTCTTCTCTCAATCTAGTGTTGTACATACATATACTAGAGCATTCAATTTTTGATGTTCAACTTTGTTATTTTTTTTTTGTATGTATCTGCACATAATGAAATAAAGAAAATTATATGTTAAAATGAAATAAAGTTCTCTAACATTGAAATAGAAATATATGTATAAAAATTTATAAAAATAAAAATATTAATGATTTAAATGTGTTCTAATTTCTTTCACATCCCAAATCACTACAAGTAAGGCTAATGACTCAAATAGCGAACTTTTGTAATTCTGGTATTCAACCCTCAAAACACACCACTAACTTATAAAACTTCTTAATGTTCGAAAATTAATTGTAATACGATTTCCAAATTTATCCATTGTTTGGTCAAATGAGTCCAACTGAATGTTAGCTTTTAATCATTCTTGATAATTCAACATCCTATCTATGCATTCAAATAATCTATTTCTCATCTCATCAACATTAGAGAACTTATTCTCAAATCGTAATTGAGGATTAAGATAATAACTTGCTGCATATAAAGATTGATAAAGTTGCGGAGTTCATCTTACATTAATTTTTTTTTCAAATTAGGCATTATTTTCTTTTCACGCCTTCACAATTAAATATAATCTTATTCTTAGCAAAATTTATTAGCTCATAAATATAACTTATGACTGATCTTTTCTCCGAATCAACCTTTCTCAAGACATTAACTAATGGAATAGTTGTCTTAATGCAAAAAGTAACACGTGGCTAAAAATTTGGATCAAACAATACTATACTTCGAGTTTTCACATATTCTACCTTTTGTAGCCTATTTGCTTTAACACTAACTTAATCAAGTGTAGTTTCATGAATATTTAATTTTTCAATATTTTTCAATATCAAATCAATATAATGTGCAGCACAAGGAGTCCATCACAGTCTTCTTATTTTTTTCATAAGTCTCATTTTAGCCAGTGTTTAAAAAAATATAAATGAGGCATGCCTTGGAGTGCGCCCTAGGGCAAGGCATGCACAAAATGCCTTGAGGCACATGAAAAAAAATAATGCACTTGATAGGTGTATGCATTTTTCTGTG
The DNA here is from genome assembly GCA_029783825.1 of Sapria himalayana. Taxonomy (NCBI): domain Eukaryota; kingdom Viridiplantae; phylum Streptophyta; class Magnoliopsida; order Malpighiales; family Rafflesiaceae; genus Sapria; species Sapria himalayana. The sequence continues at coordinate 629,649 of JAREIK010001782.1, forward strand.
AGGTGTTTTGAGGTGTGTTAAAAATGCGCATTTCATGCCTTGAAGAAGAAGGCGTACGCCTACGAAGTGTCTTCAAAAAAATTAAAAATAAAATAAGTTTCCATAAAACCTAAATAGTGCAGATTGATTTTTTGGCATTGCTCAAAAATTGCAACGTTGAAGTCGATGCCGAATTTGATGCCAACGCTCCCCACTCGAAATTCTCAATTTTTTCAGCACTGCTCCATATAGAGTCATGTCATCCAATTCCCAACAGACTCAAGTATCATCAGATCAAATGATTTTTTTATATTCTAAAAAAAGAAAACTTAATGAAATATCAAGTAAGTACACAAAAATGGAAGTCATAAATTTGATTAAATTTAATAAAAAAATTTATAATATTTATACCTAATTATTAATTTGTATTTTTTACTAGGTACAAGCAGAGACAAAGGCAAAGAGAAACAGTTCAATCTGATACTAATTAATGAAGATGAAGATTTAGATGAAATGGTGATATATGATAGTGATCATTTTTCTAATTTTGATATATTGGATGATGATGATGATGTTCTTGAAGAGGAGAATTTTATTTGAAGTAATTTACTTTAATTCTTATTTTATGACTTTGTTAGGATTTTTTGTGAAAGTAGTAAATTAGTATGTTTTTTTTATAATTCTAAATAATTGTTTTTTTATTTATATTTATATTATTTTATTATATATATTTTAAAATATTAATAAGTATTTATTGTGATGCTCAAAAAATCTACGTCTCAATGTCTTGAGGCTTACTCTTTGTTTCACGAATACAAAAATACCTCGCCTTATGTTTTTGACTTTTAAAACTTTGATTCTAGCATTCATATAATTAGAGACATTATCAGTGATGACTTGCATAACATTCTCTTCCCCAATTTATTCAACAATGTCATCAAGATATTTGAATATTAATTTCTCATTTTTTATTGTATTACAAATATCAATTGATTTCATATATCAAGTGCCAGCATGATTATTTATTAAAAAATTGATAATATATCTAATCTTTTCATCTGACTAACTATCTGTCATAATTAAACATTAATATTATTTCTAACTTTTTTTGTGATTTTTCATAATGATACTTAGGTTATTCACTTTTTCTTTAAGAATTTATATTCTCAATTTGTGCATAGATGAAGGCTTAAATCTGAGCCTAAAATTTGTAACAGCATCCATCATAGGAATCCATTAAGGATTATTTACAGTGTTGAATGAGAGATCTTTTGAATATATAAACCTATTAAATTTTCTTCATATTTCCTTTATTTATATTTGCTTTCACCTTGAATTCAAAGTATTTTAATAAGTTTGTAAATTGGTAAATTTATCCATGGGTCCCCTAGGAATAGGTTCTCCACTCTAACTCTCTAAAACACATATTGTTTTGGGCAAAACATTCTCATTCATTGAAGTTGGATCCATATTAAATTTTTGGAGTAATTTGTTTCTTTTCATTTTTTGATCTTTATAATTGATTAATGCCTTTTTGCACCCTAATCTAACATTTTCATTAATTTTGGGACATGATTTCTTACTATGATGAATTCTAGCTTAGTGATGCTTGAGTCTATTCATTCCACTTGCGCATCTTTGATTATAAAATTTATATCTCAAATATTACTTCTTGAAAATTTCAATAACATATTTTCATACAAAATCTTTTCTTAATTTTTTCAAATTGGAGGAACTTATCCTGAAAAAAATATCAATAATAATATTTAGTTATTCAAATTCTATATAATAATAAAATTGACTAAAAAATAATAATAATATATAATTAAAAAGAATTTAAAATTTAAAATCAGAATTTAATTAGTTTAAATCTAAAAAAGTCAAGACTCACCTAGATAATGCCTTATAACCAATTAAATTTTGTATTTTATTTTATTATAACTTATAATATTATTATAGTTTGTTTTTTATATTTATTTTTTAATTTTATGATTTTGATGGGAGTATCCAACCTGTGAATTACATAAATTTTATTATTGAGTGTTAATAAAATTTTATTTTTTGTATTGATTGGTATCATTAAATACATTGTTAAGAAATATTAATCAAAAAATAAACTCGTAAGATTTCAACGAATTGATTATAAATGCTAATGTATATGAGTATTCATATATATTTTTTGAGATGATGCTATTTTGTTTATAAATTACTTGAATTATTTTTTTTATAACTTAATTATATATATGACTATATATTAACTATATACAAAATTATATATTTATATATAATTATTTGTTTAATTATACAAAATTACATATTTAACTATATATAACTACTTATAATTATATACATTAATATGCAACTATCTTCACACACACACACACACACACATATATATATATATTATATATAATTATTTGCATACCTATATGTTTGACTAAATATAATTATTAACTATATGTATAAATATTTATAATTAAGTATATTATATCTATAACTACATATATAACTATATGTTAAAAAATACATATAATTATTTATAATTATCTGGATAAGTATATATAACTCAATATAATTATATGTAACTAAATTTACAAGTATATATATATTATGTATAACTATATGACTATACATGTATAACTTTCTATATAAAAAATTAAAAATATCCTTATGAAGCAGTGTCAAAAATATTGAAATGTGGACTGTGGAGAAGTGCTGGAATTTTCAAAAATGGTGATGTGGATTGTGGAGAACTGCCGGAAAATTTCAGCAGTGCCAGAATTTTTGAGTTGAAATGAGAAGAGGGGAGTGCCGAAAAAACCCTAGAGTGGAAAAAATATCGGCCTTGGCATCGAAAATGTCTAGCAGTATCGGAAAAGATGATAGGCACTATTTCAGTTTTATGAAATTACGTGTTTTTTAATTTTTTGAATGACATCTCGTAGGCATACGCATCCATCTTCAAGCCATGAAAGACGCGTTCAAAGCGCATCTCAAAATACTTCATAGAAGAAGGCTTACGCCTATTTTGGGTGTATCCTTTTTTTCATGCGTCTCGAGGTATTTTTTGCACGCTTTGCCCTGGATAAGTCAAACGGATTGTGTATCAGTTAGTTGAAAGTAATGTATTCATTTATAATGATCTAAAAAAAGAAGTGTTTATACAACATCTACTAGGATTAACTTTTCTTGGGAGCACATGTATGGTATAAAAATTATGAAAGATCCCTCATGATATCAAGCAATTTTTTAGGACATGATTTAATAAATTTTCTTTAACACTTATTATGTCATGTTATGGTGAATATGTTATGTAAATTGTATACATTATTGATATTTTGATTATAAAGAATGATCTATTATGTATATCCCAATTTGGATCGTTTCTACAGATTGAGTTTTAAATGAAGAATTTTTGTACGTCTGAGGTGTTTTCTTGGCGTTGAGGTCATATACTGAGGAAGTTCGATATTTTTTTTTTCAAATGAGATATATATTAGATATTTTATCTAATATTGATATATTGAAATATATATTTATTGTCTTATCACTAGATCCATGTATAGACTTATCTACATAAGTTGGTTCATCAGTTGATTCAACTAGATATAATATGGTCATATGAAAATTAAATTATCTGACAGTAATTATGTCTGACATTATTCTAGACAGTAACTATGTCTGATATTTTATCTATTGTGTCCGTATATTTAAAAATTTTTAGATCATCTTAGATTTGTCTAAATTTATTATTTAAGATTCTTAGATAGTGAAACAAATTCTAGGACATAAGATTACGCTCAGAGATGGTGAGTTTAGTCGGATAAAAACATATTTAGATTTGAGCAGAGCTCTTGCAATTATATAGAGGAGATCATTTATAATAAGTTTTTGTATTTTTTTTGTAAATAATCTTATTTCATATGAAAAGTAAGAGACAAATAATAATTTAGATTTAATATAAATATAAAGTATATAGTTATGATGCCAATTATATGTAAACTCCAATGGATCTGATATTTTTAGGAGGAATTTTATCTATCAATTTAGATATCGATAATGTTTTACTGTGATAACTAGGTAAACTGACACATTGCTGCTAACTCATTATTCTAACTGTGAACAAAATATATTAAAGTTGATTGTCATTCATATGAGAGAAGATTTTGGATGATTCAATCACTACATCATACATACTTACCAGTGAGTAGACTGTAAATATTTTTTTGAAGACTCTCAAAGGATCACATATTTCATTCATTTCTTCCAAGTTTGTGATCTGTGATATATACGTCCCAACTTGAATGAGGTGTTGAGGTTTTTAAATTATTATTTATTATTTTTTATTGTTTGAGAGCGCTCGACTTGTAGGCTGCTCCAAACCTTATAGATAGGATTATGCATGTTAAAAAATTATTTTTTCTAACAACCTTTCTTCTCTGTTTCATGGAAACCCTAACAACCTCAAACACATTTGATTTATTATTTAGAAATTGAATTCTCTCCAATAAGTCATGCATAAATCTTCTGTATTTAGTGGAATGTCCACAAGTGTTGTATTATGTCTTGCCGTGCATGGTCTTCGATTATTCAATCTCATCCAATCAATGTCTGAACAATTATTTTATTATCTGCTTTTGAATCATTAGCTGCCTATGCTTTTCTTTTTCCAGGATTGGATTCCCATACTTGGTTTTATTGAGAAGGCAGTTCAGCAACACTGGGGAGAACTTATTGTCTGTGGTATGCTTTTGATATTTTCTCCATTGCAGGCTCATTTTCAGATTTTGTTTTGCTGCTTGCTTTTTGATTTCTGCAAATAAATCTAGGACAAGCGATGTCCGCAACCAATGAAACTGATGTGATCCTTGGAGATGATATGTGGAAGGAAGAAAATGTTATGCCATCATCTGTACACGGTGAACCATATTCTGACGTTACTAGAGTGATATTTCATTATTTTCTTTGCTGCTTCCTTTTCTGAATCAGAGCAATAATAGCAAGCTTGTTTCTTTTTGATACTTAATAATAAACTTTTTTATATTGAGGAGGTGAGGATAGATCTTTCTGATACAGATGTGGTGCCAGAATTCTATGCACGAGGAGTTGGTACGAGGTCAGATTACCCGAGAAATAGCTGTTGTTTCCAATCAAGCTGTGACACCTTTTTCGAAGACATGCCACCCACATTTAACGAGACTGACCCACTAGTTTTGACACCACATAGCTATTCTGTTTCACCTGAAGATTATTTTGTGAGTGATAAATTCATCACTGGGGGAACATTGTCTTTCAATCTGAATGAGTTCCCTGGTACTTTACGGTTGCCTTTCTTGCAAAATTGTTTCTCCAAGCGAAGTTCCTCACAAGATCCTTTTGCGATTGAGGATGAATTTGAATTTCTGACCAATGGATTTGAGGCCAAAAGAAGACAGCTTTGTGATGAAGTAAGCATTGATGTAGTCGATGGCTATGATGAAGGATTCTCTCTGCATGATTCACTTGATTTTGATCTTATACATGGAGATTCTTCGAGATCACTTTCATTGCATGGATTTAAGGCTTGTTCAGATGATATCGATTCTGTGTCTAAATCATTTCAAGCCACGTCTTGGGGTGATGAACATTTACTAAGCGATGTGGATTATGAAAGCCCTGAATTAGGCCGGGAGGCTTGTTCTAATCAAATGGACTCCAGACCTAGTAAGGTTGATAATGAGTTCTTTGAACCACAAGAAGCATATGGTGAAATTTCCTTTGGACATGCTGTTGCTTGTGGTAGAGATCCAAACTGTTTGCTTTTCAATTTGAGTTCTGATGATAAGTATGCAGCTCAGGATGAATGCTCAGTGCTTTTTCGAGATGTGGAACAAGAACATGTTCTAGAGGAGCAATTGAGAAGACCTCATTCAGCTCCTCCATTTTGCAAGCAAAAGAAGACCTTTATTTGTCTAAATCAAAGTTCCACGGTGAAAGAAAAACTCTCCTCTCGAATATTTTCAGATGGCCTCAATTCGCCAGGTACCCTGGTTTTGCACTTCACATTTTTGCTTGATATTGCGAGCCAAATAACTTGTCTTCTTTCCCAGCGCAAATGGAGGATGTCATGACGGATCCGAGCATTCAATTAAATCGTGCTGAAAATTTAGTGCATGTTACTGTATTACTTCGTCATTTCTCCTCTGCATCTGAATGTTGATGTTTTAGAATGTAATTCTTTTCATGGACTTTGATCCTAACATGGAACCACACAGTTTCCTGGACAAAGAGCTTAAGAATGATGAAAATTTTGAGCACTCCATGTTTTCCCATGCTGGTGATTTTCTAATTGAAGATAATTATGCCATTGTGATAGTTGCCAAATGCTGGTTCTTAAGTTGGCTTTGGCCATGATAACATTGGGATTTAAATTATGTTCATATCACAAGAAATAGTAGCTCAAGAATCATAATTTGTGGTTTTTATTAATTTTAATTGTGAGAAGTTGTATTTTGATACGATGATGAATATATAGAAGATCATATCTAGTACACAAAATTTCTACTTAAGGTAGATACTAGGAAAGATTCATATCAGAACAGCTTTATCCTCGAAAATCAGAGAGACTGCATCGAATGAGTCTCAAAGTTAAGATTTATTGATGATGAATGTTTTTATTCACCATCAATAAATCTTAACTTTGAGACTCATTTGATGCAGTCTCTCTGATTTTCGAGGATAAAGCTATTCTGATATGAATCTTTCCTAGTATCTACCTTAAGTAGAAATTTTGTGTACTAGATATGATCTTCTATATATTTCAATTGCGGGTCGTAACTAATGTTTTGAAAAACAAAAATATTATGCGAGACATTTTCATGTTTGTGAGGTGAGGTGTAATCCTCGAAGCATTGAGACATAAGTTTTTTGTGACTATAAATATAAATAATAAATATTTTAAAATATATTAAAAATAAAACAAAATAGTTTAAAATACTTTAATAAATATTTTATAATTAATTATATTTAAATAAATTCAAAATAATTGTATCATTATCAAATTTAAATTTAAATTTATTTTTTCATTAAAAATTTATAATAATTTTATCAATATAAATTTAAAAATTACTTTAATTTAATTTTTTTAAATAATTATCAAAAAATAATATGAAAATAATTAAATTTATTTTTTCTAAAAATATATCAATTTTTTTATGTGAACCATTGCTAGATATATATATTTTTATAGAATATAAAAAATTTATTGCAAGAAATATTTATCATGTATGCCATCAGCCATATTTTATTTATTTAATTTAAATAAATAAATAAATAAATAAATATATAAATAAATATATAAATATATAAATAAATAAATATATAAATATATAAATATATAAATATATAAATATATAAATATATAAATATATAAATATATAAATATATAAATATATAAATATATAAATATATAAATACATATAAATACATATAAATACATATAAATACATATAAATACATATAAATACATATAAATACATATAAATACATATAAATACATATAAATACATATAAATACATATAAATACATATAAATACATATAAATACATATAAATACATATAAATACATATAAATACATATAAATACATATAAATACATATAAATACATATAAATACATATAAATACATATAAATACATATAAATACATATAAATACATATAAATACATATAAATACATATAAATACATATAAATACATATAAATACATATAAATACATATAAATACATATAAATACATATAAATACATATAAATACATATAAATACATATAAATACATATAAATATATAAATATAAATATATAAATATAAATATATAAATATATATAAATACATATAAATACATATAAATATATAAATATAAATATAAATATAAATATATATATATATATATATATATAATAAGGTTAAACTTTGTAGCCAATTATTTTTCCTTTTTTTATGGGGGTATTATGTTTTGTTACACTCACAAAAAAATATTTAAAAAATAAAACACGTCTTTTAATATTTCAAAAAAAAGGCACCAAACTTGTAATAAATTAAAATTTAGGATACTCAAATACATTAATCCTAAATATTCTCAGTAATACTCTCACTTGTCTCTCCCATCACCACTCTCTCATTTTTCTCACCCTTGCTCTTACCCTTGCCCCTTGCCCCTTGCCCCTTGCTCTTGATCATTGTCCTTGCTCTTGCCCCTCTTCTATCTCTCATTGCCCTTGCTCCACAAAAAGCTCGATGGAGCTTCTTGGAGGTCCTCGTTGGAGCTACGTCGAGCTACACGATGGAGCCCCAACGAGCTCCACGATGGAGCCCCAACGAGCTCCATGATGGAGCCCCAGCGAGCTCCACGATGGAGCCCCAGCGAGCTCCACGATGGAGCCCCAGCGAGCTCCATGACGCAGCACGTGGGGCTCCGTCGAGCACCACGATTCATCGAGCTCCACGATGGAACTCATGGAGCTCCAATGACTCCACGATGGAACTCATGGAGCTCCAATGAGCTCCACGATGGAACTCATGGAGCTCCAATGAGCTCCATGATAGAGCTCATGGAGCTTCATAATGAAGCTCGTGGTGTGCATTATTTTTGACGATGATATCTCACCTTCCCGTGAAACGTATGTCTCTTTCGGTTAGGCAAAAAAGTGTACGGCTTTGCACCTTCAAGAGACCTTACCGAAGAAAGTGTACGCTTTCAATGTGTTGTGCATTTATTTTAATGCCTTGAGGCTTTTTTAGAACTCCTCGCGTTAAGGTGCGCTTTAAGGCGTGCCTGATAAATATTTTTTTTAACAAATGCTTTTTAAAGGTATATATATTTTTAATTAAGATAAACTTTTATCTTCGATAGATATGATATCTAAAGAATTTCTAATTCTCTAATTTCACACTTGTGACTTTTCCATCACATTTATTTTGACATATCTAAATTAAAAAAATATTTTAATTGACAAATTAGTAGATTATGTAAAAAATGAGGTAAATTATAAAGGTTTAGATGAAGATGATCAAAAAAAAAATATGTGCAAATTAAATGTGAGAATTTATATAATGATCATGTTGATCGGAGAGGTAAAATTTATATGGCTGATTTTAGTTATATCATAGATGTGTTTTGAACATAATAATATTTTTTTTTATAGTTGAATAAGTCATTTGTATGCGGAATAGGTAAATTTTAATGTCAACTTGTGTTTGTGCTTTCTGCTAGATATGCTTGTGTCTCTGGTGGATGCTGGAAGCAAGTGGCGACATGGCTACCAGCAAAAAACAGTAAAGTTACTCTTTGCAATTGCTGTTCTCTTTCATTGAAATGACCTATATCTTCTTCACTGCATAAGTTCGTTTCTGATGATTATTTTTGTTTCGATTTTTTCATACAGAATAATGATGCATGTGATCCTGGGAAAAGCCATAGGATACTTGATTTATATATGGGATTTTTGCACCCAACTGGTGGTCCATTGGTTCCTGAAAATCTCAAAAGAATCTGCCTTAGGGATGCGAAAGTTCTGACACAGGTGGACAAGAAATTCATCCCAGTTGTGGCTGGTGGAGTACTTTCTGTTATAGACCAGGTATTTCAATGGCCAGTCCCTGTGATCATAGCTCATGGGTCCGTCCCGTGCAAACATGGATCAAAGATGTTTTATGGTCATAGAATCCTTGACTGCTGCTATCGTTTGTCAGTGTTCAAAAATTGATATTCGGCCATGCATTTTTCATAATGTGGATACATGAATTAGACAGGAATGTGATCATTGATGTAAAATGATAAGGCTTTTATATTTGTATGTGTTAACTTTGAAAATGGTTGGGACTTTTTTTTACAGCATGCAGCAGATGAAAGGATTCGGCTTGAAGAGCTTCACCAAAAGGTAATAATATAAAAATGATTGATCATTATTGTTAATGTGATTTTTGGTGAGAAATATAACAACTATATACAAACTATCATAATTTGTTTATGCTAGTTTCTTGCATGACACAAATCATAGTTCCAATCAACCAGCCTTGATTATATACTTATTTTTTAAATTTTACTGTTATTTTATGAGAGAGAAGGTTATACTTAGTGTACTAGGTTTTTACTTAGTGCAAGGTTTGTGAAAAATTAATATTTTCAATAATTACCAATAAAAATAAGATAGACTGCATATCATGAGTCTCAGACTTGAGGTCTACTATTTTTAGATGAATGCTGTGTCATCATACCAAGACATGATATATTGGTATAAATATTTTTTAACTTCAGAGTTATAATGATATTCGACGTTTTTATAATTGTGTAATTATATGCTTTATTATTATTACATGTACTTTCATCAAATACTAAATTATATATATCTTCACAAATATTTTGAATGATCCTCAGCTTGTTTTGTTCTTTTTGAAATGTGGTGTACTTAATATTCATGTAATAGCTTTAGGGAAGTTATTAATTATTATTTATTATTGTATATATTTTTTTTCAAATAGTTGAGTGCTAATAATGAAAATGAGGATAGAAATATAAGTTTTTATTTATTTATATATAGTATCCCTTGTTTATTATTTAATTCTAATTAATTGTGGTTGATTATTTTAATATTTTCCCCATTCTTTTCATTATGAGAAATGTTCATACTATAACGTAGAACATTGCAAATTAAACAATACTTGTATTTTGTTGTTTTGGATGACTCTTACTAGTATATTAAAATATTTTATGTATTCTTTTGTATTCTTTTATTTAATCATTAGTTCGGGTAAATAATTCTCCATTTTAATGTTTTTTCTATATGTTGAGAAATTTTCTTTAGAATTATTATACTATTTTTATATTATATACTTATTTAGGTTTTCATGTTGGTGAGTGCATGATGAATATTACTAGGATGAATTTATCATTTGAAAATTCTTTGTATTGCATATATATATTGAAGGTCATGTCTTGGTATAATAACAAATATCTTCGTCAAAAGTTAGTAGGCCTTGAGTTCGAAATTCATTATATGCAACCTTCATGACTTTTGAAGGTAAAATTATCAATAAATTAATCTCTTCCACACCCCCCATTAAAAATAGTTTGTTTACTGAATACAATCTCCATGTGTCAAGAATATAATATGTTCTGTATTTTTTATTCTAATTTGGCATCATGGCTAATTCATTCATAATGACATCATTATTATCTCTGTTCCCACCATTATCATTGGCATTCTTATTGCAAGCAATGTAAAATTGTTGTTGATAGACTGTTGAATAAACTTGTACAACAAGAGCATTAGGGTTGGCTCGTGCCTTAACAGTGTCTAGGTTAACTGTTTTTTATATTTCTTGAGGCTGTCAACAGTGTCATCCATCTTTTTTGAAAATTTACACGGTGGGTCTTGACCTCTTAGATCATTTTTCTTCAAAGAAGTGAGAAGTTTTCACTTCATTTAGAAAGAATTTCAAGTTGCTGCTGCTTGGGTATATGATACAGCATTTAGACCCAGTCCTAAGAACAAATTGTTGGTGTTAATTGGGCCATTGCTCATAATAATTTGAAGACTTTACAGGTTAAATTTGATTAATTTGAACAGGTTGGTTTTCGTTAATTCAATTTGTTTTTAATATTTCTGATTTAGCGAAGCTTTCCTTTTTACCCAGTTTAGAGAAACCATTCTGTGTATGTAGTAAAACCCACAAGTGAGATGTTACTATCAAAAACAAAAAAAGAATAAATATGTTAAATGTAAACTCATATCAAAAATTCATACAAACTCATATTGATTAATATACATCTATAATATTTTATAAATAGATTAATTGGATAGGGAAAATTCATTATGTCGAGTGCCCATATAAAGAATTAAACAAACAAAAATACAACTGGATAGAAATAAACATAAACTATAATATTCATTTACAAGTTGATGTGTAAATATCTAAAATAGTAAGTTTGGAGAATAAAAAAAGAGTTGAGGTTGCTTCAAGATATTCATGAAAATATTGGATAATTAATCTATTATATGATCATAAGGTATAACTATAGTCTTATTTTGAATCTTGTAATTGAGAAATAAATCATTTTTATGTATTTCGTTTATTCTTAAAATATTAAATTAAAAATTATATGTGTCGCTGCATGACTATTATGGTAGAGAGTCCTATGAGAAGCTAGTGAGTATTTATCTATTTAAAAAGGTATGATCTATAATATTTTGCAAGTGATTATTATCATTATCTGGAACTTTATATTTGCACTAAATCTTGATACCATTGTCTTTTTCCTATTTTTTTATGAGTCAAAATTATCTTCTAGAAAAATATAAAAAATATATAGTAGATCTCCTCTCAGTCTAAGTTAGTGGCCCAACTCAAATTTGAAAAATTGAGTTGTTAATTTGCTTGTCATCACTTAAAGAGATTTCAAGGCTCTAAGATTTTTTTCATAAACCTCAATTAAAGGTGTCAAATATGTTGTGTCGTGCAAACACGACTTATTTTTGTTTGGCCTGTTCTGGTCCTCATGTCATTTCAACATGGCATGGTGTTTATCATGGGCCGTCTCATGTCAGTATGGTTCAAAAAAAGGTGCAGCCTAGGTATGCTTTTTGGCATGGCTTTTGGGAGGTCATGCCGGGTCGTGCCAATTCAAGTTAGGGCTGGTTGGGCTAACTTGGGTCAAGCTAGGCTAGCCTGGGTTAGGAAAGGCTAGCCTGGGTTAGGAAAGGCTAGCTTGGATCAGGCCAGGCTAGTCGAGGTTAGGCCAGGCTAATCGGTTTGGTCAATCAGGCCGAAATTGGCTGCATGCCGAACACGATACAATATGATTCATGTGTCGTGTAGAGGTGTCAAATAGGTCGCGTCATGATGGCATGACTTGTTTGAGTGTGGCATAGCTGTGCTACCATGTCGTGCCTGACATGACACAATGTGATTCCTATGTCGTGTTGGACACTACATGGTATGATTTCCGTGCCGTGTCAGGCATGAGATGAGAACTAGCTAGCTAACTCAACACATCATGGTTGTACCACATAGTGCATGGTCATGCAGGACCATGCCGAACCATCCATGTTGGAATCCTGTTACTTGAAAACACAACGGGTGGTTGGCTTACATGGCCGGCCAATTGCAATCTACCATGAAAGTCAGATATTGTTTATGTGATTGGATTTTTTTAAAAAAAATAACATACCCCATTGGGCAGTCACTCGATGTGACTTGACCCGTGACCCATAGTCGGTTCCTGGTCCCTTGGCCGGTGTACTATGCCTCAGTACCAAGCATGCTAGTTGTGTCTGGCCCGACAAGAAACACACCTCGTGCTGGCCTAGCATTGTTCAAGTTGTGCCATGGTCTAGGACCAGACATGATTCAAGATAATGCCATGTGATGCTGCATTTCATGCCTTGGTTGTCTGACTTGGTTGACACCTTTAGTGCTGTGTCAAGTCTTCCATGCTAAAAGATTGATTCGACATTGTCTGAGCCCTATTGTGTGCCAGCCTGCATAGAGGTGTCAAATAGGTCGTGTCATTTTGACATGACCAATTTTAGTTTGGCTTGTCTAGGTTACCATGTTGTACTTGACATGGCACGATGTTTATCATGGATCGTGTCGTGCCGGCACAGTTCAAAAAAGGGGTAGCCTGACATGGCTTGATGGCACGGTTTTTGGGTGTGTCGTGTCAAGCTAGCCGGATCAGACTTGGCTAGCTCGGGTTCATGCCAGGCTAGCTTGGGTCAGTACATGCTAGTATGGGTTTAGTCCAAGCTAGCCTAGGTTAGGTCAAGTTAGTCTACATCAAGCTAGACTTGCTAGTTTGGCCAGACATGCCAAAATTGGTCCCCATGGGCCATTTTTGATGGATAATGCCATGCCATGCTTCTCGTGCTAAGAAGATTAGTCCGGCATGGCTTAGGCCATGCCATGTGCCAGTCCATAGCACTTTTAGGCATGGTTATGAATTGTGTCATGTTGTGCCAGACATGATTGAATCATGTCGTGCCACGTGTCTTGCTTAGGTTTCTCGGCCATGTTGACACCTCTAGGTTCTTGGTATTTTTAGGCGCGATTTTGAGCCATGCCATGTTTTGTCAGGTATTGTTGATACCTCTAATCTTAATGTGTGAAGAATTATATTAGGGTGAATATATTGTGAAAAATTTAGGAAATAACTAAATATTTTAATATAAATTATATCAAGCTTGATGATAGTTAACTAGTTAATATTTTTTATGATTCATTTGTATGTAGTTGAGTGAATTAGAAGTTTCATATCTGACAAGAATTTAATAGCTAGCTAATTAGGAATATTTACTAAAATACACCTTAAAAGATTAATTTTTATTAAAAAATTAATTTAATATCTCATATGTGATAATATAATATCTCTTCAATTATAAGTCACATATATATCAAGAAAGTATTTGAGCCATATAAAATTTTTACTTTAAAATTATATTTAATGATACTTTTTGAGTTATATAATTTATATCTCATTATTTCTCATAATAAGGATATCATCAACATGCATAATTAACAGAACGAACCTATCATTTGATTTTTTCTAGAAAAACCAAGAGTAACATGTAATGCATTTAATAAATTAAAAGAGATGATTATCAGTGAAAACTTTATAAATTAAGTATTCATTGACTAATTTAGGTCATAATATTTTTAAATTTTATCAATAAAATATGACTATATTGCTTGAAAGATAAGTGAATACTTTATATGTATTCCTTTCTTAATATTATAATGAAGAGAAATAATTTTCATGTCTAATAGGTGTATTCTCCATTTGGAAGAAGTTATCAGAGGTATAGGTATTTGTTCAGAGGTCATCTTAGTCAATAAACTCACTTGCAATAAGTTGAGATAAATATCAGTGAAAACTTTTTATCTAGAGTCTAGACAAGTTATCATAGTGAACACCTATCTCAAGTATTCATTGATTAATTTAGATCATAATATTTTCAAAATTTATAAATAAAATATTACTATATTGCTTGTAAGCTAATTGTATACTTTATTTGTATTTCTTCTTCAATATTATTATGAAGAGAAATAATTTTCATGTCTAATAGGTATATTCTCTATTTGGAAGAAGTTATCAGTGGTATAGGTATTTGTACTGAGGTCATCTTAGTAATTAAATTCACTTGCAATAAGTTGAGATAAATATCAGTGAAAACTTTTTAACTAGAGTCTAGACAAGTTATCATAGTGAACACCCATCTCAAATATTCATTGACTAATTTAGGTCATAATATTTTCAAAATATATAAATAAAATATGACTATATTATTTGAAAGCTAAGTGAATACTTTAGATGTATTTCTTCTTCAATATTATTATGAAGAGAAATAATTTTCATATCTAATGGGTGTATTCTCTATTTGTAAGAAGTTATCAGTGGTATAGGTATTTGTATTGAGGTCATCTTAGTCACTAAACTCACTTCCAATAAGTTGAGATAAATATCATTGAAAACTCCTTATCTTGAGTCTAGACAAGTTATCATGGTGAACACCCACCTGTAATTTAAAAAATATTTTTTCAAAGATGAAGGTATTATTTTCTAAGTTATATTAAAATGAATAATATTTATCACTTTCAATATGACATGACATCATTCTATTTGAGATAATATCTCAAATAGAGACTTTGATATCACATTTTAATCAAGATTAATAGTAAAAAGATAATAAAAGGAAAAACATAAGTATGATATTAACTATGAAGTATAATATTGAGTATAATTCATCTATTTTTTCTTGAAAATGATCAAAAAATCATGATTATAAGAGTTAATTATATGATCAAATGACTTTTTGAGAGATTATATTCCACTCTAGATACATTGTGTATGTTCTCTTATAGGATAGATATTGAGTCATGAGTTATTAATTTTTCATGTTCCCAACTCATCCCGAGTCGGGAAAAAATAGATGTGTGCTACTAGCTTGACTGGATTCAAAAGAGATTTCATTTTCAAGAGAATTTTGACTCTCTATAATCAATTTGTGTTGTGCCTATTGGTGCATACAATGATTACAAATGAGTCATCATAACCTGAACTAATAAGTTTATATATAGTCGTTAAGTGATTCTATTTCATAGTTAGAGACTCAAATGAGATTCTAAAGAATTAAAAAAAAGTAATAAATCCAATTGTATCCCTTAGGTTTTTATTCTGCCTAAACTTATTCAAATATGAATCATACTCATAAAATATAATATTAATATTCACTAATATTCTATTAGTATTATGTAAATTATATTTGTATTATTTTTTAGTATTAGAGTAATCAAGGAAGTTATTTTACCATTTTATGTACTAACAGGACACATAGGGAGAGATATGAACTAAAGTAAAATAAATACTCAAAAATTTTTAGAGGTAAGCTAAAAATTTATTTATATGGTATAAAATTTGAAAAGCGACCCAATTATAAAATATAAAAGATGGTATTCTATTAATGAGATTTGTGATATGTTGTAGTTTGATTATTTATTTTATTGTATTTTATATTATTTTATATTTTTGATGGAAGCACCAACTTATAGGTTCTAATATTTTGTCTTTTTTATAAGAACGTATTTGTGTAATATTATTAATTCTGTATTGTATCAGTGCAGTACATGTATACATGCATGTTATAGTGCTCCCACAAATTGATTGAAGGAGAAATGTGCACATCACTCTGCGATGTTGAATCTTCGTCATACACTCACTATGTGTGATGGGCATCGATGTGCACTACATTGATATTGATGGCAAGAAACATTGTCGAAGCACTGACATTGGCTCAAGTAGTAGGTGCATATGGTATTTTGATTCCAATTTGGAACTATTTTGCATGAATTCCATGGAAGAAGTGGATAGGGCCCTCAAGTCCTAATTTTTTGGGGTATTGTGTGCAAATTTTATCACAAAATTGTATAGGGTATCCAAATACAATTTTTTGAATTCTATTTTCTCAAAATTTTTTTAATTAGGGTTTTGATTTAGAAAATTCTAAATTTTAATTTTTTTTTATTTGGGATAGAATTGTAAGTTTTGGGATTTAGACTGAAGAAATCATAATTTTAATGGAGAAATAAAATATGGGAAATTCTAACTTGTGATATATTGCTAATATACAAATATATGAGATTTTTCTATAGTGTATATATTGTAGAAATAATGATCATGCCGAAGATAACTATTGAGTATTATTTTTAGAGAGGAGGTTGAGTATTTTACACAATACAAAGAGAGATAGACTGATTACTAGAGTTATATATGAATTTCGAAAGAGTTTACTTACCAAGATACTAACTAGAGAGGTATATGTAAAACTTATCTTTCTCTAAGATAATAGTTGATTATTTTATTTTTTTAGGTATTATTCATTAATTTATTTGTATTTTCACTTTAGATTCATTTATTAATAATATACAAGCTAATAATTATATTATCAATAATGGTACCTTGTTTACTATATTTTTTCTCTTCTAAAAATATTATAATAATAAATAAAAATCATTCAAAAAATATTAAATATAATGATATATATTTTGGGTCTTTATTATTTTTTCATTTCTTACTTATTTTAGATTGTCTTATTAGTTTATTCTTTGTCAGTTGTCTTTTCAAATAAATTAATTCAAACTTTATTTTTATTTTTATTGATTTTTATTTGTAAGATTGAGAGATTTTGAGGAAGTTTTCATATATGATTGAACAAGATAAATTATATGTTTTTCTTTTATGTTAAGATCTTCTACTAAATATTTGAGTATGTCATATTCTTTATTCGTGTATTTTCAGCTTGATTACTCATCATTGACCAAATTGAAATTATTTAATCATAGTTTTAAAATTATTTTGATAATATAGCCCGAGACATGTTAGATAGGAAAGTTTATCAGAATTTCATATCAAACATGTCACTCTATATTGAGGAATGATCCATTTGGTCTGATACAAGATATATGAGACCTAGTAGATGTGAACATAGAGGGATTTAGATATTTGATTATTTTTGATGATTTTTTTTGCCATGATGAAAAAACTATTCCAATAATTTATATCATGTGTTTGTGTTAATCTTTTGATTATCAACCAGGCCTTAAGTCGATCAATGATTCTTTTAAGTCTAGTCATTGTTATGTGTATTCACTTGTATCCCACTATAAAATTAACCTAAATATTTTGGAACTAGATTTTATGTATGATTGAAAGTGAATGCATTCAATTCATCTAATATAGGATGTTGTTATTGTGAATAGCTAAAAATCTCAAAAAAAATATCAGGGAAGATGTAACAATCAAGAGAGAACAAAAAATTTGAATATATAATACTAAAATGGAAATAAAAATTATTTCATAATAAGAATTGAGTAGAATATATCATTAAATCCTTTTGTAGAGCAATTAAAAGATCCAAGTCAATACTTAAAATTAAATCAATTGGCGTGATTGGAGACTAGCCAGTGAAAGGTTGTAGACATATTTATCTAGTATATACCTTTTAGTTTAAATCTTCAAGTCTTTTAATCTTTATCTCTTATTTTTGGGAAGGCCCATATCTTGTGTCTTTTGATATACTCTTACTAGGTTCCTTGTCCCAATATGCTTCTCGAAGAATTGTCTCATTGCTTTTTTCAAATTTAGCCATGCTAGTAGAATTGGGTGCAAAAACAATGTCAGCTATCACTATGCGTGGAGTAAAAATTAGACAAGTGAATGCCCTTATCGTTACAGTGTTTGAATATCTATTTTCTTGGATCGAGTCTTTAAAAAAGAATTTGTTCTCAAAGAAAATCACATTCATATTTATAATAATTTTTCTGATCTTTGATGAATGACACAAGTATCCATTTGACTATAAAATTACATAAAAAATGCACTTTTTTTGATAAATAATAAACATGGAAAAGTACACCTAATGTTACAAATGATCATCATATATCTACTTAGAGAGATATGGGAAAAATAAATATATATACAAATTATGGGTGTAAGGTGAAACATCTATATTGAAAGTAAAAATTGATATGAGATACAATGAGGATAAAAGAAAATATACAATGATTAATTAGAAATGAGAGACATTATTTGTAGTTATTATTAAATGGTACAAGGTAGATCGGTGAACATGAGCCTTGATCCAATTTTTTTTGATAGATGAGGTCTTGGTACACTTTTCTGATGAGAGAATCACGAAGGACTTGTAGAAAAAATTGGAAATGTTCAATCAGAGAAAATCATTAGCCAATAAATTATTTATGACCATGATGAAGAAGCTTTAAAAATTGTACATGGAAGAGGATGATTTATTTGTCTCACATCTATATGAGTTTCAAATACTATAAGGTTACTATCCTCTTTTGTTTATTACCTGATTTGTGGGATATTCTAATTATTGCTATTGATAGTAGTATAATAAGATTATTCTATGAGGCAAACAACTCTATTATTGAAGATAAAAGAGTAAATACTTTAAGGATGTACTATTTGTGAGGGGGAGCTAGGAAGATCGAAGGATGAACTAGTCTGGAAGCGAGTTCAAATCAAGAGGAAGATTGACGAGTGTGAATAAATAGAAGATAAAATACTGAAAGTGCGGTAGACCTCAGCATTTCAAGAGTTATTGTCGGAGACCTAAAAGATTGTCAACTCAAGTCGCGACATCATTATTATAAGTCGCAATTAAAGATTGCCAACTCAGCCTCGTGCACTGCACGGTATGGTAGTCATGCTGTGCCAGGCACGAAATGACTCAATAATGGCTGGATCAGCACGACACGATCGGCCCGAGGGTGGCTGGATTCATGTCGGGTCGTGTCGGGCCATTCTGAGTCGGGCTACTTCGGGCCTGATTATTCTAGCCTACCACAGCCGTATAGGGTTGGGCTCGGATATCCCCCACCGACCACTGGTTGCGGTTGCGGAATTGTGGATTAATTATATTATTTTTTTAAAAAATTTTATATTTTAAATTCAAAATGTGAATTAATTGTGACATAAGACTTAACGACATTATATTATTATTTTTTTTACATAAATGATATATCACAAAAAAATAATTCATTAACACAAATGATCAACTATAATAAATAATCAAAAATATTAAAAAAACATATCAATGACTTATTATTTATCATTCAATCTAAAAATAAATAAATTAACACAGTCACAACTCGTAACTAGATGTGCCAAATGGGCCGAGCAGCTCAAACCTGGCCCGAGACACGGCTCGGCATGACACGGTCAAGAATCATGCCTGGACCCTTGCCGGGCTGGCTCGAGGAATGGCTCGTGTCGTGCCATGCCGAGCTAACTCGAGCCTAGTGCTTGGCGAGGCACGACCCAGTACCTTGGCTCAAAAGCACGGTTTTTTGGCATGTCCCGAACCATGCCTCATCCCTTAGCCCTGGATGGCCTGGATTTCGGGCCAATGTTTGGGCGACGGTCATGGTCCGTGTCTGAATTTCGAATGATTGAACCTAACTGCCTAAACTTCCTACACATTCCATAAGCCGAAGCTTCTAGAATCTGTGACCGTTGGGTCGGTTTGATGGTCGAACCGACCCACCGGTCAAAAAAAATTTACGCATTTTAAGCTATTGGATTCAGCCATAATGGCTAGGAGTAGAAATTCGACGACTGTTGTGATTCTGTCTATTTAAAATATAAAAGAAATTCAAAAAAAAAATAAAAAAATATGATTTTTTTAAAATTATATTTTGGAAATCTATGTATATACCTTCTCTCATTCTCAAATATATATCCATTTTATTTTATCTCTCTATCTCTCTCATATTATCTCTCATCTCTTATCTCGTTCTCTCTCTTTTTTTAGTTTCAACTTTCGGGACTCATGTGCGGGCTGTCAATTATGGTTTGAATATCATAAAGCAAACGAGATTTTATGTATTATGGGTATTATTTTTTAAATTTTATTTAGTTTTTTTAAAAATTTATTTTAGTTAAAAATTTTAATTTAATTAATATAAATTAATATTTAATTTAAAAAATAAAATTTATAATATAATTAATAAGCTAATAAAAAATTAAAATGACAAATAGTTATTTGAATGATGATAACGAAATTAATTTAAACGTAAACATATACAATTTTAATATTGATAATGATAATCCTATGGGAAGGTTCGAGGCCACCTAAATTATATTTTCTTTGGTAATCTCGATTAAAATATCTACAAAATAAAAAATTTGGACTAACTTTAATATTATACAACATAAAAATATTAGGAGTGCCGATAAAGAATCAACACAATGCAAATATTATAAAAAATATTAACTTATAAGAGTTAATATGAGATTGAGCAACTTAAGAGGCATATCAAATAATATACCAAACATAATAGTGCATTAGATTCTAAGCAAACCTAACTCAATGATGAGGTCCTCGAGGTTAGATCTAATTTAGCCTCTATGTTGACCCCCTTCATATACTACAATGAGTTAGAGAGGAAAAACATGACCAAATTGATCATCACGATGAGTCTTCTGATTAGATTTTCAGAGGATCAAAGGGTAGTCGGTATCATGATGACTTATCTTTAGCCTGCATATTATAGGATTCTTAGATCCACATCTAGGAACGACATACTAAAATATTTTAAATATGGTCTCGTTTGATAAAACTAAAAAAATTAAATGCTGAAAAATAAGTACTGAAAAATTAAATGCTAAATTTTATAAGTGTTAAATTTATATTGAAAAATTGTTTGATAAATTACTGATAATTGAATATTGAAAATAAATATTTTGTTTGATAACTTTAAATGTTGAATGCTGAAAATAATGTTTTTTATATTTTTACCCTTATTATTAATATAGTACATATTATTCAAATTAAATAAAATTTTTAATAAAATTTGATTTTTCACTGCTATTGTTAAATATTATTTTAAAGAAAATTACTAAAAATATTTTCATAATTAAATAATAATATCCAAAAAAGACAAATATGTTTATAAAATAAATAAAAATTAATTTGTAATCAATTGATTTACTTTTTTTCCTCTTAAATTAATCATGTAAATTTGATCAACTTGTGCAATTATTTCTTCTACTTGTAGTGGACCTTCATGCTTATTTTGAGGTATTATCGAATTTTCACTATTATTATTTTCACCATGCTCTAAGAAAGCATCAGTAATACATAATTTTTGGATATAGTTATGTATAGCTACGCAAGCAATAATAATATTTTTCCTAACTTGAAAAGGATAAGGTGTCATCCTCTTTAAGATTGGAAAATGAGCTTTCAAAATACCAAAAGATCGCTCAATGATATTCCTCAATCTGGCATGTGCATAGTTGAATATCTCTTCTTTTGTAGGGGCAGATACCATTGTGAATATCATGCAATCAATATCATGCATTACGGTAATGCACTATAACATCCTCGAGTATGTGGATATACAGCATCACAAAAATAATATTTAATAACATAAAAAATTAATTTTAAAATTAATTTTAAATTTATTAATAAAAGCTAAGAAGTGAATTATATTAACTTGGTGGAGGTATTGGAAAATTATTTTCTGGATTACACATAGTCTTTAATAAGACTTTTGAATCATGTGCTACGCCTCCCATCTAGCCCAAATAAATATAAAAATCATATTGAAATTATAGATTACTAGAATATTTTAATAACATTCTTCTCTTCCTCTTCCTCTATAAGGGATTTGTTTGTCAGATGATATCATAACATTAATAAGCGTCTCATCAAGTGCATCAATTGCACCCTATTAATTAGAAAAAATATCAATATAATAATAATTATAGCAACACGAACACCAATAATAATAAACTTGTAAGTAGTGATGATTTTCTTCCAAAGATGATGAAGAGAAATATTAATCAGGGTAGGCACAATCATCTCTCTTCCGAAGAGAAACATTAATCAGGGTAGGCACAATCATCTCTCTTCCGAAGAGAAACATTAATCAGGGTAGGCACAATCATCTCTCTTCCGAAGAGAAACATTGCCTCTTGTACTTCATGAAAGTAATGATGTATAGTTTGAGTTGAATTGTTGAATCTTCTTTGTGTAACACAATTTCTCACGTTGTGATTTAATGTCATAAGGAACATCATCATTTTTTCTTCAACTTTGATCTAATGACTGTCTTTCAACCATTTTTTATTTTTGAAATGCTCACAAATATCCAAAAATGACTACTTATTCATTCTTAAAATTTTTAGACAATGTACTGGATTAATATTTAAAATATCTTGCATATATGTAAAACTTTTCAGTACCGAGTCGGTATCTTGTCTTCATCTAAGTCATTTTTTTCTAATAATCTTCTTGACTAGAATTAGTACAGTGATTTTCAATATATTTCTTTGCGTTTCAGTTAATATCTTCTGACAATATTCAATATTTCCAAATTAATCAATAAAAAAAACGTTAAAACAATTACAAGCAAAATAAGCAACAAGATATTGTCAAGAAAAAAATAATATCAATATAAACAAATGTGCAGACAGAATAAAAATAACCCATAAAATAACACATTAAATTTTATTTGCTCGAACCCTAAGAACCTAAAAGAAAACTAAAGTAATCCCAATTTTTTTGTATTTATCTGGATCAAAGTAATTTTGATTGCCTCTGGCTTTTATAAAAATATCATCCACTAATTCTTGTATATTTTGCTTTAACAAAAAATGCTATAAGCTGCAATGTACAATGGGTCGCCCATAGATAATGTTGCAATCTTATTCAACTTCTAATTATATTCTTTAATGTTAGGTCCATCTGATTGCTCCAATGTACTTAGAACAGCTAGCAATTTTTCATCTAGATCTCCTTCTTTGTTTTTCATTTGGTTTTTTCTTTTTGGTAAAGATATTTTTTTTGATGATGAATGGTTTGGTGAAGACTTGGGCTTTATACCCTTGTGTGTATAAGAATTTTTTACATTTGGTTGAATACTTAATGAATGTTTTTCGATAATATTTTTAGGCAATCCCTGTCTAGATGGACCCCATGAATCTTGCCCGGTAGCTGTAATGTTATCAAAGAGTAATCTCATCTCATCTACATATTGTAGCCCAGTATATCAAAATTATTTTGTATTCGGAATTTTTTGTTAATCAAATTAGTATAAAAAGTCAATTGTAGTTTATTTTATTTTTTTAAAATATGAACTAAAGAAATGAGATATACTTTGATATACTCTTTTCACTCTTCTGAAATCCAGTCCATTGTATTAGTTACTGGATTATAGTCATGATCAGGCTTTCTTATTAAATTTGACCATACAGTGTATTTATGTTTTAAATAATTTAATTCATTTTTCATTTATTTTTGATTGAAATTTAAATTTTTGATCTCTTAAAGGTTTTTGAAATTTTATCTCATAATTCAACATGTAACCTCTTCCCTTTTTTTTCCAAAATATTTTTCTGGTGAAGACATAAATATAAAAAAAATTTAACTAGTATTGGGTCTTTCCAATTTACTCTGCTAGTATCAAAAGAAGTCATTCCTACATACGATAAATAACTGAAAGTTATTTTAAATATTTTCTTTTATCAAATAAAAGAATAGACAATAAATTCTATTTTTAAACATCAACAAACAATACAACAATAAAATTCATATTAATGCATAAAATATAATATAAAACTTTTTTAAATGCATAACCAATATACACAAAACGACATGTGATGAAATACTTGACATAATAAAGTCAAGCAACTTGGAATATCGTAACATCTATGTAGCTAAACATAATTTAGGGTACTTGAAGTATTTGGGATTTATTTCAATCAGCATAATATAATTACATTAAACAAAAAGATAAATAAAATAGAAGGTATAGATGTGTTGCACAGCAGTTGCACAGGAGGCCTAGATAAGCTTTTGTGATTCAATCTACTCGGTATTCAATTTATTCGGTATTCAAACAAAATAGAATGAAAATAACTAAAATCAATAGGGTTTAAAACAAATACAAAAAAAGAATAACAAAACCCTTTAGGGATTCAATCTATTCGGCATTCAATCTACTTTTAGGGAGTCACAAAATATAATGAAATTATCTAAAACCATTAGGGAATCAAACTATTCAGGATGAAAATCAAATACAAAGAAGAAAAACTCGAAGCAATAGGGATTCAAACCAATTCAGGATTCAAAAATTTTGCACATAAATTAATACATTTGGGATTCTAAGCAATCGGGAATTCAAAGTAGTGCGATAAACAAGATGTTTTATTCGTAATTTTAAATTAAATTGTAAGAAGCAAATTGTTCGCGAAGAACTTCACGAAGAATCGGCAAATAGATTTCATCTAGAGAAGAAAACAAAAATAAAAACTAAATAATTCTCATGTTGCGAAAATCAAATACCTCAAACACAGAAGAAATCCTAAATATCAACAACATAAACACCAATTATGCTCACCACAAAACTAAGCCGAATACACTCCCAAAAAAAATAGAACCATTGCTCGAGAAGGAGAAAAGAAGTTTACGTCAATGATATCGAAGAAGGAAACGAAACATGCGCGAAAATTTATAAGGATAAAATGATAATTTTAAATAATCTATTATTTTGAGCATTTTCAGAGTTCCACGATAAGTAGGTCTCAACCTACTTAAAATTTTCAATGAATTTTTACTTAAAATTTTAAATTTTTAGCTCACAATATTTTTTTATTAAGCGTACTTAAAATTTTCACAACTCACTAAATTTTTTTATATACCTCATAGATAATATGAGTTTGGTAGTCTCTATTTCTCTATAGATCTAAAGAAGAAGAAATCCCAATAGGATGTGAGACATCACTAGAATTACACATGTTGTATGTTGAAGTCATGTGTTAGATACACACATGTAATATTTGACTACGTTAATAGTTAAAGTGACAAACATATTATTAATGATATCGACTAGACTACGGGAATTTTATTCATGAAACTTATGAATATTTTATATGATACGACGAATATGTATTCGTCAGTTTATACTTTTATTACTTGTATTGCACTCATGTGCATATATAATATTAGTAGCATGTTTAGAAAGATTAGAGATGACCTGACATTTAGTGACATGATTGTTGAAATAAAAATCAAGTACTTTAAGTACTGGTTCACTATTTCATTTTTTTATTGTCTGATTGTTTGCTTGAACCCTTGGGTTAATGTGGAAAAGGTAGAGAATATTTTGACATACATATCCTCGTGCATGAATTAGGAAGACCAACCTAAAGTGTTCATTCATGAGAAGTTGACTAAGCAATTTACGTACTATGATACTAGGTATGATGATTGTTGTAGTCAAATTCCAAGTATGGATATTAATATCATATTCTGAAATGATTACTTCTCCATTCAATTAACAAGGGGAAAATGACGGGGTAGACTATTGAATAGGAGCGAGCTATTTTGGTACTTAGATACTAATTATTTTTTATTTCTATCACATACTGAAAATAAGAATTTTGATATTTTATAGTAGTAAAAATCATATTAGTCTACCTATCCAGTGTTGTCTAAGATAACACGAAATCTATTGACTCTTTCAGTGTTGAACATAATATTAAAGTCTACTTTTTTTGTTTTAGTGAATATGATTTAAGATAGGAGATCAAGATTATGGTCAGATATTATTGAGACATTAGCATACATGAAGGATTGAGAGGATTCGAGCTTGGACATTTAGGATAGTGCTACACCTGCAGCAAGAGTAGTAGAGTTGATTGTTGATGATGATTCATGTGATATTAATGATGATTGAGATTGAGCCTATTGTATTGCCTGTAGCTTATTGCTAGTGAAACTTTCATACGCTTATGAGATTGATTATTTTTGGATTGTTTTTGTCTATTTATTTTTATTATTTGAGTTTGTTAATTTTTATTATTATTTTGTTCTTTATTTATTCAGATACTTGCTTATTAGATTGATGTTTTATGTTTATGAGTTTATCTTTAATATATTAATTTTTATTATTTAATGATTTAATCTTTTTTTGTTATTTTATAATTTGTGTGTTTTTAGTTGTGAGCTATGACTTTTGAATTGTAACCCTACTTCGAATGAGCCAAAACGGCATGACTTGGCATGTCCCAGCATGACCCACCATGTCCCGGCACAACCTGACATGAAACTGACATAACCCAACACGAACCAACCCAAATCTAGCACAGTCGGACCGGTCAGGCTGTGTTGAGCTAGACCATGTTGATTCGTGCGGTGCCAGGCACGACACGACTCATGTACCATGTCGGGCCCGAGTGGGCCACCAAAAAATGGGCTGTTTCAACTTTGCAAGGGCCTGGGCACACCTCTAATCATAACAATAACATAAAATCAAAATTATAAATCTTAATCATAATAAATAATAATGCAAGCTCAATACCTCAATCTCAAAGCTAATTGGTATAAGTATGCAGCTAATCATCATCGCATAATTGTCTAATGGTATCACTAACGGCGGGCTCAACCTTCTTAAAGTCTCACGAGTCATCATCTATTAGTAATTTCTCCGCTCTTATTTTAGCATGATCTTGATTTTTAATGCCCAATCTCGAATTTTCTTAATCTTTCATGTATGCTAGTATCTTAATAATATATGTCCGCAGTCTCAATCTCTTATCTGAAATTACATTGATTGTAATAAAAAAAGCTCCGATACTATATTCGGCATCAGAGGAATTAGTAGATCTCATGTGAACTTAGACAATACAGGATATGTGGACTTAATTTTTATTATTGTAAAATATCAAAGTTCTTATTATTATTACGTAATAGGATTGGCTACTACTACTATACCTAGTGTCATAGTATGTAAATAAATCCAGTCAATTTCTCATGAATGAATCCTTTAGATTAGTATTTCTGGTTCATGCATGAGGATACATATGTCAAAATATTCTCTATCTCTTCTACCTTAACCATAAGATTCTTGCAGACAGCCAGATAATAAAGAAATTGATTGGTAGACCAGTATTTTAAGTATTTAGTTTTTATCTCAATAGTCATATCACTAAATATCATGTCAAATCTAAACTTTCTAAATATACTTGCATATGCACTCGAGTGCAATGCAAGTGGTGGGAGTAAATTGATGAACTTATATTTATTTTGTCATAAAAAAATTTTAGGAATTTCATATATAAAATTTTTGTATCTCTGTCAATATCGTTAATAATAAGTTCATTACTCTTATTATTAACTTATTCAGATATCACGTATTCGTATCCAATACATGACTCTAATATTATGTATGTGTAATTCTAATGATATCTCACATTCATTTGAAATTTCTTTTTCTTTAGAGCCTTAGACAAATAAAGACTCCCAAACTCATGTTGTCTGTTAGGTGTCCGAAGATATTTTAGTGACTATTATACACATTTAATAATTTTTATCCTTGCTTGTATTATCAGGTTAATAATGTGACACATATATCTAATGTGAAAATTCTTTTCTAATGGCTTATCTTTAATGATCCTATCAAATATGTTAATGGCTACTTGATTGTTAAATACGTTATTATATATAATATTATATAATTTATTTTGAATATTATATATTTTAAAGATTTTCATAGTGTACTCATATATGATTGTCATCATGAGGATGAAGAATCTCTGAAAATTCTAATATCTTTTTATTTAGTATCCATTTAGAATCTATATAGTGCGCAATGAGGTATGCATAAGATGTATCATCGCTACTAGTTCAGATATCGGACATTACGGGCATCATGTTATTATATTCATAAAATTTATTAGTTATTATTTATTTTTCTAACTTATAATATTTTAGTATGTCATTCTTAGATGTAGACTTAAGAATCCTATGATATGTTGACTATAAATAGGTTTATATGATATTGACTACATTTGGATCCTCTGAAAATCTAATCAGAAGATCAATCATGATGATTATTTTGGTAATGTATTCCCTCTCTAACTCATTACGGTATATGAAAAGTGTCAACATAGAAATTGAACTAGATTCAACATCAAAGACCGCACTACTTAGTTGAGTTTGCCTAGGATATAATACACCATATTTTTTGGTATATTATTCGACATATTTCTTTAGGTGCTTAGTCTCACATGTATTCTTATAGGTTATTTTTTTTTATAATATTTATATTGTGCCGATTATTCATCGATACTTCTGATATTTTTATTTTGTATAATCCTAATGTAAGTACAAACTATTATTTTTCTTCTAATTTTTTATTTTTTAGATATTTGAGTTTATGTCGAGACCATGAGAGAATATATGATTATGGGCTAACATATCCTTAGGATAATTAATATTAAAATTATCTACATTTATGTTAATGTTAATATTGTTATGCACATCTACGTGGACCTGGACAGTCCCACACAGATGTAGTGTGCCAAACAAATGGAGGTAATTTTATAAAATCCCACCACGTGTAAAAAGTGGAGCATTTTTTTTTATAAAAAATTAATTTTTTTAAATAAAAGTAAGTGGGTTGGGCGCGATCCAATTGGATTGCGCTTGAAACTCAGACCGAACTTACAGAGCATGGTACTTGATTGTGCCGTTGGACCGTGCCTTCAGGCTAGGTAGCCAGGTCATGCCTAGCCCAGCATTAGGCTCGGTATCTCCTAGCCTAGCATGGCACTAGCCATGCCTCGAGCCGGCACGGCACGGTTCTGGACCATGCCCTGCCGGGCCAGGCATGACTAAGTCGGGTTGTGCCTCTAGCAGTTTTTGGGCTACCCAACCCACTTGACACATCTAGTAGCAATTTAGGAGAAAGCTAGCTTAGCAGTCAAATAGCTATTTATTAGTGGAGACCTATTTTTTAATGAGGTCCATGTTTCTCATGTTGATAAGGATACATGGTTCATCAACACAAACGTGTCACACCACATGACTTTTCATTGGAGCTGGTCCAATCACTATGAATCTTATGATGGAGGAAATATGATTATGTAAAATAACTTAACAGTTAAGATAATTAATTAGTTATGGGAAAGTTAGATGAAGATGCATGATGAAAACTTTAAATTTATTTAAGGAATCGTGCATATTCCATACTTAAATTGAAATCTAATTTATATAAGTTAAAGTGCAATGATGGATGTTGATATGAATTTTTAAAAATATGATGACGAGTCTTGTAAGATAACATGATGAGTAATAGTAATTGCTTGAGGTGCAAGATGCAGAAGCTTGAATAAATTGTTGGGAAACACTATCGTGGTTGAAGTTTGGTAATTTGTTTTTGAGAAAGAATCTATGGAAAACATGTGAGGTATGCAGCGTGGTATGTCCATGGAGGAGAAGTCCGCTAGAAGTATGGAGTCATAACATGAAAATATGATATCGTGATTGAGTTTAGAGTGGAGACTGAGAAACATGGAATTGTGTGTGGTGGAAACACATCACGACACGGAACCATACGAAGGAATCTGAGGAGGAAATGCAAAGCTAGTGAAGTCTTAGCAGTCTTGTTGTTGTGATAGGAATACTCCGAGTCGCAATGGGAAATTAAGCATGACATGGAAAACTTGGAGTTGCGACAAAGAGATATGGAGTCATGATAGAAGAACAAATAAACTTGGGAGATAAAAAATAGTTATGTGTTGTGACAAGGAGGCTCGGAGTCTCGATAGGAGAACAAGCAAGTATGGGAAAAGAGCTTAAGTTTGGTGTTGCAACAAGAAAATTTAGAATCATGATAGGAGTACAAGAGCAACTTATTGCCGCAACTGGATATAAAGTCTTGACAGAAAGACACTAAGGCTTGGAAGTACAATAATTTGATGTCGCGACGGGTAAAATCAAGGTCTCAATTTTAACCCACTGTTGGTATAGAATTTTTTGATGAAGAGGTGAAGCAGATAAGGTTCGATGACTTTGATGAGGCTTATGTACGGAGGCAACTTTTGTATCGAGGAGTTTATGGGTCAGAATCCTACCTAAAAGGTACGAGGAGAAAACATATTTTGCTCTTTAGGAGGTTACAAGAGAGGAGCTAAGCATAGTGATGGAGGCAGGAATTTTTTTGGGGTTCAATGTAATGTAATAAAAGCCATAAAAGAGGAGATGCTATCTCTGAAGAAAAATGATACGTGAAATCTTGTGAAATCATTCTCATGCCAAAAGGTAATTGAATGAGAGTGGGTTACATGCGGTAACTAAAAGCTAACATAAAGAAAGAGAAACATAAGACATGATTAGTTGCTAAATGATATTTTGAAGTGGAAGATATTGATTATAATGAAATTCTTTCATCGATGACAATGTTGATCTCAATATGGGTGGTGTCAGGTATTATAACAAGGTATGACTTAGAAATTGAACAGTTAGATATGAAGATAATATTTTTTACGATGACCTAGATGAAGAAATTTATATTGAGCAGCCAACTATTTTCAAGGTGAAAAACAAGAAAAATTTGGTGCTTGTTGAATAAGTTTTTATATGGGATGAATCAATCTCATTGAACGTGATATCAGCAATTAGATTTATTTATCTTACAGCTACAATTCAATAGATATGAGACTGATCACTACTTTCATCCTAAGAGATTAGATAGTACTTTTATCACTCTAACTTTGATGTGGATGACATGTTATTGTTGGGAAATAACATGAATATAATTGTTTTGGTGAAAAAGTTGCTTGTTGGCAAATTTAATATAATTAATTTTAGTACAGCAAATCTTATACTTGACATGAACATTCGGAGAGATTGGGTGAAAAAAACATTGTCTCGAGCAACAGATGTATGTGAAAGACATACTTCAGATATATAATATGTTATATTGCAAGCTAGAATGAGCTCTAGTAGTGACTAATATGAATCTGACAGTCAAGAAGTGCCCTTCTACTCAGCTAGAAAATGAAGAGATGAGTCTCATTTTGTATGCTAGTGTATTTGGGAGTATAATGTATGTCATGATATGTATTATCTAATATTTAATATGTTGTGAAAGTGTTGAGCAGATTTATATTCAATTCGGAAAAGAAGCATTGGAATATATTTAAAAGAGTACTTAGGTCTTTTCATGGTACTTTTGATTATATATTGGATTTTGATAGAAATAATAATGAGGATATCTTAAAAATTAGTTGATTGGTTGATGCTGACTAAAGTGGAGATATGGATATCCAAAGATCTACAAGCATATATATATATTTTTTATTTTGTATGGTAATTTAATGAATTTGATTAGCAAAAGACATGTTATAGTTGTCTTTTTATCTATGGAGGCAAAGTATATGATTTTTACTCATGTGAATATAAAGGTTTTTTGGATATAAAGGTTGTGTGCAAAGTTTGGTTTTGAGCAGGATATGAAGCTTAGATGTGACAGTTAAAGTGTTATCCATTTAGTAAGGAATTTAACATTTCATATAGAAGTGTCAACTGGGTCGGGTAGCCCAGACACGGATTGTAACACGATATGTTTCTGCCGTGCCAAGTTCGGCACTGCACAGTTCAGGACCATGCTAGCCCGAGGCATGGCTCGTTTTGTGCTGGGTTGGTTCGAGCTGTGCTTCTTACTGTGCTGGGTTGATACGAGTTGCGCTTTGTGTTGGGTGAGGCACGACATATGTGCCTAGCCCGATGGCACAGTTCACCGCCTCGGTGACCTATGACCAGGCATGAGTGGATCTCAGGCCATGGGTTATTATGCATCATCGGGTGACCACCCGATGAGATGTTTTTTTTAAACCAGCCAAGTAAGTTGGGTTCCACTTATGTAGTCGATCGACATTGGCCTCTATGGTGCTATTTTTTTTAACCAACTGCGTGCCCCGGTCGTTGCATTTTCATTCAACAGGCACTAACAGAAACATTGATAGATGTAACCTATCATTGTGGTTAGATTTTTTTAAAAATAAATTTTATTTTAAATTGTAGCTCTCGGATTAAATCCAATTCCCCATTGGACAGAATCTAAAGATTGTGATTATGGCCAAATATAATAAAAAAATAAAAAAATTTATTATTCTATTTATTTTCAAATTTTTATAAATAGAGATTAGGAAATTTAGAATTTTCATTCTAAATTTCCTTTCTTTTTCTATCTCTCTCTTTCTCTCTTTCTTGTGTGTTCTCTTTGCTCCTCCTTTCATATAGTGCTCAACTTTTTTTTCAATAATTTTTTTAATTATATACTTTATACTTATGGTTTATGCTTATACATACAACAAACGTGGTGTTATGATTGTTCAACACATGGTGTTAGAAGTAGTACATATTTTATCATAAAATGGTTATGATACTTTTTTTTTGGTTTTTTCATTTCTAGTGAGTTTTCTTTGATGATCTCGACCCAAACTTATTTGTAATCTAAAAAATTAAAAATTAGATGAACATCAATATTATAAACCTAATTTAAAATAATAAAAATAAAAATTTTATCATTGTCATACAAGAATTGGCACAATATATATATTATCAAAAGATATATACATATAAGAGTGTGTATGAAACTCACTACCAAAGAGAGCTAATCAATATACTACAAAATATGATATATTAGATTTGAGGCAAACTCAACTTAGTAGTGAGGTTTTTCAAGTTGGATATAGTTCAACTTCTTTAATCCCCTCTCTTCATATATCATAATGATTTTCAGAGGAAAGATATGATCAAATTAATTTTAATTGTGAGTTTTCTGATTAGATTTTCGGAGAATCGTAGGGTAGTCAATATTATGTAGATCTACTTTTAGCTTGTTTATCATAAAATTTTTAAGTCAATAAGTAAAAATGACATAATAAAATATTTTAAATTAGAAAATTAATTAATAATTACTAAATTTAGAAATTTAGTGTAGTGTCCATTATATTTATATATGAACTAATCATGATGATGCATCATTTGTATACCTCATTACTCACTATGTAAATCAAATGATAACTTAGTAAAAAAGTAATAGGATTTTTTGAGATTTTCTATTCTCATAATGACTGTCATATGTGAGCGTATGATATAAATCTTTAGGGAATATAAAATTTAGAATAAAATATTTATTATTATTTTTTATAATGCTTTTAATAACGAAGTAATTAATAGTATAT
Source organism: Sapria himalayana (assembly GCA_029783825.1). NCBI lineage: Eukaryota > Viridiplantae > Streptophyta > Magnoliopsida > Malpighiales > Rafflesiaceae > Sapria > Sapria himalayana. The sequence goes on from JAREIK010001782.1 coordinate 663,725, forward strand.
TTGTTAGGATTATTAGAGATAGGCTACTAGGTGAGATATTTCATGTTAGATGTATATATCACGTAATTAACATAATAGTATAGGTGATAATGAAAATTACTTCTCACACATTAGAAAAAATAATAAATTGACTAAAATATTATAGGTTGTCTAGCAGATAATAAGAGTTATGTAGTTTATGTTTGTCACCTGACCTAAAAAAGGAAAACTTTCAAACATATGTAAGATACCATTGGAATCATACCTACTTTTTACTGGAGTTATGTGTTGGCTACTAACATTGACAATTCAAACTAGGATACATAATTTTTTTTTATAAAATTCTTGAAAATTTTTTGTGACGCGATGAATATGCATTCATCTCTGTATACTTTTACTTTTTGTATTGCACTTAGGTGTATATGTAATATTAATAGTATGTATAGCAAGTATGAATATCATCTTATATTTAGTGTTATGATTTTTGAGATTGAACCAAGTATTTGAAATACTGATTTTCCATTCTAATTTTATATTATTTGGTTGCTTGTATGGATCTTTGAGTTAATATGGAAGAGAAAAAATATTTTAACATATATATTCATGTGCATAAACTAAGTACACAACCTGAAAGATTTATCCACAAAAAAATTAATTAATTTGTTTATATATTATGATACTAGTTATTATTGTTGTAGTTAGGCTTCGAGTATGAAAATAAATACTATATTTAGAGATGATAATTTTATCATTTAGTTAGCCAGGGGCAAATGATGGGGTAGTCTGTCGAATATGAGCAAGTTATTTCAGTACTTAGATACTAATTACTGTTGTATCATATCACATGATGATAATAAGAATTTGAATATTTTTGCTATGATGAAAATTATATGAATTCACATATCCCATGCTATCTAAGATAACATGTAATCTACTTACTCATCCAGTGTCTAGCATAATATTAGTCTATTTTTTCTATAATGATCAATATTATTTTAGATAGGAAATCGAGACAATGATTAAATATCATAGAGACACTTGCATGCATAAAAGATTGGAAAGATTCAAGGTTGAGCATTCAAGATAAGATGTAAGAGGTGATGACTGATGATTATTCATGAGACATGGAGATCAGAGATATTGAGGGCACAAGAGATATTTTCAGACGTATTTATGATGATGATAATATGCATCTGCATCCGCATTATCATACTATATATATCGATTAAAAATTTTTGATTCATGTGATAGTAATGTTGTGATAGTTGTGATAGTGCTTGTTTATTTTTATCATTATATCTGACCATGTATTAGTGTGACTAATAATTGAAGGATTTAAGTCATAACCTATTATATGGGGTAGCTATATGAATGAAGCCATAATATGTTATATGTTTTCGTGACTTATGATATAAGTTTAATAAGTTTGTACTTTACTATGTAAATGCTAGTAAATGAAATGTTAAAAGAAGAGAAATAGAAATGTTACTCTACCACAAAACATGAAGTGTGAAGAAATTATTTTCCTATTTTTTCTCCTCTCTTTCTCTTTCCTTCTCTTCCTATATAGTATGTATGTGTTTCTTATATGAGATCTATTGTGATGAGTATTTACTTCTTCTATGAGAGGCCTGTTTGTGATTACTTTTTCTCATTGAAAACCCTAAACTTTAATTGTCATCCAATCTTTACTCCCTATATTTGAGGCGGATTATTTTGGGTACTATCAAAATCTTAGCATTTGTTATCGAAGAGTTGTAATCGATGTGATTCTTAACATTAGGTATCAAAGGTCATCCTTAGTATCTCTAAATTCTAACAATATTTTAATGCATTATCAATGTTATACATTTTAATGTTAGAATTAAATTGTATTTTTATTTTTCATAAAATTTCTTTAAATTAAATATATTTTGAGATTTTTTTTAATTAGATAATCTTATATATCTTGTACAATTATCAATAATCATAACACAATATCTTAGACAGTCATTAGTAGTCGTTCTACTAGGTTTTTAAATGTCTAAATGAATTCAACGAAATGAGTATCTTTCAACACTCTCTTGATGTGTCTACTAGGTTTTCATTATCTTCTTGATGTTTGGTTACAAAATATTTAGTTTATCTAATGATAAATATCTAAGTCAAGAGTGTATAATCAATTGATTAATGATAGTCAAATACTCAAAGGTGCACTTGTGAATAGAGAAAATAAGTACAATTCATATCACTTAATTTTTAAGAAAATTATTTGTCTGGTTTATTAATCATGCACATAAATATTAGAAGAAAAAATAATATCACATATCTTTTTCTTAGTAAAACATCTAATTAAAAATAAATTATAAAGAAACTCAAATATAAAAAGAATAAATGTCAAATAAAAAACAATATTGATATTGTCATGCCCCTTAGCCATTATGATGATTCATTGTCCAAATTAATATCGAAGTCTCTAAATTTCATAAAGTAAAAAGGATAAGATCACTCCGTACATATGTATTGACTCTTGAATCTATTGTTAAGAGTTCATAGTTAGATGATGTAAAGACAAAATGATAGAAGTATGGATATCTTGATTAGAGCTAGCAATGACAAAATTAATATATTTACATGTAGAAGATTCAGCCTGAGTCAATTCGGTAACATGTACAACCTTTGAAAATCAAAACGCCTTCTCTCTTGAGTGTGTTCTAACATTTCACAAAAAAAAAAAGATTATTATTGGTCTCCTTGGATCATCCTTAATGGCTCTACTACAATTGTGTAGAGAAGTCTTTGTAGTAATTTGATTAATTATTCAAATTCTGCTCGATCAGGGTATAATTATAGATGTCCTTGGTACTCTTTGGTAAACCTTTGAGAAAATTAGAACTATTCTTTCACTAAAGATTTTTATTTGCTAAACTATGTATCATTCCCCAACAAATACAAATATAAAATACTATGAACCTAATCATCTAATCTCCTCAATATAGTAAGATTTTTAACACATATATTACTTCACTAATCATCTCACACAACTATATCCAAATTGTATAGTGAGTTATCTTATTTTTATCAGTTAGTTTGTATGCTAATATTTAAGTAATACCATCGTACAAATGGAACACTCTAAATGAGTACATTGATATAATTAAGTGTCAAGTTTTTTTATGTGTGAGAACAATAAATATGTTGGCCATACCTTGATCAATTGACCATCATAGATGAATTTGTAATTGTGCATTGATTACGAATTGACCATTTAACCTAACTTTAAGTGGCTCATCTAACATGTGTCTCACATACATTTGGCCTAAAAAATTAATTTTTCATTGATTTAGCTCACAACAAATATGTAAATGTCTTTAATTTTTTATTGAATTAACTTCAATAGTTTCATATTAATTACAATCATCTTTTTAAATAAATGCACACAAGAAAAAAAGCACAAAGTAACTAAAACTTTGATGTGCTTCACATTGCCTCTAAATACTAAAGAAAATCAAAATAAAGTAGCAAATTTTTAAATCAAAAAATTGAAATAGGCACCACACTCTATCTGTAATTTTTTTTATGCACCACCATGATATTGGGTCGGCACCATCACACGAATAATTACATGAATTACTGTTGAAATTGGCACATATTGAATCATCATGAAACCACCATCGCATGCTTGCAAGCTGCTATCCATGCAACCATGGAAGTGAAAAAATCACTTTATTTCCATAGAATGATAGTGCTGCGTTATCGATGCCAATCATTGATACATGCTATCAGTAGCACTAGTACATAATGCACCATCAAGCACATCACCATGCGTCGCCCACCTTTGGTCGTCTTAACTCCTCATATACTATATTCAATTTTGGCACTTTATGGTTTCAAGAAAAATGAGAGAGAAAAGAGGACAAAAAAAATATTATGTTTTTATTATTTTTTAAAATCTAAAAATAATAATAATATATCATCATCATCAAGTTATGTATATATTTTATTAAACATTTGTATCTCAACTATTTGAGGTTGAGTGTATGAGTCTTATTTTTATATATATATTTTGTTAAAAGTTATGTATATTCTTAATCTATTAGTTATTAAATTATTATTTATAATTTTTATCCAATTTATCCTGTCTATTTTTAGTTTTTTCTTCATCCTTTCAAATAGTCTTATAAATTATAATCGGTACATTAAGAGGTCTATGTTGAATGTGACCAAATCATTTTAAATGATTTTCTTTTATCTTATCATATATAGAAATTATTTAAATTTTTTTTAATAATTTTATTTTTAATTTTATTATTCCTAGCTTTATCATATAAATTTTTTATCATCCTTATTTTTGTTACATATCATTTGAATATGTTATTTCTTGATTGTTCAATATTTATCTTCATATAATATGGTCCTTATAGTTTTTTTATGATTTTTTTTCATCTACTCAATACTCTTCTATCACAAATAAATTTTGATTCAACTCTTTATTTGATCAATTAAATTTTAATCCTATACTTTAATATAGAGGTTAGTTATTTGAAATTATTAATATTTTATATCTTTTGCTTTCATATTTTTATTACTATATCATTATCACTCTTAATATGATTAAATTTATATTTTAAATACTTTGTGATATTATGATTAATCATAAATTTCTTGCTCAGGTGTAATTTTATAAATTTTTAGTTTTCTTGCCTAATTTTTATTTAATTTTATCGATCAATAATATGTCATCTATAAATAATTTGTACCAAGATATATCTTTTTGAAGATCTCTTATCAATTTATCCATGATTAGTACAAAAAATAAAAATTATATGATCATTCCTATTGTAGTCCCATAGTAATTATAATACGTGAGTACAATTTTGAAGCAATCTAATTATGGATACAACTCCTTTATATATATCCTTAATTAGTTTAATATATATACTTGATATTTTTTGTACATAATACATGTCTAATTAATTTTTTTATGACTATTTTATAAGTTTTCTTTAAACTAATAAATATTATGCATATATTTTTTAAATTTTTTCTATATTTTTTTTATTAGTTGTATAACTAATTAGATAGATTCCATAGTAGATCTACGTAGTATACATTCAAATTGATTATTTAAAATTTTTGTTTTTCTTCTTAATCTATATTCAATTAATTTTTTTCAACATTTCATAGTAAGATTCTTTTGTTTAATATTTTTAATTATTATTATAATATTGAGTATCTTTCGTGTTCTTAAAAATATGAATCATATTGTTGTCTCCGATCATTATATATCTTTTTGGTCCTTATGTTCTTGTTTAATAACTTAGTCAACTATATCATAACTTTCTTCTCTTTGATTTTTTAAGCTTCAATATGGATATCACTATGCCTTAGGGATTTTCTGATATTTATTTTCTTGAGAATTTTTTTAATCTTCATAAACTTTATTTTAGCCACATATGTAAAGTTGTTTAATTGTATATCACACTCGATATTTAAATTTTTATTCATGAACTTGTCTAAAATATTATAAAAATATTTTTTGTATTTGTTTTCTTTATTTTATATTAGGAGTTAATTTTTTTTATTCTTTATATATTTTATCTGAATAATGTCTCTTTTATTCTTCTCTCTTATCCTAGTTAGTTTTTAAAGATTATTTTTTAATTTTTTATTTTTGTAGTTTATCATACAACTCATTATATGATTTAAATTTAATTTTAATCACTATTCTTTTAACTTTTTTTTTTGTTTATTTATGTAATTTGATAGTATTTTTATTTTGTTCTTCTATATTTTTTTAAGCAAACTTGTTTATCCTTAATAGTTTGTTAAATCTCATGTTTTTATCATCTAGTTTTTTTATATAAGTAAATATATATTTTTGACATGCTTAAAATTTATATATATATTTTTTTCTACATATCGTCACTTCATTCTATATAGTTTCACATCTGTATTTAATGATCAATTAACTTTGTTATCTAGATTATGAAAAATATTTATTAATTTTTCTTTTAGATTCAATTATCATTTTGACATTTATTTGAAATCTCTTTATGATTATATATACCAAGATGTAGATCAATTATAACTAATATATGTTAAATAAATATATTCTTGCCTAGTATTATTTTATAATCTTAGCATGATATTTTATTTTTTCTTCTAATGAGAAAAAAATCTGTTTGACTTCTATTAAAATAATTTTTGAAAATCATCAGATATTTTTTTTTCTTAAAGTTGGTATTAGTTATAGAAAGGTCATAAGCTAAAGGAGAATATAAGTATGAAGAAAAGAAATGGAATTAGGGTATGCCAATTTAAGTTTTCAGCAACTATGATCATTTATTCCTTTGTTTTATCTTGCATAATTTTATCTATGATTTTGTTCATAATTATCACAAAACTATTCTTATTTATTTCATTGTCTACATACTAGAATTTATAATAATTAATCTTTCTCGATTTTTATTTCTATTTAATTTCTTATAAATATCTTTATTAATATTTCTACATTTTAAGGTATCAATTAATTCTAAGTACTTGTCATTTAATGACTTAATATTTCAATTATTTATCCTAAATTTATTAATTTAGGTCAACTTCTTTACCCTTCTTCATCCAAAAAAGTATGGGAACCCATCTTCATCCAAAAAATGAAATTAATAATTTTAAGAATCTTTATGATCAAGATGTTGTCGTAACCAATAGTGAGGTTGCGTGAGCATTGGATATGATAATGTCAAATATATTACATGTGATATATTTGTTAGTTGTTAAATCATCCTAGGATAAGAAAAAAATGATTATGACACAATGAAAGAGCTAAAGCATCTTAGGGATGAGCAAAAGATAACTAGTGACCTCTCAGGAAAAAAATTGAATATCTATCTCTATCGTGTCTCATCCTTTTACATTTTGAATACTTGATGATAGATCTCTTAGTAGATTGGCATTATCATATCCAATGACTCATGAAACCTCACTATTGATCACGACAATATCTTGATCATATGAATGTAAAAATTGAAGAAATAATGATCACTTGTAATATATCTATTAGTTGTTAAATCACTTGGGAGTAAGAAAGAACGATTATAACACAATGAAAGAATTGTAGTATCTTGAGATTGAACAAAGATAACTATCTGTTAGGAAAAAAATCTAATATATACCTTTATTGTGTCTAAGATCTTCTTATAGTTGGAATGCTCGATGATAGATCTCCTAGCAAGTTGACTAGCTAGTTGACATTATCATATTCAATGACTCGTGAAACCTCACTATTGGTTATGATAACATCTTGATCTTATGAATAAAAAAATTGAAGAGATAATGATCACATGTGATGTGTTTGTTAGTTATAAAATTACCTAGGAGTAAGAAAGAGTGATTGTAACACGCAATGAAAGAATTGTACTATCACGAGACTTAGCAAAAGACAACAACAGCCTCTTAGGAAAAAAAAATTCAATGTTTATCTTTATTGTGTCTCATTCTCTTACATTTAGATTGCTCGATGATAGATCTCCTAGCGGAAGCTAGGATGTAATGTCCTGTAATATTAAGGAAAACTATAGTGTCCTCCTATCTCTGATCTTAAGGGTCATCCCCACATGTTAAGAATCTAACTTTTGAATAAAATATGATCATCAACAAGTGAATAAAATAACAAATTATAATAAACTATTTCCAAAGTCTAGGGGAAGCTCAATAATGTATCTCTACTAAGAATATTTTATAAAGTTAAGTTGCAAACTGAGTAAATCAAGAGTTGTTATTAATTTAATATACCTAGTTGTCTCAGAGAGATCTATCAGTCTCAGATTCATTAATTGAGAGATAGCTTCTTATGGGATATTCTCGATCCATAAAGCATGTTTGTGAACTCCAAAGCTGATGGACACATTTGATAATTACTATTGAAACTCACTTCATGATATAACTCTAGAATAAGGATGATAATTGGATTTCCTTTTATAACTGGATTTTATTCCGAAGATGTGATCTTAAAGCTCGCTTGCACTAAGAATACCATTAGTGGGAACTATGCTTTCTGGTTGAGAAGTGTCTCTGTTTTTTTCACTTCTTTTTATTCTTTTCTTTCACCTTTTATAATTGGATTTCTCTTTTCACTTCTCTTGTTAAATTTTACCCTTAGGTTAATCTCCTGGGTGTGCTTACAAATTTAACTTTTGAACGAATTAATTTGATTAACGAATTTGCTCAAATCTAAAAGAAATTATAGTGACATAGGACAAGAAATTAATCAGATCTCGCCTAAAATGGTTTTCAATCAAACCGACCAAGACAAAAAAAAATTAGTAATTTGGCCTGATGGATACCAACAAAGTAGATAATATTGAGGTTGTCAATCGTGATCAACCACAATCGATTGAACAGTTTGTGGCAGCACAACATCCTACCCTAGTACTCTTATATCATTATTAAAAAGTATATACTGGTATATATAACATACAGAAGATTAGAGCACCCCTTATATATTAGGGCATTTTCAATGTAGAATTAAATAAATAGAAATTTAAATCTCATTTAAGTACCTTTTTTATACCATTTGCTTTTTTATCAACAAGGTATAAGCAGGCTAACACAGGTAGCTGTGATCATCTAGGTATTATTGGGACATGCAAGGAGTGTGACTTATCTAGATGCAGAACAAGAATTGGTATAGTCGTACTCTCCATTGACTTTCATTGTTATGACTGCATTATGTGCATTGATGACTGGAGTTTATTGCAGGTCCTTCCTGAGATGCATTATCAGTTGCTGCACAACTATTCTAAACAAATAAGATATTGGGGTTGGATCTGCAATATCCAGCAAGGAAACTTTCAGAAGTAATTTTCGTTTTTGAAATGAAATCCTTAAGTAGGTTTTTTTGGTTTGTGAAATTAGGGGAATAATCTTTTGATTGAAAAAAAAAAGCAACTGTTGTATTGCTCTGTAGTTATTTCCATCAGTGGTTGACAATGCACTTGTAAAATGGTGAAGGAAAAGCCATTTATATTGTAAGGGCCTAGGCAAGAGTATATCACATCCATGCAATATCTCAATGAAAAAAAACTTGATAATCAAATGTGTAAATTAGAGGCTCTTAGGTACTTGGCCATTCGGATTGGGATGCCCCACAGGTTGGGTACTTCCATCTAGAGGTGTCAACCGGGCCGGGCCGGCCCGGCACGGGGCACGGCACGGTTCGGCCGTGCCTGGGCTGGCCCGGCACGATAAAAAACTGTGCCCGGGCTCGTGCCATGCCCGGGTTAGGCACGAGCCGTGCCTGGCCAGAGCCTTGTCGTGCCTGACCCGGCACGGCTCGGCCCGTGGCACGGCACGCCGGCACGGGTTCTTCCCGTGCCGGTTTCACGAGGCCACGCGTGGGCATGACCCGGCCCCTCCCGAAAAAAAGACCGCGAGTCGGGTCAGATTGGACCCGACCCGCGGTCCCGACTCCTGACCCAATACCTATTCCCAATGGGGAAATAAAAAAATTTTCAAATATTATAAATCTGAGCCGTTGGATTCACCTCCAACGGCTAGGAGGCAGAATCCAACAGTCCTCATGATTCTGTCCCCTAAATAATTATTAAAAATAAAAAAAAAATATCTTTTTTTTATAAAAAATTAATATCTTTAATCTATAAATTCTACCCCCTCCCTATAACATTTATGTTTTTCAAATACATATATCCTCTCAAAACTTTCTCTTTCTCTCACATAAACCGTGCATCTCTCTCTCGGGCCTCGGGATTTTGCTTTCGGCTTGGATTTTCGGGAAACTTGACTTTAGTTTTGAACATTATAGCTTGCTGTTGTGCACCGTGCATGTGACCGACCTCACTACTTTTACCGGGTAATTTATTTTAAGCTTTTTATACTTTCTCTCTCTATAGTTTCTCTCTCTAGAAAAAAATTAGGAAAAAATAAAAATCATAAAAAATGACAAATACCCCTGACACATTTAAATTTGGAAAATGAAAATATTACACATAGGTTTGAGGCTGCTGAAACTTTGATATCTCCAGTCGTCTCAACCCAAAGTTCTAAAAAACAAAAAACTAGGAGGACTTCTGTAGTTTGGACTCATTTTAAAATCATAACACAAAAAAATATTAGGGGTGAGGAACAAGAAATGACACAGTGCAAATATTGTATGGGACTATTAACATGCAAGAGTTCATTTGAGACTAGACATCTTAAGAGACATGCAGAATTATGCACCAAAAAACATGGACCCTTAGAACCTAGGCAAACCCAACCTGGTACTATATTTTTTGAGACTGGATCGAGTTCAGTCTCAAAGTTTACTCCCTTCGTATACTCTAGCGAGTTGGGTAGGACGGCATGGCCAGGCTCATCACATTGATGGGTCTTCCGATCAGATTTTCGGAAGATCCGATGGTAGTGCGCATCATGCAGACTTATTTTCAACCTTCCTATTGTAGAATTCCTAGGTCCACATCTCGGAATGACATACTAAAGATATATAAGTTAGAAAAATAAAAAATAATTAGGGAATTTATGGCATATAGTGGAGTGGTGTTCGTGACGTCCGATATATGGACAAGTCACGATGATTCTTCTTATGCATGTCTCACGAGTCACTATGTAGATTCTAACTGGATAATCAATAAAAAAATTTTAGGATTCACTGAGATTCTTCATCCTCATGATGGCCCGGCCATATTTGAGTGTATGATGAAAATCTTGAGGGAATATAAAATTCAAAATAAAATTTTTAGTGTCACGTTCGATAATGCTTCTAATAATGGAGTAGTGATCAATATGTTTGTTAGGAATATTAGAGATGCACCATTAGGAGAGATCTTTCATGTCAGATGCATGTGTCACGTGATTAACCTGATTGTTCAAGCGGGTATGAAGGTGTGTTCCCCGCGTTGGATAATATACGCAATGCACTAAAGTATATTTGTACTCCTCGTAGACAACAAGAGTTTGGTAGTCTCTATTTATCTGTGAATCTTAAGAAGAAGAAATTCCAATCGGATGTGAGATATCGTTGGAATTATACGTACCTGATGTTGGAATCATGTGTTGGATACGAACACGTGATATCCGACTACGTCAATAGTAAGAGTGACGAACTTATTATTGACGAGACTGACTGGGCTTCAGGAATTTCATAAATGAAATTCCTGAAGATTTTTTATGACACGACGAACATGTGTTCGTCAGTTTATACGCCTACCACTTGCATTGCACTCCGGTGCATATGCAATATTAGTAGCATGTTTAGGAAGTATCAAGCTGACGCGACGCTTAGCCATATGGTTGCAGAGATGGAGACCAAGTACTTGAAGTACTAGTCTACCATTCCATCTTTTTATTGCCTCGCTGCATGCATGGACCCTAGGGCTAATGTGGAAGGGGTAGAAAACACTCTGACTTTCATTTCCTCGTGCATGAACCTGGAAGAGCCACCTGAAAGGTTCATTCACAAGAAGTTGACTGACATATTCACATACTACGATACTAGGTATGGTGGTGGTGGTAGTGAGACTGTGATTACGGACATTGATACCTTGTTCGAAGATGACGATTATTCCATTCAGCTAGCGAGGGGGAAACGTAGGGGTGGACCATCACATAGGAGCGAGCTGTCTTGGTACTTAGATACTGATTACTGCTCAATCCTATCACATTCTGATACTAAGAATCTTGATTTATTACAGTGGTGGAAATCATATGAGTTTACCTTTCCCGTGCTATCTAGGATGGCACGGAATCTACTGACTCCTCCAGTGTCGAGCGTAGCATCGGAGTCTGTTTTTTCTGTTGCAGTGAACGTGATTTCGGATAGGAGATCGAGATTACGTCCAGATATGGTTGAGGCCTTGGCATGTTTGAATGATTGGGAGGAATCGAGGTTTAGCATCCATGATTGTGCTAGAGCTGGGGCTGGGACAGGCACTGCAGTCGAATCCACATCCACTACGATGGCGGAGGAGTTGATTGCCGATGATGATGATCCATATGATACTGATCTTGATGTTGCGGCTGATGATTCTCATGATATGCCGATTGACGATTGATGAAGATCTGCTATTTTTTGTTTTCGATGTTTTTTTTATTGATTGTATTTGTACGCTTTGTTTGTACGTTGTGTTTAAACTTATACTTGTTTTATTCGGACCATCGGTTTCAAATGGATGATTGATAATTTTTCATTTGTGTTGTTTTATTTTTTTTTAATTTTTATTTTTACGAACATAATGTATTGATTTATTTTTTTTACGATTTAAATTTTATTTTAAAAATTAATAACTTTAATATATAATTAATAAATATAATAAAAGTTAAACTAATTTGAATTTGATAAAAAAAATAAATTTCTAAACTTTATTTTTTTATTTAATTTTTATTTTTAACATTTTTAAAAATATTTATATTTAATACTCTACACTTAAGCATTACAATATATAAAATTTAAAAAAAAAAACAAATTTTTGCCTGCCTCTCTGTCTCGGGCCTGGGTTTGCCTTTGCCCTAGCCTGTATGGCCAGGCCGGGCCGGGCTCTTTTTAAATTGGGTCGGGCCTGGCACGGTAGCACGGTCGTGCCCTTATAAAACAGGCCGGGCCGGCCCGGCCCGGCCCGTTTGACACATCTACTTCCATCCATAATGGAATAAAATAATAAAAAATAAAAAATATATAAAAAAATATAAAAAATATAAAAATCCAAACTACAACAAATATCATCATTCATATCAATATGAAAAATATATAGATGCACAATTCTTTCTAGTGCTCATGTATATGCACATTGAACACATCAAGTATAATATTGAATACGTACTAAAAGACAAAATACAAATACAAATACAAAAGTTTGATATTTATTTCCAAGTTGGTGAGTTAATATTCAAATATCTAATTTTGAGAATTTTAAAATTGTTGAGAGCTATCTTCATGAATATGTTTATGAGCTGTTTTATTGTTAAAAGTGTTGTGGTTTTTGGTTTTAGTTTTTGTCTTTATGTTTATGATGAGAGCACTCAAGGGTCAACTTTTTCTTTTAATTTTTCATGTTCTTTTACTTCTTCTTCTTCTTCTTTTTCTGTCATTATGTTTTCATGTATTATTGTGAGTATATTATAATATTTTTCTTGAGTATTTATTATGAAATGTTTTTTGTGTATTATATTCAATATGGTCCAACTCCAAATAGATGGGATAAAGCTTGGGTGATGATAGTTCTAAAATTAGGATTTTCTGAAAAATAAATTAGGGTTTTTAATGTAGTGTAGTAAAAGAGAAACCCTCGTTGATGCCAACCTCTTTCTTCTTTGTCGGTGCAAGCCACTTCCGCTACTTAGCGATGATGACTATTCACATAATGCATCAATGTATGCTATTGTTACAACACATCAGCACCAACTACTTATTTCGTGTGTTGGTGCCATCTACTTTTGTCATGTGTTGGTATCAATTTCCTTCACTACTTGTCTACATGTCATTGCACACCAACTCTAGTAGTTGCTACTAATAATGTATGTCAGCATCACCACATGTCATTGTCACAGCCTAATGAAATTCTAGCAAATATCAGATTGTTGGTTGGGCTTTTGAAGTCTCTTGGGATAATTTTGAAGTGGTTCTAGAGAAATTCTAGAAATTTTTAAAAACTTAAAAGCTCTTTTTTATTCTAGAATATTTTAAAAATTTCTTATGTAATTACATTGTGACATGTACCGAAATTCATTTTATTGGTGGATGAGAAATCATATTAAAGGAACCTTTTCATTGCTGTAATTAAGTTTATTTGTAATTTATTTTTTTTCTATATGTATTTTTCTATCTTGTTAAGTTTGTATGTGAAATCTTTTAAGTGTAACTCTTGTGAGGAACAAGCGAAGACTGGCTTCGATAATTAAGTAAGAGAATTTTTTAGTTTAAGCTGAATGTATAGCATTAAAATTTATGATCCATGGTATCATCATGTGTCATTCATATCTAGTTGGGTAGATTTGATTTTTGAGTACAATTGGGTAGAATTGGGTAAAATCTATTAGGATTTATTTTAGCTAGTTGTTAGTTTTTTTTTATTGGATAGACTTTAATATACAATATAGTATGAGTAGACAAATTTTTTGTACAATGTATATATCGTAGAATGTCTAGACATACTAGAGAAAGATGATAATTATTTCTACAGAGAAATTGATGACACTACAAATTATTCAATAATATAGCCTAATTATCAGAATAATCTAGGGATCCTTACATAGCTTTCTTAATATGGTCTTTTCTAGAAATGAATATGCAAAACTCATATTTAAGTTAATAATAAATATATCTTATTATCTAGTTGTTACAAATCTTATTATTTATTTTCACACTTAAGACATTTGGATTACTAACTCACAGGTCAAGGGTCATATCTTAAGTAATCGGATTTATCTAGACATTCAAACTCTTATTGTTAAACTTGATACTTTGTTTGTTTCATATATTTTTTTCTTACGTATCCTAGTGGTCTTCTTTATAAGTATTCTGTATAGATAACTCAATATTAATTTTATTTTATTTTTATTAATATTATTTTGATGATTGAAAAAATATGAGTAAGATTTTTTTTGGAATTGGATAGGTTGAATTGTATGTTCTTATTTTTATAATTAGGTATCTCATTAGGTGTTTGTGTGTTGTTGAATTAATTATTTATTCATCCACAACTTAATTTTTTTTTATGACTAATATAAGAATTTTAGATTCTCGTATTAGAAATATATTTATCATAGATCATGAAGACTTTATAAAGTTGAGACTTAAGATGAATTAATATTTTTTTTATTGATTATTATATATATTTTACTTATTTTTTTTATTCCGGATCACTAATTTTTTCTATTTTTTAGTTAATTCATAAAATAATAAAAAATTAATTTAATAAAGTTATAAAAATTATTAATAATGATAATAATGTCTTGGAATATATGTCTAATAATTTTTACAATTACATTGTCAATCATAATATCATATATTAGACTTAATATGCTAGCACATCCTCCACGTAATTATATAATAGAAAAGATAAATAGATATTCTGTTAAGATAATTAGGATATTTTGTTTTGGTGAAAATATTCTGAAATGTTTTTTAAGAAAATATGATTTTAACAATGGATTATCTAACTAATCAAATATCTTACCTTATTTTTTTTATCGGTTGTATTTCAAATCTTATATTTTTGAAAGAGATTATTTAGTTTATTTTAATAATTTTGTGGAGTACTTATTTTGTTTAGGATTTTGATGTAAGATATTTACTAGAGACTAAGTATAAGAATAAGAGATTTAGAGAGATCGATAATTATAAGCTCAGTTATGTAGAAAAAAAAGATAAACACGTATGATATTATAATAATTATGATTGAAAACTTAACGTAGATTAATTGTAATTATTTTGTATCTTATAAAGTACAATCATAAAGAGATTTCAAATAAATATTTAAAAATAAAATGATGGAATTTAAAAGGAGAATTGATAAATATTTTCAAGAATAAACTAGATAATGAAATTAATTGATCCTTGTACATAGATCCAAATACTATGCATAATGAAATGACAAATTATATAAAAAATATCTAATGAGATTTTACGTGTGTCTAAGTTAGTTTGCTCAATTGAGTAAGAGATTTTAAATAAGTAGAGAAACTTATTAGTAAAAATTTGAGGTTTAACAAATTATGAAGGAAAAATATTCTTATTTTAATGAAATGCAAAATAATAAAAAACAAGATTAAATGAAGTTTTATAAGGAAATAAAAAAATATATAAAAAAGTAGTGAGCAAATTTATGTTTAAGGTGAGTTGTATGATATATTATATAATTATAAAAAAAATAGGAAAATAATATTTATAAGTTGACTAGGATGAGAGTGTATATGAAGTCAAAAAATAAATAAATAATATATTTGATAATTTTTGTTATAAAATAATGCTAACAAATAAATATAATAAGATTCATCATTCATAATAAAATTTTATATATTAGCTGTTGGGTGTCACTCATTGGGCCGTCAAAAAGAAAAATAAATATTATGAATTATATAATGAAATAAAGTATTTCATTAAAATTTTATACTTTTTTTCCTGGTCCATCGCCCATTGGGCGTCGCCATTTCATCTCCCTGTCGGGTGTCGCTCGGTGTGTGGTCACTCATGTCGTGTTCATGTGTCAGGCACTCATGCTGTGTCTGGCGGCACACGGGCCAAAAACCCTCAACATAGCACAGCATGATTCGAGCTGAGGGTGTGCCCGACATGGACCAGGGCATGCTACTGTAGTGTGCCGTGCCAGGCCAGGCTCACCTGAAAGGGGTCGGGTTTCGGGTTGGGCCTAGGTCTGGGCCATCCGGCTCTTTTGACACATATAGTTGAATTAATAGGAGTATTAGCTAGAACCTAATCTAAAAGATAAACTTCTACAAGAATATAAATTATATATCTCCTCGGTAACAAAATATATCTCATAGAATAAGCTATCATATGTCAAGAAAATATTTAAGCCTCTTAAAGTTATGTTTGAAAATATGCATGATGGTACTCTTTGAGTTGCATGATTTATAATTCATCTTTCATAATTAGAATGTAATTCACATAAATAATTAGCAAAGTCAGGTTATCAAAGCTTCTATAAAAAAACAATGAAAATTTACTTACGAGCTAATATAATTCAAATAAAATAACTAATTGTGAAATTTTTTTAAACCAAGCTCTGAGTTACTACATATCTTATAATATTTTGTAAACAAAGAATAATTACTAATATTTTATTTGATTATGCTGCTCAAAATTTAGATAGTTGTTTCATATATATCTTTTCTTTCTCAAGATCATCATAAAATCTTATATTCTTTGTCTATGTTTTGTATATTTTAACTCTAATATGCTATAAGAGAAATAGGAATTAATATTGAGGCCATATAGACTTATCTTTACATGAATCTCTTTATTATAAATAGAGGTGTCAAACAAGTCGTGTCGTGTCGGCATGGTCTATTTTTTCTTGGCACGGTCGTGTCATTGTGCTGTGTTGTTCACGACACGATTAAAATTCTATGTCGTGCCCGACATGACAAAGTGGTGTGGTCCACCAGCCCGGCACAGCATGGTGGGCACTACAAAGTGTATGGCAGTATCCACCATGCCGAACGATGAAAAAGGGAAAACCAGGAAAAAAAACATATACATGTCCGACTAATTACAATTGGCCACATGGCCGAATATTTTTTAAAATATGTACCGTTCATGATGGTGCAGTCGAATTTTTTTTTAAATAATACTGCTTGGGTGACCACCCAATAGGAACCCCGTAAGGAGGTCACTCAGAATGATTTACCATTCCGTTGGGCGAGGCACACGGGTCGTGCTTGGCCCGACATAAGGCACGCCTTATTCTGGCCCAGCATGGCACGAACTGTGTCATGGAGCGGCTCGGCCCAGCCAAAGGCACAGTTCTGGACTGTGTTGTGCTGAGCAAGATATTGTTGAACCGGTCTGTGCCTGGGTTATCCGGTCTATTTGACACTTTTAATTATAAGTCATCTTATAGGGTGATTCATCTTGACATGTCTTCGTAGTAAATATTTATCTGCAACTAATATTCAATATTCTCAGAGATTATGATACTAAATTTTAAGTTCAATTAGAGTTGAGGATATGCATCTTTTTTATCATGACTTGATATTATCTTAGATGAGATAGTACTCCATATAAATACTTAAATATTCTACTTTCATCAAGAGAAGTAATAAAAAATAAAATAATGCACAAGGCGAGAGTAAGACAAAATATGTGAATTTGGATGCTGGGTACAACTTCTTTATCCCTTATGGAGAGTAATTAAAAGGTTAGGATTAGATGAATTAGTCACAAAATTATTTGGCTCTTTGGCAGGCTCATCTCTAGTATGAGCAGACTTAGTTGTCTATTTCTCTTAATGTAGATTTTTTGTTCTAGATAGCTAAGTCTCTTAGTTATGTAATGAATATGAGTCTATACTGGTGAAGATTCATAGACTATAATATCATCTAAGCCGGAAGAAGATAGTTTTATTCGGGAAGTTTCGCTCTTTCTACACTTAACATGATATAAATTTGTTGGTAGATATTATGACTTAATTTGAGTAATATTATATTGAGTACCAACATACTCAGATGTAGTTGGTTAGTAATTCTCTCTACTAACTAGTAGTCCAAGTAGGGCTACAAGTTAGAGAGAGAATATTGGATCGAGGTGCAACATTCGGTGTCTTACTCCTAGATTTATTAAAAATGTATCTTGGTGAAAAAAAGATAATATTCATACTCATTAAAATCATATTAATCCTTGATAAAAAAATATTTGTACTTTTTTTGGATACTAGGTATATTCAATGAAGTACTATATTAAAATCTTAGATATTAATTTGTCTCGTTATAGAGAGCGATTAAAAATATGATAAGTATATCCAAAAATTCTTGAAGGTGAGCTAAATAGTCTCTCTTTAGGATATAGGATATGAACATGTATATGATGAAGAATAACAAAAGATGACTTTTAATTGATAATTTAAATTTTAGTTAAAATCATATTTCTTTAAGGTTGTTTCAGAACACTTTTTCAAGTAAGAGTGCCAGTTATTTTAATTAAATATTTGTTGTAGTAACTTCATTCTTTTAGGGTGTTACAACATAAGAAGTCTAGCGTATCATCCTTTGATCTATATAATATGTGTTAAATTAATTTAACATATCTTTTAATGCAGTGCTATTTTTATATTTTTTTATATTTTTAACATATTAATTTTTTATGATTTTATTAAAATTTTGATTATTAAAAAAAAACTTGTGGTCTATCTTGAAAGATATATATTCATATATATTTCGGGTTGTTATTTAAAAAAAGGTTAAATATTTAAAGTTATTTCTTGTCGCGTCTTTATTGGTGCCCATATTATTGAGAATATCAGATCAAATAGATACATACTCAAGATAGACTAGCATGTAGGATATGAAATTATGATAAGTTTTTTTAACTGATATGTCTCGTACTCAAGACTCAAAATATTTTTTAAGACTAGTCCAAATTATTTTTAAAATTTATTAGTAATGAATGATCGAATTAAGATTATACAAGTAAATGGTCTAACACACTTAAATATTCAGAATGAAATCTTTATCTTAGAAGAAAGAATATACAATATACCATACTCAATCATAAATAGAGCATTTCTCGAATTCTCATGATTATGCAAATATATGTTAGTAGAAGTAAAGACAAAATTATAGTTGGGTTATTTAGAAATGCAATTCACAGACAATAAATTAACTGAACAATCAAGAATAAGTAAAAAATGAGAAAATAACAAAGAACTAAGTTTGATGCTATCATATCTATTATTTTTTGCATATTTTTCATTAGCTATTATTAGAAATTAGGCTTGAGCCAAAGTTATTTCCAAAATCTAGCTCAAATGGTGGGAGCCCAAGGCATATATTAATATCATAACTTCTATGAAACTTTTTGATGAGTCATATTTAACATGCCCTCCCCTCTCATTTGTGCTAGATTTTGGGTGATCCATAAAGCTTCGATATCATTTTAAAAATTAGGCCTAGGCCGAACTTATTATAAAAAGTTATTTCAAAGAGAGGGACTCTGAGACATATATTAGCATCATAATATTTTAGAAACTTTCTTATGTGGGTCATATTTTAATAGTTATGATAATATTTTTATCGCAAAAAAAAAAAGGAACTCTTATTAATGATAAAATAAGAGAGAATTTTCTGAGATAATTTTATCACGTGCAATGCAGATCTTCTAGTGTAGCGGTTAGGAAGTACGAGATTATATGAGTGGATAAATGAAAAAGAACTAGATTTAGGTCTAGGAGAAATTGTGTATAAAATATAAATAATAATTTAATAATTAAATGTCAGAAATAGAACAGGAATTTTAACAGAGTTGATTGGAAAAATCTGATCTATACAATTCAATCCTAAGTAGTCTGGTTAAAATTTAATTAATGATGATGATGATGATTTTGTTTATAATTTTTCTCTAAGACTTGATAAAAAAATATTTAGAGTGATGTTATTATTCAAAATTAATATAAATATTATTTGTTTGATGGTGATATGGTATTGGTTAGTGTTAATGGTACTCTGAAAGTACTTATGTACTTTTTAGTTCATACTATGATGACTCTTTTATTAAGTTATCATAGATATCAATGGGCACAAAAAGGATTGTTTCTAGTGAGAGTAGAGGTGATGGATGCACCGGGCCAGCACAGCCCATTTTTTGTAGGGCAACACGGGTCGTCTGTAATCATGCATGAAATATGCATGTGCCAGTGCAGCAGATTAACTAGCTGATCTATTTATGTACCAGCTTTAGCTAGCTTGAGAAAATCTTTATCTTTGGAAAAATTGAGAAGAAGAGAAAATGATTTTGAAGAAGAAAAGTAAGTTGAGGTCGCTGATTTACCTCAAGTTCTGTAACATGTGGAGGGGCAAGGTGCATCTATGCCTCAGACACGCGTAGCCTCGGGTGCCTCATCTGCGAGACTCTTCCTATTGAATGTACCTCACCTGGGTGCATGGCAAAAGAGCCCAGTGATTGGGCGCGTCTTCTAACAACATGCATGGGTTAAATTGTGGTTTTTTGTTTTCTGGTATTCTGCTCGTAATTTATAATTATCTTGTAGGAATTTGAATATTCTCCATTGCAAAGCACCAGTGGCGTCTCTCATTGCGGTGAGCAACTAATTCCTTGGCCTCCCCATTACCCCTTATTGTGAGCATGTAATGGCCATCATCCCATTCTCCTATTGCCCCATTGTCTCTGTTTTGAGTTTTTTTTTTTTAATCGACAAAAGTTTAGTTTTTCCAGATCCAACCCATAATTTGCCATCCGGACTACCATCTTGTGGGTAGTGGAATGGCTCTATTATTAGTTTTCAAATAGAAAATTTTCTATTTATGTTATGTTCATAATTATCGTATTTTTATTTTTTTATTTTTTGTGATGGAATGAAATACAATCAAGGTACCTTGCATTTTAGGAGTCAAGTTAACTGATGGAGATCTCATAGAATTTCTACAGCAGGTAAATTTCTTTTTTTTTTTTATTCGCATAAAATATAATTTATTTGCTAGCTACGTGGTAGTCCGGTCGCCAAAAAAAGAAAGTTGCTCTAATACCGTGGACACGAGGTCGATCTCCGGCATTCATTTTTTTTTTTTTCGTTTTTCCGGCTTTCATGGTGCGACATTTAGCTGGTGGATACGGACGGTTCCTCCACAATTCCGCCTTCTGTTCATCACGTCCTCAATGTTAAAGCATGCAGAGGTAACGCCCGACTGACCTCCCCTTCTCCTCTTCCTTACTTGCGGTCTCTTATTGGCATCTGTTGTGAAGCTTTTATCTTGTTTTCCTTGCTTATTATTGCGCTGCACACGAAGGCGCCATCATGTTTGGAGATGCATTGCTTCCGTCAGAATGTGGGCTTCTGGTCGAGGAGCTTGGAAAGACATCGCTATGCTTTCAGGTAAGTTGCATCCGCAAGTGATGACTGGAAGGTTTTTCATCGGCTGGCAGGCCCAATTCTTTGTTCCTTCTTGCAGTGTGCTCACGGAAGGCCAACAACGGCCCCTCTTGTTTGCTTGGCGGAGCTGCATCGGCAGATAGCCAAGCTCAGATCCGAGGAAGATGAGTCGGCCAGGTTGGCTTGGCACGGGTTGGCGAGGCAGGAGATTAGTCTCGATCGAGCCATGCATAGGTTGGACGTGGCCACGAGATAGCCCAAAAACATTACTGTCTCGTGAATTTCTGTATATCCTGCCATTCTTTATATACGGAATTCTTGAAATATCAATTTAATTTTCGAAATGGTGATGCTTGTACTGAATAGTTATAACAAATATAATTATATTATTTTCAAAAACATGTAATCTGAGACGAAAAATTTATGAATAAGATATTTTCTTTTATTTTTTCTCGTTTCTTTTATTTCAGTCTTTGAATTGTATTTTCTATCAAATTATTTTTTGCATCTCAAATTAAATTCTATGCTCAAATTTTTAGTTAAAATAAAAAATGAATATGATAAATAATAATGAAATGTATAATTAAATAATCGCAATTAATCAAAATCTAGATAAAAAAAATATGATAGTGCAAAGTTTTTTTTTTTTTTAGAATTTTGCCTAGTTTCTTTGAGCTTATATATAAATCTTTACATAATAAATGATTTTATTTAATCATTTTTTACACATTAAGTTTTATACTATATATGTTATTTAAAATAGATTAATGAATAATATATTTTAATTCAAGTAAATACTAGTGTGTTGAAAGGTAGACAAATAATTATTAAAAAATAAAATTAAAATTAATATAATAATTTAAAATATAGGCAAGCAAATAAATAATTTTAACCTTTTGAATTTTTATTGATTTTTTAATTATATATAGCCTTTGAATTTTGATTATTTTTTTTTTAATGTCAAATGCTAATTTTTGTACTTGATATTTTAATGTGTGTGTGTGTGTGTGAATGATATGCAATATTAGTTTATTAAAAAAGTACTAATAAAAAATTTTGGACTTTGAATCTTAAATAATTTCTTTGACATTATACCTTTTCGATAATAATATTATTCTATTCAATTGTCTTTTGTCTTCAATTTATATTGCGTATTCAATATTTTTTTTTAAAAAAAAATAAGCTTTTAAATAACATATGATATCTAGATTAGTCATGGCGATACATCATTCGCGTTGCTCACCACCAACTATGTAGATTCAAAATAAATATGTAATAAAAAAAATGTTAGGATTTCCTACAATTCTTCATCCTTGTGATGACTCTTTCATATGTAAGTGTATGGTATGAATCTTTAAGGAATATAATATTTAAAATAAAATATTTAGTATTACTTCCAATAATATGTAAAATAATGATGTAGCTATTAATATATTTGACAAGACCATTGAAGATGAGAGTTATTATATGAGATTTTTCACGTTAGATTTATGTGTCACATATTATTTATCTGATAATACATGCATGTATGAAAGTAGTTTCTCTCACATTAGAAAAAAAAAATTCACTAAAATACCTTATGATGCATAGCAAACTACACACACACACACACACGTGTGTGTGTGTGTGTGTGTGTGTGTGTACTATCAGGTAAATAAGGAATTAGAAAACTTATATTTATTCAAAATCTTAGTGAAAAAGTTACTAATAAGGAATTATGTATTTTTAAATTTTTGCTCATTTTTTTAATAATATAACCTTTGGATAATTAGTAATTTTATCTGAACATTTTTCACTCTCTAAAAAACTTGTTACTCAATTTGTTTTGTTAAAATAAACTTATGAATAATATGCTATATTAGTTAAGGACTAGACTAATTTTTTGATACAAATGCATGCCATAAAAAAAATAAAATATTAAAATATTAGATATAAGATAAATAATTATTAAAATATTATTATAATACTTATAATTATTCAAAATCTAGGTAACAAACTTTCAAATAATGATTTTTGTTTGTTTGAATTTGTACTCGTTTGTTTATGGGTATAACATTTAGATAATATATTTTTTTATTATATTTTTTTCTTTCTCAAATAAATTTTGTTACTCATTATTCGTGTTTTTAAAAATATCAAATAATTTAGCCTTTTGAGTTTTGTCTCATTTCTTTATAGTTATAACAACTCAATAATAAGCATGTTTTTTCAAATTGGTTTTGTCTAATTCAAATTAAGTTGTATTCTATTTTTTAGTTTAAATAATCTTATGAATAATATGTTATGTAGGTTTATGTATGACGTAATTTATTGATTGATAAGTGCATGGGACAAGATCATGAATTAATTAAATATTAGGTATCGGATAAATAAATATTACAAATATAATTAGACGCCTTATAACGATTCAAATATAATTTTAGTAAGAAACTTATAATAACAAAAAATTCGAAATTTGGCTTATTTTTTTAAGGTTATGACAAGTTGGATAAGTGTAATTTTTATTAAATTATTTTGTTACTATCAAATTAAAATATGTAATTTTTTATCAAACCATATGTTAAAATAAACATAAACATAATTAGAATATTTATGCTTATAGCATCTTGTTAATAAGCATGTTTTACCAATTCATTTTTACCTCATTCAGATTAAGTTGGGTACTCTATGTTTTAGTTCAAATAAAATTAGGAATAATATGTTATATTAGCTTTAGAACACACTGATTATGTGATTGCTATTGCATATGGGAAAATTCATGATTTAATCAAATATTATAAGTGAACTTAATAAATTAAAAAAAAAATAATTGGAATACACATAATAATTCAAAATCTCACTAAAAAAACTTTTAAATAAAGAATCTTGCTTTTTAAAATTTTGGGTAATTTGTTTTAGGTTATAACCTTTGGATATAGATTATTTTCTATCAAATCATCTTTACCTCTCTCAAATTATCTTTTCTACGTAATATTTTAGTTAAAATAAACTCATGTATAATATGCTAAGTTAGTGAAAGTATTGAATAATTTTTTTGATTAAAAAAACAAACATTAAATATTGGATAAATACTTATAAAAAAATATACAATTAGAATACTTATAATGATTCAAAGTTTGGGTGAAAAAACTTACAAATAAAAAGTTTTGTATATATTATTTGGATAATGAGTGATTTTTATCAAATAATTTTTCTCTCCCACAAAATTTTATTTGTACTCAATATTTTAGTTAAAATAAACATATAAAAAAAAAAATTATTATGTTAGCTAATGTATTGATTACTTTGTTGATTGGTATT
The DNA here is from genome assembly GCA_029783825.1 of Sapria himalayana. Taxonomy (NCBI): domain Eukaryota; kingdom Viridiplantae; phylum Streptophyta; class Magnoliopsida; order Malpighiales; family Rafflesiaceae; genus Sapria; species Sapria himalayana. Next base: position 688,561 of record JAREIK010001782.1, read on the forward strand.
TCAGGTGCAATAATAAATAAATTAATCAAATATTTGATATGAGAGATTAATTTTAAAAATATAATTAGAATACTTATAATGGTTCAAATTCTAGTTGATAATATAATAAAATTAATTAAAATATATATATATTGTCTCATTTCTTTGAAGTTATAACACAACCTTTGGGTGGTGATCAATTTTTACTAAATTATTTTTGTATCGCTAAAATTAAGTATTGTATTGAATATTTTTGTTAAAATAACTTTATAAATTATATATGCTATTAGTTCATATATAGACAAGCTTTTTAATGGATATTATATGTGTAACAAAAACATGAATTAATCAAATAATATATATTAGATAAAAAATAAAAAAAATATTTTGAATACTTAAAATGCTTTAAAAATTAGGTGCAAAAACATACAAATAAGGAATCTTAGTCTTTTGAATTTTTGCTAAATTTTTCAAGGTTAACATTTTAATTTAAAATAAACATGTGAACAATATATAATGTTAGTTTATGTATAAATTAATTTTTTAATTGAAATTACATGCCAAAAAAAATGAATTAATCAAATATTAGTTATGAGATAAATGTGGGGCCCACGAAAAAAAAATCTGTATTTGATCCATTACTCCAAATTGGAAAAGTTAGTTAAATAAAGAGGGATAGAGTTGTGAAAAATTATTATATGTTAAAATATGGGTTGGGGTAGAAAATGGAGAAGAATGATAGTAAATTTACTAGATTTAATATTTTAGAGAGAAAATTAGGTCAATTTGAATCCCTAGGGGGTAATTCAATCATTTTACTATTAAATAAATATAAACTTTTCATTTCTTTGATTTCTATTTATATTTCACGAGTACTATTATGTTTCTATTCTTCTTTCTCATTTCCTTTATGTTCTATCTCATTCCTTTCCAAAAATTATTGAATACAAAATTCATATTTTTTTGATTGAATTTTATCGTATGATGCAATTAAGCTCAAGAACCTCTTATTTTAAATAAAAAACAGCCATGGAAGGGCTGTAATATTGAAAAGGAAGGTTACAATTGAGTTTAGTTAATATATTTTTATTTTATTGCTAGATTTATTAAATTAAGATTGAAATTGCACAAATTTTCAACCTTATTTTTACTTTTGTTTTAGATTGAGTTTGAATTGTTGTTATAGTACTCAGATTAAAATATTGGAGTTTAATTTTGATATTTAGGCTTGGAAAAACTTGGTTAAGGTAGGAAATATCTAGAAACTCATTTGAAATTTCATATTTTGCATCATTAGTTACATATACATGCTTTTTGAGATGTTTTATAAATGTGATTATAAATCTTTTGTTTTGGATTCATTATAAAAGTTTCATAAAATTTAAATCATTTAATTAAGATATATAATTAATTGATAGAAACTCATAAATTTGACACTATTAAATAATTTCTTTGATAAATTTGGAAACTTATCTATCCATGTATTTTTGAAAAGATTTATTTTTTAAAAAAAATAGGAAAAAGATAGTTGATTATGTATAAATGGTACCAAAATTAAGGTTGATGGATTATTTGAATAATTTTGAAATGTGATTATGCTGATAAGCACGTATAAAATACTATGATAAATAATTTGAAATTATATGAGAAAATTGATATTTTGAGTGAAATTTGATTAATTTTGAAAAAATATATATTTTGAATATGAGATTTTGAGGTAACAATTTGTCCTAGCGAAGACTTGGATGTCTAAAACTATAAGAATATCTATGCCTATGGAAGTAGGGATTAGATATTCCTCTGAAAGAATGACCCTAAATCCTTTTGTGCAATTGTGGTGGAGTTCACAATGTGGGGGGGATGATTACTAGGTTAGAAATTGGTAAATCTCTCATGAATCTTCAAATCATGGGAGTGGATGTGTGTATCTCTCAATGTGGGTGGTAAATAGACTAGAGCTAACAAGTTAGGTTTTCCCATTACATGTCTCATTGTGGTCTGATGGAGCATTGATTTGCATAAATTATGTAAATTTATGAAAATGAGGTGTGAATTGAAAAATGAATATTTTGAGAACTTACACATACCCACATAGTATGATTTCATAATTTTGTATAGCAACATATATGTACAAATGTGTGCGTGTGTGTGTGTGCGCATGTATGTATGCATGTATTATTAAACTCTTATATTGTATATTGGAAAATATATGTGGCTATGGAGATAAAATATTGATTTTTTTTATGTTTTCTTGAGATTTTCCTATTTTCCCTAGTTAGAAGAAATATTAATGTTTAAACTTAATTCTGAATCTTGCAGATCTATGCGAAGGTTTTGGTGGAGCATTTAGATGAAATTTTTAAATCTCATTATATATTTGGCCATATGAGTCATTTTGTATAAATAACTTTACTTTTATATGTGAATGGTTTAACTAGATAGTTTATGTATATTCATGCTTTTCTTTGGAATTCAATTTATTTTAAATAGCTAATTATGAGGGATGTTGACCTAATTGTTTACTTGATTCCACTAAAATGTTGAGATTATGAGTATTTTAAAAAATATAACTAACATGAAAAATATGAAAGGAAGAAACAATTTTTGACTTGTCTATAATTTTTTATAGAAATGATGTCCACCATAGGAAGTACTATTTATGGTATCTATTTTTTGATTTTTAAATATAAATTTATTTATTTTAGATTATTATTTTAATAAATCCTTTTCCATTTATTTTTTGATGTACTTTATAAGTAATTTACTAAATTTATAGGGATAAATAATTTTTGGTCGACGGAATCATCTTCAGGATCGACACTTTAGTAGAGAATATTCAACTGTCATGTAGACCCAAAATTAAATAGTAGGAAAAGGCAGCTCCATATCATTATTACTTATTTTTGTTGCTGATTTGATGGTTCTTTTGAGTATTGGTTACAGGTCAGCAGTATCTTTAGATGACTATGCTGGAGTCTTGAGCTGAAAAAGGGTAAGAACTCAGGCAATCCTCTTCATATTTTGTTTTGGGTTTTTTATTAATTTTGTGTTTCACGTATGAGATAAGTCAAAGACGACTTGATGGGTGGTTGCATATAAGTGATGCAAAGGAGGATATGTGGAAAGCAGCTCATCAGATATATTTTTATTTATGTTTGCACATTCAATTTCTTATTTTAGTCGTATTTGTCTTGTAGCACATCTTTTGTAGTGATTTTAGATATATTTTGTGCATAGAACCAAAGGATGCATATGATTCAGTGGATCTGCCTAAATTGATGGACATTAGCTGTTTATGTGAAACTTTGTGTGCTTGGTAATAAAATTGCGTGTTAAAAAAATTACTAAATTTACAAAAACACACCTTAAAAATGCAAAACCCCTAACATTAGATTTTTAAGAACCTTAAATCCTATTAAATCTAACTAATAAAACCAAGCACTATGTGACTCATGAGTTTCAGTGTTTGAGAGTCATAATAGATTTTTGTGGTATTAGAGGTAAAATTTCAAGTTGCATTGTGTGTGCAAGAACAATTAAGTATGTTGGTGTGATATGTCATTTTGACTTGCTTGTTTGAGTGCTTCATTTACAAAGCACTTGTGGATTTATTTCTCATACTCTTAGGAGTGTGAGATATTGAGTTTTGTTATACCTAGTATAGTTTTTGATGAAGTTGGATCTCCTCTTATATTGTTACTATGATGCTTTGTTTTTTTGTAGAATCAAAGTATGAGTATTGAAAGAGAAAGAGGCCATGGTGTGGGATATCCACCCGTGGCAAGAAGTGCGACACGAGAGCCCCAACAATCTTAATTTCATCATGGTAGACCTAAAGATGCTCCATGGGAGGCAATGCTTGATGTTTTTCATAGAGTGGCTGACATAATTGGCCAAGTAGTGCAAGGTAATATTGGTGGGCATAGAGCTGGTGCACTAGTAGTTCCCGAGCTCACATTGGAGAACATGGTAGCTTATTGAGTTTCAAAAGCAAAGCTCTCCTTTATTTACTAGTGATCTTAACCCGACGGCAACAAAATCATGGCTATGGCTCATCAAATAAAAGATGGACAATGAGTGTATTCTAGATGACTTGAGAGTTTATAATGTGCCTTCCTTGTTTTTGGGAAAAGCATACTTTTGGTGGGGATGTGTCTCCAAAACTTGGGATGTTGCTCATTTGACTAGGTTGAAGTTCAAAGTCAATGAGAAATACTTTGGCGAGGATGCAAAGCAAGCAACGACCCAGAAGTTTAATAGACTAGTGTATGATAATATGAATATTGCCGAATATGAAACAAAGTTTTCTAAGTTGGCCTGATTTGATCCTTGCTTGATTACCACATAGGAGATGAGAGCCACATACTTTGAGGAAGGACTCAAGTCATCTCAATGCTAGAGGTTGGTTGCTTAGTGTATTCATTTTTATGGTGATTTAGTATAACTTATCCTCATAGTGGAGAATGAGAGAGATAACAGTAATCCGTGATAATTCATGAGAATCACAAAAGGAAACTCAAAATTATTAAGAAATATGGTTTAACTAGAAAATCTATGTGGAAGAAGGAATAATAGACTTCTCATCTTGCCCATGCTACCTTGGGGTTAGTTTCTATTGGTGGATTATGTGACTTCATTCATGACCATTCACATGTTTTGATTATGGGCAAGAAGTACCCATGAAGAAAGATTGCCCACAACCTTTCCACCTAGCGAGACCACAAGTAACTACTTCAGAATCGAGGGGTACTCATGCAGGTTAGTTTGTTGGCATTCATAGTTCAAATCATCTTAGCCAATATGGACCCTCTACTTCCAATGCATCATTGTTGACAAAGGATAAAGGGCAAATGCATATAAATCAAAGAAGAGCTTTCTCCATCTTACCTAATCTGGAGAAGGAGCTAGTCATAGAAAATATAAAGGTTATGAGCTCTGCTTTGGAACAAGGGATAACAAACACTATGGAGGAGGAGCTACTCTTAATTTTTTTTGGCTACAACATAATCCTGAGAATGAATTGGTTATAAATGTTTTTTATTTTGCTAGATTTTCATAGGAGGTAAATCATATTTTGAGTTGGATGGACTCTTATTGTATTTAAAAGTGGATTCAATCTCATGACTTTTGTGACACCCCATCCCCCAGGGGGTCCCATTCATTCTATCACATAATATAATGTGCAATAAAATAAAATTTGCTCAAATGTACCATACATTTTTTTCCTTTTTATTTGCTCAGGGAAATAAAAAAACACAAAACATATTATTTAAGCCACAACCAGATTCCCTTCATATGTGCGATCTCGCATGTAGATCTATTATCAGCCCTGGACTTGTACCTGAAAAAGGATCCTGCAACAGAGTGAACAAAGCTCAATAGAGATAAACTCTTATAGAGGTACTCCCTACCTAAGTGCACGTAAAATATCATGCATATATATCAACGCACATTCAAGTATAATATTTATATGAATATAATTATGAATGAAATATTTATATGCTCATATTCCCGAGTCCAATCGACTCTTTCACACATGCTGAAGCCAAGTGTGACATATTATATATATATATATATATATATATATGTATGTATGTATGTATATGTATATATGTATATATATCTATAGAAATATTTATTTTTTTGGAATTATTCCGAAAAAATGGACCTCCTCCGAAAAAACATATTGGATATTTTTCCGAATAAAATATGATTTTCTTATATTTACTTTGAGAAATATGGACCTCCTCCGAAAAATATATTTAATATTTTTACGACAAAATATTTTTTTTCTTAGATAATTTCCAAAAACAACCGCATAACTCAGCATGGACGTTGTCCCAATTCGAATTTGCAAATTTATAATAGCCATGCTCTAGAAAAAAAATACCGCGCAACTCAGTCTAGACGTTGTCCTAATTCGAGTTTGCCAAACACAATATACATCTTTATATGTATATGTATATATATATCATGCACCCACCCATGTATATGGAATGTTCCCATACGTATGAAATGCAATTATGCCATTTACAATTAAATGACGTTTCAAACACAGCTATAATAATCCAAACTCATTAAAACCTACACTAAATTTTACTAAATGAAATACAAAAACTTTTCACCAATTAATCATTTCTAATGACATTTATCATAATTTGAATTTAAATATAAAACATGATCATTTATCGTCTTTAAATAGGAAGAAATGCTGATAGGAGAAAACCACAATATTTCTAAAAATTTCACAGAAACTTTATAAATTTAATGTCAAAATGAAAATCTCGTCACGTAGAGCAATTTTAGTTCTTGGACTATTCTATCCCGACTCCAGAATAATTCGTTACGATCAAAATAAAATCAAGTCTATATATATTTCCGGATTCATGTTGTTTTTTTTTTAGTTTTTATTTATTTTATTTATTTTATTTATTTTATTTATTTTATTTATTTTATTTATTTTATTTATTTTATTTATTTTATTTATTTTATTTATTTTATTTATTTTATTTATTTTATTTATTTTATTTATTTTATTTTATTAAAAATCATTATTATTATTATTCAGACTCCTGTACCATGCATGCACAGCCACGTGCTGACGTCATGGTGCAGTCTTTTCCATTTTTATTGTTTTAAATATTTATTTATTCGAGTAATTATTAAAATAAATTTTAAAAAATAACAAAATTCTAACTTCCTTAGAATTTGATGAAATTTGTCACCGTAGCTATATTTTCCAAGAGGAATTCAATAATGAAATTTTATTTATCATCATGGTTCTGAAATTTTTAATTATTTTTTCTTATTACAAAATTACTCTTTTACCTTTTTTTTCCAGAAATAAAGCTTGTTATTTATTTCTTCATTTTGTTTTGGGATTTCATATTCTCTCCTCCTTAAAGAATTTCATCCTGAAATTCTCATAGATATTACTTTATAATTATAAACATATCCTGAAGTTAAATAATTATTAAATTACTAAAATATATACCTTCATTTTCAAATAAAAAAAGGATAAGCGACACACATCGTGTCTTCACGTTCCCATGTTGCTTCTTCTATTCCTTGATGTTGACATATTACTTTTACCCGTCTCATAGTTTTGCATCGCAAAAATTGGTCATGACTATCAATGATATGCAATGATATTTTTTTAAATGTTCCATCTGTATCAATAACGAGTTCATCCCAATCCATTATATGAGTTAGATCATGAATATCCTAAGCATAGAGACGTGGAATATCTCGTGGACATCAGATAAATATAGTGGTAATGCCAAATCAATAAGTAACAAAACTCGCATTCTCGAGTATTTCGAAATACCCAATATATCTTGGCGATAAATTTCTATGCTTGTCAAATCGGATAATTCCCCCTTTTGACATCACTTTCAAGAAAACATGATCTCCCACCTTAAATTCTAGAGGTCGCATTTGTCTATCAGCATAACTTTTCTGTCGACTTTGAGCTATAAGAAGACGTCGTATCAAATCTACTTTCTCTGAGGTATCTCTAATCACATCTAGACTCGTGATGGATCTGTCTCACACCTCAGCCCAACAAAATGGAGATTGACATGACCTTCCATACAATGCTTCATATTGTGCCTTTTGGATACTTGCCTGATAACTATTGTTATAGGCAAACTCAACCAAAGGCGGATATTTTTCCCAGTTACCCTTGAAATCTAGACAACATGCTTGCAGCATATCTTCCAAAACATGTATGATTCTTTCTGACTGACCATCTGTTTGTGGATAAAAAACTGTGCTCATTATCAACTGTGTTCCCATTGCTTTCTGGAAACTCTTCCAAAAATGAGCTGTAAATCTTAGATCTTTATCTGATACAATAGATACTAGTACTCCATGTAATTAGATAATTTCTCGTATGCACAACTTGCACAATTCATCGTATGTAAAGGTCATTTGCATTACCAGAAAATGTGTTGACTTTGTAATCATGTCCACAATCACCCACACAGCATCGTGATATGTGACTTTGTAATCATTGTCCACAATTCATCGTATGTAAAGGTCATTTGCACAATTCTATCGTGATATGCTTCCATTTCCACTCTGCTACCTCCAAAGGCTGGAGTAATCCTACTAACCTCTGATGCCTAGCCTTTATCTGCTGACATGTGAGGCATCATCAAACAAAATCCTCAATATGTCTCTTCATCTCATTCCAGTAATACCGGAGACAATGATCATTATACATCTTTGTGCCACCTAGATGTACTATAAAATGAGAATAGTGAAATTTTCTAAAAATCTCCTCTCTTGATTCTATTATCTGGGGAACCACATTCTATCCCCTAAACCAATGACTATCATCCATATGAATAGCCCAACCTTCATCACACTTACCAGTCTCTACTCGGTTCTTTATTGATAATATTTATGCTTCTTGTTTTTGCATCTCAATCACCTTATTTAATAGCGAAGGTATAGCTACTAAACTCCCGATAACATGCTGACTTTAACTGTTATATTGTAAGCTGAATCATCTCACAGTTTCAAGCATATCACATTCCCACAAAGCATATTCCTGGTCAATCTATTCATTGGAGTAGCTAATCAGGAAAAATTCTCAATAAATCTTCTATAATACCCAGCCAATCCCAAAAAATTATGTATTTCAAAAATTGATTTTGGCATCTCCCAACTCATGACAACCCTACCTTTTTCAGGGTCCACTGAGACACCAGTAGCTGATACTACATGTCTCAAAAATTTTACTTCTACCAACCAAATGTCACATATACCAAAATTGGCATACAACTAATGTTCTCTGAATGTTTGGAGAACAATATGTAAATGATTCTCATGCTCTCCTTCGGACTGAAAATAGATCAAAATATCATCCATAAAAATCATAACAAAATAATCTAAATATGACTGAAATATTCTATGCATAAGATCCATGAATGCTACTAGCGCATTCGTTAATCCGAAAAGTATTACTATAAACTCAAAATGCCCATACCGTATTCTAAATGTTGTCTTAGGAATGTCAGCCTCCCTAACTCGCAACTGGTGATATCTAGTACGAAGATTTATTTTGAAAAAAGACCTGCACCCCTTTTAATAGGTCAAATAAATCATCAATCTTTGGTAATGGATATCAATTCTTTATCGTAACCCTATTCAACTATCAATAATCAATGCACAGTCGAATGGTTTTATCCTTCTTTTTTGCAAATGAAACTAGAGCACCCCGAGATGAAGTGCTGGGTATAAAGAAATCCTTGTCCAAGAAATCTTGTATTTAGACCTTGAGTTCTTGTAATTCAATCGGTGTCATCCTATGTGGAGTCATAGAAATAAGTGATGTATTAAGTTGTAACTCAATATAAAAATCCACATTTCTATGTGGGGGCAATCCTGGTAATTCATCAAGAAAAACATCCTCGTATACACTAACAATCCGAGGAAGATCCATATTCAATGTCTCATCTTCTTCTGAGGTGAGACATGCCAGCCAACCCATAAATTATCTATGCCATTTAGAATCATATATAGTCTGGGGTAAAATATCATGCTTATCCCCTTGAAATACAACACTTATATCACATAGTGTGTGGATAATAATTCTTCTTTGATCACAATTAATAATGACTCGATATGCTGTTAACTAGTCCATGCCAAGAATTACATCAAAATCCGACATGTCTATGACTTTAAGGTCTACCATGAGTAGAATCCGTGAGATTTCTAACTCACAATCTTAATATATCTATCAAATTTTCACATTAGTCCCAAGGAGAAATTACATGCAATGTATCATCTAAGTTTTTCTCAACTTGTCATAACCAATGATCTACTATCATTGTGTCCCTACCTTTCATAAATATCAGATGATGATGTGCCTTGAACCTTTATAAGTTACTTGGCCTTTTTTGACTTCTAGCTACACTAGTTTGTTCAACTCTCGCAATGGCAACACCCATAGCCTCTATGGGAGCTTGTTGATAAAAGAAGGCTGGGGGTTGATCTTCATTTCATAGATGTCCTCTATGTCCTCGTTCTCAACTTATCATCTACATAAGTCAAATAATAATATAAGAATCACAGTCATTCCCTATTATTAGTGAACATACCAACTAATAATATACTTTTTATTTTAAAAATATCATTTGATTTTCTGAACAACTAAGGTTATATTTCTTTACCCTAATATTTCTTTTTTTTCCCGAGTATTAGATATTTATATATCTAAACTTTCCTACCATATTATGAAATTTGTACCAATTTCTGAGTTATAGGTAATTGTATATCTAACCTTTGATACCAAGTTGTGACACCCCATCTCTCAGGGGGTCCTATCCATTCCATCACACAATATAATGTGCAATAAAAAAATTTCTCAAATATACTATATATTTTTTTTTTATTTGCTCAGCGGAATAAAAAATACAAAACATATTATTTAAGCCACAACCGGCTTCCCTTCATATGTGTGATCTCACATGTGGATCTATCATCTGCCCTGGACCTGTACCTGAAAATGGGTCCCGCAATGGAGTGAGCAAAACTCAATCGGGGTAAACTCCTACCGAGTTACTCCCTACCTAAGTGCACGTAAAACATCATGCATCTATATCAATGCACATTCAAGTACAATGTTTATATGAATGTAATTATGGATAAAATATTTATATGCCCATATTCTTGAGTCCTATCGACTCTCTCACACATGTCGATGCCAAGTATGACATATTATACACACGCACACACTCATGCACGCACATATATATATGTATGTATATATATATATATATATATATATATATATATATATATATATATATATATATATATGTATATATGTATGTATGTATATATATCTATAGAAATATTTATTTTTTTGGAATTATTTTGAAAAATATAGACCTCCTCCGAAAAACATATTGGACATTTTTCAGAATAAAATATGATTTTTTTGGATTTACTCCAAGAAATATGGACCTCATCCAAAATATATATTGGACGTTTTTCCGACAAAATATTTTTTTCCTTGAATATTTTCTAAATCCCACCATGTAACTCAGCCTGGACGTTGTCTTAATTTGAGTTCGCAAATTTATAATAGTCATGCTCTAGAAAAAATTCCGCACAACTCAGTCTGGGAGTTGTCCCAATTCGAGTTCGCCAAATACCCTCTATATACCTTTGTGTGTGTGTGTGTGTGTGTGTGTGTGTGTGTGTGTGTGTGTGTCATGCACCCACCCATGTATATGGAATGTTCTCGTGCATATGAAATGCAATTATGCTATTTACGATTAAACGGCATTTCATACACTTCTATAACAATCCAACTCATTTCACCTGCACTAAATTTTACTAAACGAATTACAAAAAATTTTCACCAATTAATCATTTCTAATGATATTTCTAACAATTCGAATAGAAATATAAAATATGATCATTTATAACCTTTAAATAAAAAGAAATTCTGATTGGAGAAAACCACTACCTTTCTGAAAATTTCACGGAAACTTTATAAATTTGATGTCAAACTGAAGATCTCGTCGTGTAGAGCAACTTTAGTTCTTGAAACTATCAAAATAAAATCAAGTCAATTTATTTTTTTTCATTATGCATCAGGCATCATTCCGTTTTCCAGAATCACGTTGTTTTTTTTTAATTTTTTTTCTTTTTTTTTATTTTATTTATTTTATTAAAAATTATAATAATAATAATTTATTTTCGGACACCTAAACCCCGCATGTGCAGCTACGTGCTGACCACTGACATTGTGGCGCGATCTTTTCCATTTTCATTTTTTATATTTATTTATTTATTCTAATAATTATTTAAATAAATTAAAAAAAATAACACAATTCTAAGTTCCTCAGAATTTGACGAAATTTGTCATCGTAGCTATATTTTTCAAGATGAATTCAATAACGAAATCCCTTTTATCATCAGAGTTCTAAAATTTTCAATTAATTTTTCTTATTACAAAATTACTATTTTACCCTTTTTTCTAGAAACAAATCATGTTATTTATTTATATATATATATTTTTTTGGGATTTCACAACATTTACTTTGTAAATGTACTTGTAGTGAGAAAGGTGAACATAGATTTATATTTTGTTTTTTTTTGAACAAAGTATAATGTGATAATACTATAACTCCTTGGTCATAGATATTGGTAGTGAAAATGTTTTGTAATCTATTTTCTGAAGAGTTGCATGGTTTTCTACCTCAAAGAGAGATAGAATTTTGTATTGACTTGGTGTTAAGGAATCAAACCTATTTCTATTCATCTTTATCGAATGACACTAGCTGAATTAAATGAGCTACAAAGTTAGCTTCATGACTAACTAACTAAGGTGTTCATACATCCTAATATCTTACCATGGGAGCTCTTGTTCTATTTGCAAAAAAAAAATATGATAGGTCGCTATGGTTATATATAGATTACAAAAAAGTTGAATAAGGTAACCATCAAGAAAAAATATATATTTTCTTATATAGATGACTTATTTGACCAGTTGGTAGGAGCAATGTTTTTCTCAATGAATAGGCTTGAGGCTGGATATCATTAGTTAAGGGTAAGAAAATATTTTGTGCCTAATATAACTTTTTAGAACTGATATGGTCATTATTTATTTTTTGATATGTTCTTTTAGTGTACCAAATGTACCAGTAGTATTTATGGACTTAATGAACTAAGTGTTTTGGCTTTTCTTTGACACATTTTTTATCATATTTACTAATGATATATTGGTGTATTGAAGATGTAAGAGGAGCATGAGCAACATTTCTAATTGAGTTTGCAAACTCTTTGTAAGCATATGTTCTATGCAAAGTGATCATAGTGTGACTTATGGGCCCCTAGTATTCAATTTTTGAGTCACGTGATGATCAAAGAAGAAATTTCTATGTACCGTGAGAAAGTGAAGGTTATGTTTGAGTGGCCAATTCTAACTATAGTAACCAAGGAACATAGTTCCTTGGGTCTCACAGGTTGTCATCATTGTTTTGTTTAAAATTATTTTAGAATTGTCTTGCCATAAACTAATCTAACTAAGAAGAGCACTTGCTTTAAGCGGGATGAAAAGTGTAAAGGTACTTTCTATGATTTAAAAAATATGATAGTTTTAGCCTCAATTCTTACTTTGTCAAATGACACATCACCTTATGTGCTTTTTATTAATATATCTTTAAACATCTTAGGATGCGTGCTTATGAGTCTAGATAATTAAATTCACATGAGACAAACTACACTACACATGATTTGGAGCTAGCAATAGTTATTTTGCCTTGAAGTTCTAGAGATGTTACTTATATGACATGAAATTTGAAGTATACTCGGATCATAAGAGTCTCAAGTACTTAGTCACTTAGAAAGAACTCAACCTAAGACAAAGGTGGTGGATGCAATATTTAAATGACTATGAATTTACACTGCAATATCATCCGAGCAGACAAATATTGTGTCACCTCACAAAAGTATTTATTGGTTTGGAAAGAAATGGAAGATAATGCCAAGGTATGTGTGTCTATTTGAGATCTTGATGAGAATAAAACTTGTGGATTATCAATTGATGCTACCACCAAAGTACGCACATGTGCATGATGTGTCCCATGTCTCGATGCTGAGAAAGTAACAAATATTGGGCCCCACTCGACCTCAATCCCTGGGTAGCCCCACTCAAGTGTTAAATGATTTTCCTACCCCATCGAGCATACTCATATTTTCCACTTTGCTCATTATGGCACAAATTTTATACTTGGGTCAATACGTAATTTCTACCTCTCATGTCACGACCCTAAGACTCATTTATATGTAATAAATGGTAAGCCCCACTCAACCTTAATCTCTGGGCAGCCCCACATGAGTATTAATCAGTTGCCCGGCCTCATCATCAAGAATATTCATATTATCCACTTTGCCTATTGACTTAGTTTACTTATGGGTTAAGATTTAATTTCTCGCTTCCATGTCAAATCCTTATGACCTGAGTTCAAGTCTTAGGGACGTGACAATGGAGGTAAATATTAGAGAGAATTATGTTTTAGGGTATTTCCTCATAACTTTTTAACATTTAGAAACTAAACTTTTGATATTTTTAAAAAAATTACAAAACTAAAAACAAATTAAAAATAAGGGCACTCAAATTCATAAGTCATAAACTACCCTCTCCCCTGTCTCTCGCCCCTCACCCTCACCCCTTCCTTGCCCTCGTCCCTAGCTTTCACCCCACGCCCTCACTCATCTGCCCACACCTCTCGCCCCTCTTCCTCTGCCCCTCTCCCTCCACCCAACTTCAAGAGCACCTTCGTGGAGCTCCATCAAGCTCCATCGAGCTCGACATGGAGCTCCATTGTGGAGCTCAATCGAACTCTTTGAGCTCACTAGAGCTCGATGACCTCCTTTTTGGAGTTCCATCGAGCTCCATGATGGAGCTCGAGGAGCTCAAGAAAGCTCCTTCGTGAAGCTCTTGTGAGCTCCAAGAAAGAGCTCGTCGAGCTCTAGTGAGCTCCACGATCGAGCTCACTGGAGCTCGAGGAGCTCCTTCGTGGAGCTCGACGAGCTCCACGAAGGGGCTCCATTATTGAGCTCGAAAGAACTCCATGAGCTCCATTAAGGAGCTCGACGAAACTCCATTAAGGAGCTTGACGAAACTCCACAAGCTCCACTAAGGAGCTTCATTATGGAGCTCGACAGAACTCCACGAGCTCCATTAAGGAGCTCGACGGAACCCCATTAAGGAGCTTGACGGAACTCCACAAGTTCCATGAAGGAGCTCGTCAAGCTCCAGTGAGCTCGATCATGGAGCTCACTAGAGCTCGACGAGCTCCTTCATGGAGCTCCATCGAGTTCGAAGTGGAGCTCGATAGAGCTCCACGAAGGATCTCACTAGAGCTCCATCGTGGAGCTCGATGGAACTTCATGAGCTCCACGAAGGAGCTCAAAGTGGAGCTCATGTTCCGTCCAGCTCCATAATGGAGCTCCATAATGGAGCTCCTTCATGGAGCTCGGTCGAGCTCCAGCGAGCTCGACATGGTGCTCATGGAGTTCCGTCGAGCTCCATGATGGAGCTCCAGTGAGCTCTTTTATCGAGCTCGATGTGGAGCTCCAGTTAGCTCCACTTCGAGCTCACTGGAGCTCCACGAAGGAGCTCAAGTGAGCTCCATGATCGAGCTCAATGGAGCTCCACGAAGGAACTTGTGGAGACGGGCGAGGGGAGAGGGGTGGGGAGAGAGGGATGAGAGGTGAGGGCAGAAGGGCGAGGGTAGACGGGCGAGGGTAGACGGGCGAGGGCATGGACGAGGGCATGGGCGAGGGCATGGGCAAGGGCATGGGCGAGGGCATGGGCGAGGGCATGGGCGAGGGCATGGGCGAGGGCATGGGCGAGGGCATGGGCGAGGGCATGGGCGAGGGCATGGGCGAGGGCATGGGCGAGGGCATGGGCGAGAGGCGAGGGCGAGGGTTAGGGGCGAGAGGCGAGGGCGAGGGTTAGGGGCGAGGGCTAGGGGCAAGGGCAAGGGCTAGGGGCGAGGGTGAGGGGTAGGGAAAAGGGGCAAGGGTAGTTAAAACTTACAAATTTGGGTGCACTTATTTTTAATTTATTTTTAGTTTTGTGACTTTTTTAAGAATATCAAAAGTTTAGTTTATAAATATTAAAAATTTCTGGGGAAATACCCCAAAATATAATCCCCCCAAAAATTAAGTCATGACCCATGTGTACAACCATATACCATACCAAGCAAATGAACAACATGAGTATACTCGGTGGTGGGGACGAGCAATCAGTTAACACTTGGGTGGGGCCACTCGGGGGCTAATATCAAGTGGGGCCCACCATTTGTTACATCATCCAAAATCTAGTCGTGTGTTATATTATCTGGTGTTTCTCTTAAGTGAGAATGTTACATATAAAGAAGCTTCAAAACAAATCCTAGACAAAAAGACTAAAGAGTTGAGAAATTAGGTGATCCACCTAGAAAAGGATTTGTGGCAACATCATGGGGTAGAGGAGCTATGTGAAAGCGAAAAAAGGAAATACAATAAAATTATCTTCATCTCTTTGAAGATGGAGTTCCAATAAGTAGGGTAAAGTTTTCATTGCCCCAAATTGGTAAAGTTAATTAAATAAAGAGAGACAAAGTTATTAAAAATTATATTTATGTTAAAAATTGATTTGATGATAGAAATAAAGAATAATGATATTAAATTTGCTAGATTTGATGATTCAGAGAGAAATTTAGGCCAATTTGAACTTTTAGGGTTAATTTGCTAATTTCAATCTATAATTATGTTAAATAGAAAATAAAATTTTTATTTATTCCATTTCTCTCTCCATTTCATGACTTCTATTTTGTTTCTATTCTTCTTTCTTAGTTTTCTTTTGTTCTACATCATTTCTTCACCAAATTATTGAAATAAAATATAAAATTCATAATTTTTTGTCGAAATTTGATCCTATAGAGTGATTAAGCTCAAGAAGTCCCTTTGAACTAAAAAAAACTATGGAATTGATATAATATCGAAAAGGAATTTTAGAATTGAGTATAGTTAATGTATTTTTTATTTTGTGCTAGATTTTTTAAATTAGGATTGAAATTGCACAAATTCTCAATCTTATTTTTCCATTTAATTTTGATTTAGTTTGAATTGTGGTGATAGATCTCGGATAATAATATTTGAGCTAGTGTATAAGGTTTTAGGTCTTGGAAAATCTTGTTTAAGTTAAGAAATCTATAGAAACTTAAGTGAAATATTATATTTTATATTGTTAGTTATATATACATGCTTTTTCATATGTGGTTTTATGTATGTGGTTATAAATCTTTTGTATTGGTTTCTTTGAAATGAGTATCATGAAATTAAAATCTTTTAATTAAGATATTTGATTAATTGATGGAAACTCATAAATTTAATACAATGAAATAAGTTTTTGATAAATTTAGAAACTTATTTACCCATATATATTTTTTGAGAAAGTAATTTTTCTAAACATGAAAAAATAATATTTGGTTATGTATAAATAGTAAGAAAATTCATGGTTGTTGGATTATTTGGCTAATTTTGAAATGAGATTATATTGATATATGTGGGTGAAATCTTATGAGAAATAATTTGATGATATATGAGATATATGATATTTTGAATAAAATTTAAATAATTTTGGAATATATATATATATATATATATATTAGATTTGGAGTTTTGAGGCAACTTTTAGTCCTAGCAAGGACATAAAGGGCTAAAACATACTAATATCTAAGGAGGTGGGGATTACATATGCCCCTGGAAGAATGATCCTAAATCTTCTTATGCACTTATGCTGAAGTACTACTCTGAAGGAGGAGCTATTCATGGACACTATAGTGGAAGGCATGCTCTTTGTTTATAGTACTTGGGTATGTGTTTTTTTACTAGTGTTTCTCATTCTTTTATTTCCTACTTTGTAAATACTTTGGGTGTAGAACTTGAGAAGTTAGAGATTGGTTTGTGTATTGCTTCTCAATTGGAAAATTCAATTTCAGTATACATGGTGTATAAAGGTTGTGAGCTCCGCATTAGAGATTTGTCTCTTTGTATTGATCTTTTACTCTTAAAATTTTCTGGCTATGATATAATCCTAAGAATATATTAGTTGTCAAATTTTCTTGTTATACTAAATTGTCATAAGAGGTAAGTCATAATATGAGTTGGATAGACTCTTGTTGTATTTAAAAGTGGAGTCAATCTTCTTGACTTTAACTTGGTGGTTAGCCTTTTAGTGAGAAAGGTGAACAAAACTTTTGTTTTTTGCTTTCTTGATCAATGTGGAAGGACATAAAAATAAGACTCATTGGTCATAGGTACTCGTAGTGAAGGAGTTTAGTTTGCCACTCCAAGAAAGATAGAAGTTTGTACTGACTTGGTCTTAGAAATTGAGCCTATTTCTATTTCTTCTTATTGAATAGCACTGACTAAATTGAAAGAGCTACAAATTTAGCTTTGAGACTTTCTTGATAAGGGGTTCATATAGCCTAGTATGTCACCATGGAGAGCTCATATTCTCTTTGCAAAAAAAAAAATGATAGATTGCTATGATTGTTTATAAACTACAAAAAGTTGAATCAAGTGATCATCAAGGATAAGCATTCACTACCTCATATAGATAACTTGTTTGCCCAGTTAGCTAAAGCCTAATTTTTCTCAAAAATTGAGATCAATATGTCATTAGTTGATAGTAAGAAAAGATGATGTGCCTAAAAGAATTTTTCAGACCTAATATGGTTACTAAGAGTTTTTGATACTTTCTTTTGATGTGATGAATGCCCCAGTAGTATTTATAGACTTAATTAAATGGGTGTATTAGCCTTGGCTTGACATATTTGTCATTATCTTTATTGATGATGTATTTGTATATCTGAAAATACATGAGGATAATTAAGAATATCTTTGATTAGCTTTTTAAACTCTTTGTAACTATCATTCGTATGCAAAGTGGTCAAAGTCTGACTTCTAGGCCACTAATATTCAATTTTTGGGTCACATGGTGACTAATGAAGGAATTTTTGTGAATCCTGAGATGGTAAAGACTATGTTTAAATGACCAAGATCAACTATAGTAATCATGGTACATAGTTTCTTGGGTTTCGCAGGTTATTATCATTATTTTGTTGATTTTTTTTTCATATTTTTTTACAATTAACTAACACACACACACACACACACACACACACACACACACACACACACACACACACACACACATATATAGGAAGAGCACTCGCTTTAAGTGGGATGAGAAGTGTAAAGCTATTTTTCTAGATTTAAAAAGTATGCTAGTTTCAACCCCAATTTTTTATTTGCTAGATGCCACATTACCTTATGTGGTTTTCACTAATGCATCCTTAAATGTCTTAGGTTATGTGTTTATGCAGAATAAATGTTTCATTGCTTATGGGTTCAGATAGTTGAACATGTATGAGAAGAACTACCTTACATATGATTTGGAGCTAGTTAGTGGTTGTCTTTTCTTTGAACTTTTGAAGATGTTACTTATATGGCATGAAATTTGAAGTGTACTCAAATCATAAGTCTCAGGTACTTATTATTTACTAAGAAAGAACACAAACTAAGACTGAGGCAATTGTTGAAATATTTGAAGTACTATGACTTTACACTACAATATCATCCGAGCAAGGCTAATATTATGGCCGATACATTAAGAAGGAAGTATCAAAAAAGTTTACCTTTTGTAAGACTTCAATGTTGGAAAATAGTGGCTATTGTAGTAGTTTTTGGAAAATATTAAAAGAAAATAATACTTTATCGAAAATGTTCAATATGATTTTTCGGAGGAGGTCCATATTTTTCAGAATAATTCCAAATATATATATATTTATATAGGTGTGTATATATATATATATGTATATATATATTATGTCACACTTAGCTTCGACATATGTGAGGGAGTCGATGGACTTAGGATACGGGCATATAAATATTTCATCAATATTTGTATTCATATAAACATTGTACTGAGTTGAAATATGAGGTTATTCACATAGTAAAAGTTTTGTGGCAGTATCATGGGGCAGGGGAAGCAATGTGGGAGAGCTCAAAGGAAATGCAGAAAAATTATCTTCACCTCTTCAAATCAAGTATTTTTAATTTCGAGAACAAAATTCTATTAGTGGGAAGAGTTGTCAAACCTATAAAAAATATATTTTTTTGTCATTGCTCCAAATTGACAAAAGTTAGTTAAATAAAGAGAGATAAAGTTGTAAAAAAATTGTTTTTTTAAATGATATGCGGATGGAAACGTTATAAGAATGATACTAAATTTGCAAGATTTGATATTTAGAGAGAAAGTCAGGCTAGTTTGAACCCTCAGGGATAATTTGTTAATTTAGTGTTAAATGAAAGATAAAACTTTCATTTATTTTATTTCTCTCTCCATTTCATAAATACTATTATGTATCTCTTCTTCTTTATTAGTTCTCTTTTGTTCTATCTCATTTTTTTTCTAAAATCATTGAAATAAAACATAAAATTTATGATTTATGCTGAAATTTTATTCTATAAAGTAATTAAACTCATGAACATCTTCTTTTAAACCAAAAATAGTCTAAGGGCTGTAACCCCCCAAAAAAAAGGTTAGAATTGAGTTTAGCTAATATTTTTTTTTATTTTATTACTAGATTTATTAAATTAGGATTCAAATTATATAAATTCTCAACTTTATTTTTCCTTTTGTTTTAGATTGAATTTGAATTGTGATTAAAGAGTTTGAATTGTAATATTGGAGTTAGGTTATAAGTTATAAGGCTTGGAAAAAGCTTGTTTAAGATAAAAAATTTCTAGAAACTCATGTGAAATTTTATATTTTGCATTGTTAGTTACATGGGTACATGAATGTCATAAAATTTAAATTTTTTAATTAAGATATAAAATTAATTAATAGAAACTCATAAATTCAACACCATAAAATATTTTTTTGATAAATTTATTAAGTCTTTTACCCATTTATTTTTTTAGAGAATTGTATTACTGTAAACATGGGAAAATGATATTTGGCTATATGTAAATGGTTCCAAAAATTATGGTTGATAGATTATTTGGCTAATTTTGAAATGGGATTATGCTGATTATGTTTATGTAAAATTTTATAAGAAATAATTTGAGGATGTTTGAGCATTTTGAATGAAAATTTAATAATTTTAAAAATATATATATTTTGGATATGGGATTTTGAGGTAACTATTAGTCCTATCAAGGACCCTAAACCTCATTAAGAGAATGACTCTAAACCCTCTTATGTATTTGTGGTGTAGTTCTGCTATGTTGAGGTGGTGATAGTTGGGCAAGAAATTGGTGAATCTCTTATGAGTCTTCATATCATTGGAGTGGGTGTGTATTCCCCAATGGGGGTGATAACTAGGCTAGAGCTAACAGGATTAAATATTGTCAGGATTAAAAAATAATTGTTTTGAGAACTTATACATGCCTACACATTATGATTTCATAAATTTGCATAGCCATGTACATATTAAAATATATGTATTGATATTTCAAAATGTATATTAAACTCCTATATTGTATATTGGAAAATATATTTGGCTATGGAGGTAAAAGATGATTTTTTCCATATTTTATTAAGATTTTCCTACTTATCATTAGTTGCTTACTTCTATTTTCTCTTGATAGAATAAATATTGATAGCCAAGCCCGATACTAAAACTTATAAATCTCTATGAGGGTTTTGGTAGAGTATATAGATGTTTTTTTTATATTGTTATGTATTTGGCCATATAAGTAATTTTGTGTAAATGACTTTACTTTTGTATGTGGATATTTTAACATTGCAATTTATTCATATTCATAATGTTCTTTAATTTCAATCTATTTCAAATGGCTAAATGTAACAAACAGTGGGTCCCACTCTTCATTAGTCCCCAGGTGGTCCCCAAATATTAACCACTTTCCCACCACCCTCAACTAGGCATACTCATATTCTCTACTTTACCTCTTAGTATGCATGGTTTTACAATAAATAGGGTGAGACTTATTCTCATGCCTCCCATATCGTATCCCCTAGGATTTGAACTTGTGACCTCCAGTCAATAGTTCCAAATCCTAGTACTTGAGTACCAATTGAGCCTAGTAAGTCAATTGATACTTAGGTGTTATGATTTAGAACTAAAGACTAAAGGTCACAAGTTCAAATCATAGGAAACATTTTTGTGTAATTAATAGTGAGCCCCACTTAATCTCAACCCCCGGGAAAGCCTCATGTGTGTTAACCAATTGCTCAACTCTTTCCACTAGGCATACTCTATTATTTGTTTTGCTCATTCTGGTGCATGATTTTACTCATGGATCATGACTTATTCTCATACCTCCCATGTTGCATCACCTAAGATTTAAACTTGTGATCTGTAGTCATAAAACCTCTCATTATTTTACATTAGTTTCATAATCTTGTGTCATAAAACCTAATCTCAGTTATCCATGATATGCACTGGTCTCTTTTTAAATGCCCCATCTGCATTAAAAATAAGCTCACTCCAATCCACTACTTGAGTTGGATCAGGAATGTACTTTCTAAGATTGGAGATATGGTAGAATAAGGAGAATATGTCATGATAAGCAGAATAAGGAGAAAAAAGGAGAATATGTCTTTTTTTTCTCCTTTATCTCATTTTTCTCCTTATTCTCCTTATTTTCCTAATTCTCCTTATTCTCCTTATTCTTCTTGATCTCTTTATTCTCCTTATTCTCCTTAATATCCTTATTCTTATTATTCTTCTTATTCTCCTTATTCTCATTTTTCTCGTCTCATTTTTCTCATTTTTCTCATTTTTCATCTTATTCTCCTTATTCTCATTATTCTCCTTATTCTCATTATTCTCTTTATTCTCTTATTCTCTTTTTTCTCGTTTTTCTCTTTTTTCTCATTTTTCTCCTTATTCTCTTTTTTCTAATTATTCTCTTTATTCTCCTTTTTCTCTTTATTCTCCTTTTTTTCTTTATTCTCCTTTTTATCATTTTTCTCATTTTTCTCATTTTTCTCATTTTTCTAATTTTTCTCATTTTTCTCATTTTTATCATTATTCTCCTTTTTCTCATTTTCTCATTTTCTAATTTTTCTCCTTTTTCTACTTTTTGTCCTTATTCTAATGTCCTTATTCTCATTATTCTCCTTATTCACCTTATTCTCCTTATTCTCCTTATTCTCCTTATTCTCCTTTTTCTCCTTTTTCTCCTTATTCTACTTATTCTACTTATTCTCCTTATTCTGCTTATTCTGCTTATTCTATTTATTCTCCATATTCTCCTTTTTCTCTTTTTTTCTTTTTTCTCCTTTTTCACCTTTTTCTCCTTTTTCTCATTATTCTCATTATTCTAATTATTCTCCATTTTCTCATTTTTCTCATTTTTCTCCATATTCTCCTTTTTCACATTTTTCTCATTTTTCTCCTTATTCTCCTTTTTCTCATTTTTCTGCTTTTTTTTTCTCTTTTCTCTTTATTCTCCTTTTTCTCTCTTTTCTCCTTTTTCTAATTTTTCTCCTTATTCTCCTTACTGTTTTTTCTCATTATTCTCCTTAGTCTCTTTATTTTTTTATTTTCCTTATTCTCCTTTTTATCATTTTTCTCCTTATTCTTCTTTTTGTCCTTATTATCCTTATTCTCCTTTTTTCTATTTTTCTCCTTATTCTCATTTTTCTCCTTTTTCTCTTTTTTAACCTTTTTCTCCTTATTCTATTTATTCTCCTTTTTCTCCTTTTTATCCTTATTCTCTTTATTCATCTTATTTTCCTTATGCTCATTTTTCTCATTTTTCTCCTTATTCTCCTTATTCGCTTAATTCTCCTTATTATCCTTATTTTCTTATTCTCCTTATTCTCTTTTTTCTCCTTTTTCTCCTTATTCTCCTTATTCTCTATTTTCTGTTTATTCTCCTTTTTCTGCTTATTCTCCTTATTCTCCTTATTCTCCCTATTCTCCCTATTCTCTCTATTCTCCTTTATCTCATTATTCTCCTTATTCTCCTTTTTCTCCTTATTCTCCTTTTTCTCCTTATTCTCATTAATCTCCTTATTCTCATTTTTCTCCTTTTTATCCTTATTCTTCTTATTCTCCTTATTCTCCTTATTCTCCTTTTTTTCATTATTCTCCTTATTCTCTTTTTTCTACTTATTCTCTTTTTTTTTGCTTATTCTCCTTATTCTCCTTAATCTCCTTATTCTCCTTATTCTCCCTATTTTCTCTATTCTCTCTATTCTCCTTATTCTCCTTATTCTCCTTTTTCTCGTTATTCTCATTTTTCTCCTTTTTCTCCTTATTCTCATTAATCTCCTTATTCTCAATTTTCTCCTTTTTATCTTTATTCTCCTTATTCTCAGTTTTGTCCTTTTTCTCCTTATTCTCCTTATTCTCATTATTCTCCTTTTTCTCCTTATTCTATATAATCTCCTTATTCCCCTTATTCTCTTTATTCTCATTATTCTCCTTATTCTTCTTATTCTCCTTTTTTTCATTATTCTCCATATTCTCCTTATTCTCATTTTTCTCCTTGTACTCCTTATTCTCCAAATTCTCATTTTTATCATTTCTCCTTATTCTCCTTTTCTTTTATTCTCTTTATTCTCATTTTTCTTATTTTTCTCCTTTTTCTCCTTATTCTCCTAATTCTCATTATTCTCCTTTTTCTGCATATTCTTCGTATTCTCTTTTTTCTCCTTTTTATCATTTTTGTCCTTATTCTCTTTATTCTCCTTTTTGTCCTTATTCTCATTATTCTCCCTATTCTCCTTTTTCTCATAATTATCATTATTCACATTATTCTCCTTATTCTACTTATTCTCCTTATTCTCCTTATTCTCATTTTTTCTGCTTATTCTTGTTATTCTCTTTATTCTCTTTATTCTCTTTATTCTCTTTATTCTCATTTTTCTCTTTATTCTCCTTATTCTCCTTTTTCTCCTAATTCTCATTATTCTCCTTATTCTACTTTTTTTCCTTATTCTCCTTATTCTCCATTTTTTCTTTTCTCTCCTTATTCTCTTTATTCTCCTTATTCTCCTTATTCTTCTTATTCTCCTTTTTTTCATTATTCTCCATATTCTCCTTATTCTCCTTTTTCTCCTTGTACTCCTTATTCTCCAAATTCTCATTTTTATCATTTCTCTTTATTCTCCTTTTTGTCCTTATTCTCCTTATTCTCCTCATTCTCCTTATTCTCCTCATTCTCCTCATTCTCCTCATTCTCCTTATTCTCCTTATTCTTCTTATTCACCATTTTCTCCTTTTTCTCTCTATTCTCCTTATTCTCCTTCTCCTTTTTCTCATTTTTCTCCTTATTCTCATTTTTGTCCTTATTCTCCTTATTCTCCTAATTCTCCTTTTTCTCCTTTTTCTCATTATTCTCATTCTCATTATTCTCATTCTCATTATTCTCTTTATTCCTTATACTTCTTATTTTCCTAATTCTCCTTATTCACATTATTCTTCTTATTCTCCTTATTCTCCTTATTCTCCTTATTATCATTATTCTCCTTATTCTCCTTATTCTCCTTGTTCTCCTTGTTCTCCTTATTCTTTTTGTTCTACTTGTTCTCCTTATTCTCCTTATTATCATTATTCTCCTTTTCTCCTTTTTCTCCTTATTCTACTTATTCTCCTTATTCTCCTTTTTCTCCTTATTCTTCCTTTTCTTTTTTCTCATTTTTCTCATTATTCTCCTTTTTCTCCTTATTATCTTCATTCACCTCTTTCTCCTTATTCTCCTTTTTCTATTTTTTCTCCCTTTTCTCCTTATTCTCCTTATTCTCCTTTTTCTCCCTTTTATACTTATTCTTCTTATTCTCATTTTTCTTCATATTCTCATTATTCTCATTATTCTCCTTATTCTCTTTATTCTCCATATTCTCCATATTCTCCTTATTCTCCTTATTCTGATTATTCTCCTTATTCTTATTATTCTCCTTATTCTCTTTTTTCTCCTTATTTTCCTTATTCTTTTTTTTCTCATTATTCTCTCTATTCTCTTTTTTTTCTTATTCTAATTTTTCATCTTTTTCTACTTATTCTCCTTATTCTCATTTTTCTCGTTTTTTTCCTTATTCTCCAAATTCTCATTATTCTACTTATTCTCCATTATCTCCTAATTCTACTTATTCTCCATTTTCTCCTAATTCTCATTATTCTCTAAATTCTCATTATTCTCATTATTCTCCATTTTCTCCTAATTCTCATTATTCTCCTAATTCTCATTATTCTCCTTTTTCTCCATATTTTTCTTTTTCTCATATTTCTTTCTTATTCTCCTTATTCTCCTTATTATCATTATTATCCTATTCTACTTATTCTCCTTATTATCATTGTTCTCCTTATTATCATAATTCTTCTTACTCTCTTTTTTTCTTTTTTCTCATTTTTATCATTTTTCTCCTTATTCTCTTTTTTCTCCTCTCACATTATTCTCCTTTTTCTCGTTATTCTCCTTATTCTCATTTTTCTCATTTTTCTCCTTTTCCTCGTTATTCTCCTTATTATCGTTTTTCTCATTTTTCTCATTTTTCTTCTTTTTCTCATTTTTTTCCATATTCTCCATATTCTCCTTATTCTCATCTCTCTTTT
>JAREIK010001783.1:0-87500 GCA_029783825.1 Sapria himalayana
TCTTTCTGTCTATCTTTTTGTCTATCTCTCTACCTATATATTGTATTTCTATCTATCATCTGTATGTCTGTCTATCTATTTATCTATCTACATGTCTATCTATCTATCTATCTATCTTTTATATCTATCATTCTATATTTATATCTATGTATCTATCTTTATATCTATATCTTTCTCTATCTATCTAACTAATTAACTAACTATCTATCTGTCTATCTATCTTTCAGTCTTTCCTATCTATCTATCGGGCTAGTTATCTATCTATATTCTAATATCTATATATCTATCTATTTATCTATCTATTTGTATATATATATATATAATATATTATATATATATTGGGTCTATCTATCTAATGCCTATTATCCATCTATCTATCTTTGTCAATCAATCTTTTATTCAATATTTCTATCAATCTATGTATCAATCTGTCTATCAGCATGTTTATCAATCTTTCTATCAATTTGTCTATCAATCAATCAATCTGTATATCTATAAATCAAGTCAATCAATCAATCTTTCTATCATCTGTCGCCTACTCTATCTCTCTATCTATAAGTCTTTCTATCACTTTATATATCTGTACTAATAGTCTATTATCTATAGATCTATCTATCTATCTATCTATCTTCTATCTGTCTGTAATTCTTTTAATTTATCTTCTATATATCTATTTCCAATCCATCTATCTATTTATCTGCATATTATCAATGATATATATCTCTATCTAGTTATCTATCATTCTATCTATCTCTCTTCCAATCAACTATCTATCAATTTGAATATCAATCTATCTATTAATATATCTTTCAATCATTCTATCAATCTCTATATTAATATTTGTATACATCGGTCTATCTATCTTCTATGTATGTATTTATCTATCTGACTATCTTTCTGTCTATCTATATGTCCATCGACTTGTCTATATTTCTATCTTTTTGTCTATTTTTCTGTTTAGCTTTCTGTTTATACCTCTCAATCAATCTATCTATCTCTATGACTATATATCTATTTATCTTTCTATCTTTCTATCTGTCAATCTATCTGTCAATCTATCTGTCAATATATCTAACTAATCTATATAATCTATATATCTATCTTTCAATCTATCTATTTATGTTTCTGTCTATCAATTTATCTATCAATTTAAATTTCAAATTATCTATCTATTTGTATTTCTGCTTGTCCGTCTGTCTGTCTCTCTATCTATTTTTTTGTTTCTTTACCTATCTATATGTCTGTCTGTCTAACTGCCAAAAATCTACTTACAAAACTATTTTTCTATATATCTATTTATCTGCTTGTCTATTTGTATATTTATCTTTATATATTTCAATCAAACTATCAATCAATCTATCTATATGTTTATCTATCTATCTATCTATCAATCTATTTTTCTATCTATTTGCCTATCTATTTATCTATCTATTTATCTGTCTGTCTGTCTTTCTATCAATTTATCTGTCTATCTATTTATCTATCTATCTATCTATCTATTTGTTTATCTATCTATCTATCAATTAATCAATCAATCTATCTATATTTTAGTCTATCTATCAGTCTATTTATCTATCTATTATCTATCTATCTTTTTATTAATCTATATATTTATCGATTTATTTAACTATTTTTCTATCTATCTATATATCTATATGTCTATCTATATGTTTATCAATTTGTCTATCAATCTTTCTAACAATTAGTCTATCAATTTATTTATCAATTTCTTTATAAATCTAGTTATCAATCTTTCTATCAATATGTCTATCAATCTATTTATCAATCTATCTTTCAATATTTCTATTACTCTATCTATTTATCTATCTATTTTATCTTTCTATCAATATGTCTATCAAACTGTATATCTATCTATCTTTCTACTTATATGTATATCATTCTGTCTATCTATCTATATATGTGTCTATCTATCTACCAATCTATCTATGAATATATCTATCTGTCTATCTATCTATTTGTCTATCTATCTTTTCTATCTATCTCCTCTATAAGAAAATGTCGATTTAGCTAGGGAAATTTAGCTATGGATAAAATTTCTAGCTAATTAGTGAAATATTAGCTTGGAAATAACAACAGATATTTGATTTTACATTAAATTAAAATTTTGCGATAGATTAGTGATAGATTAGCAATGGAAATGTTGTTTGAAAATATTCCATTGCTAATATTTAATAAATTATGCGCCAAGAATTGTGAGGAATTTAGTAATAGATTTCGTTATCGAATTTTCCTAGCTAATTATATCGAGACAAAATCCATCACTACATAATTATCTTAAATTTGTTTTACTATTTTATATTTTATTGCAAGCGATTATCTCTTAAATTTTATTTTTCACAAAATATATCCATTTAGCTATCAATTTTTCCCAAGATATTTTGGCTGGACATAATTTTCATCACTAATCTTTAATGATTTAATTTTTTTTATATATTATTTATTTTAATATTTTATTTAATTTTGTATATTAAAGGTACTTATTTCATGGTCAATAGATGAGCGATCCTTGTATGACACATTCTTCTCCTATATTTATAAAATATGTTATTATAAAAAATAATTTTAAAAATCTATAAATACAAAAAAAATTAATATTAATAAAGACTACAATACCTATTAATAAAGTCTACAATAACTATTAATATAGACTATAATAACATTAAATAATTAATTTTATAATTATTAAAATTTTTAAAGATATTCAAAAAAAATGAACATACATTAAAATTTCTACTAATAAAAAGATTAAATAATTCATTGTATGATAAAATATAATATATTTACAAAAATATCATATTTAATGAAAAAAATAGTAAATATTAATATTATTTTAAGTATAAAAAATAGTTTTATGCCTAAAAAAAATTTATAAAAAATAATTACTAAAAAAATTTGAAAGTTTTGAATTATAAAAAAATTTCTAATTTTTTATAATCTTTAAATGAAAATTACTGTCCTCACAGAAACTACTAGAGCTCATCCTTTGTAGATTCTACACCAACATGATTCTTTGCGAGGTGAAAGGATTTGTAAGATCTATCAACTAAGCCCTAACGAACAAGGTAGCCAATCCAAGAGTAAGTAAAGTGGTGATCCACCAAAAAAATCAAAACCAGAGAAATCGAGGAAACCAAAGGATCCAAACTCCATTTATATTCCACATTTGAAAGCTCCAAAGAAATGCGTGGACGTGGTCATCAATAGCAATGACATGGATATCTTTGGCATTCCCATACTAGTCTGCACTTGCACAGGCAAGTCTTAGCAATGCTATCTATGGGGCTGTGGTAGGTGCCTACCCGCATGCTACACAACTAGCACATCAATGTATCCCTTGCCGATTAGCATGAAAAGAAGAGGAGTGGAGATAGCTGGGAAGAACATGAGTCAAGATGTCTTGTTATATAAAAGTATGCAAATTTTGCAGCCATTTGTTTTTTTTTATATATTGGGAAGGCAAAACATCTAATTTTTAAAGTTTTGTTCCTCTTTTTTTCTATGAATGTGTATTGTTTTTATGGAGTGCATATTATTTTTAAGAGTGCATATTGTTTTTATGGAGTGTATATTATTTTATGGAGTGTATATTATTTTATGGAGTGTATATTATTTTTATGGAGAGAATATTGAATTGTTCTGTAGTTACATTGATGCATACAATGAAGTGGCAATCCTTGCTTCGAACCAAGAGAGGAACCATATTGTAGCAGAAGTTACAGGGTTGATGGACTAATACAATGAAGCTAAGCAATCAAAATTATTGGTGCAAGCACATGGAGAGGGGAATAAACATTCTAAGAAAGCCACACGAGAGATTGGTGCTGTGGGGGGGGGGGGGGGGTGGAATGGTAGAGCAACCCTTTTATAGGTTATAGGACCAGGAGAGAGTTCTAGTTGTGAAAGGCATGGTGCGAAGTTTGATGCTCCAAGCCTTGCTCGTGGCTTGTCTTCCATGGTTTCTTCTATGAGTTTTTAGATATCTTTTCAAACATTTAAATAATATTTGCATTTCTTATTAATGTTGATAGTGATGTTTTGTGCCTTCTTTGTGAAATATAAATGGGATAATACTTTACCTACTATTCTATATATATATATATATATATATATCTACACTTGCTCTTCTATATCTATAAGACATTCATATTTACTATAGTGTATATGTATATATACTATAGTATATATGTACATATATACTACAGTGTATATAAATGTATATATACTACAATATATATGTACATATATACTATAGTATATATGTACATATATACTGTATATAACTATCTTATTGATGAGCATTATGTTTGTGATATTGCTTATGTTTTGCTGGGTGTCATTTTCTCTACTTTATCAATTGATACGTTGTTCTATTGATAGCTTTTTGGAGGAAGAATTATCATGTCTTATAGATTGGAGCATGCCTGGCACATACAGGTACACTTTGAGAGTGATATAGAGGTTATACTTCCTATGAGTTACCCTAATAAAAATAACATATTATATAAGTGCATTGTTTTTATAAGGTTATTCATCAAGTGTATTATATTTATTTTATGTCATGTGATTTAATGTTTTACATGGCATCAAAAGTGACCCTAGGGAAAGTTAAAATCCAGGGGAGGGTGTCGGAAAGAGCTGTAAACCCCTAAAAGGAGTGCATCCACTTTGCACTAGCTACCATGATTACTCACGCATTGTGTGCTATGCAAATCTTCACACGCTCACTGTATGTTATCAAAAACATTGCAACTCACAGTGCGTTATTAAAATCATTGCTCAACAAAGCTTAGACCTTGATTCCATCTACATCAATGCAATATGTGACCCATAGGGGTGGATGTTGCTGAATATGAGTTTAATGACCTGGATTTAATGCTCTACGACCTCAAATACTAGCAAGAGGCGAGATGTTAATTTTTATGTGAGCTCGTAACAGGCTTGGCATAGCATTTAGCTGTGAAAGTTTTTGTTTTTTTATGTTTTTAATTTATTTGGTTGCTTGGATAGGGCATAGACACTTTTTTTCAAGGAAAAACTGTGAAGTTGTACAAAGAAGCTAGATGGGCTATTATAATGGCAATGAAGTACATGTAAAACATCTACTCGAACATCATGATAGGTAATTTGACAAGCATTTTTATGAAGTATATTTGGTATTCTTATTGATTAAACTCATGTTCTTATGGTTAGAGTAATGTTTGTTCACAATAGTATTGAGATAAGATTTCGTTGATGATGATAATGAAAGGTTAAAAGAAAATTTGTATGAAGTAGTAATCAAGTTTTCTTGTTTGATATAATTTTTTGTGTACACGAGATATTCATATATTTTTTGCTTTCATGAATGATATTAATAATAGCTTTTAATATCTCATGAATCGAAGCAAAATTAACTATTTATGCTCACAACCTTCAAATATTCTTTCAAATTGTCATTTATTTTTCATAAAAAAAATTTTCATACAATTTTCTTATGCAATAAAACTTACAATAAATTTTAGATCACATGAGTTATGAAGATTAGATTTTTTTTTTTGATTTTTGGTAATAACCATTTCTATGCATCAATAATTCAGTTGAACAAGAAAGGTGCAATACATGGACAAGATAAAGAAAAATGAGAAGATAGGAAAATATGGTGTGCGTGTGTGTGTTTGTACACATATAGGTATACTATATTCATGTTGTATGCATGTATATTTCATATATACATGCCTATGCATTTTAAGTAATTGTAGAGAAATATATGATGCATACGTGCATGATAACACAGTTCATTAGTTTTATTATTGCTGAATGTTGCAAACCATCCCCATTAATCCCAAGCCTTTTCTTAACAAATTTGACCAGGAAGATGGTCATTGTAAAACTCAAGTGAGAAATGGAATACAAAAGTGAGCTACCTTGTGTTCTTTTCTTATGCATTGTAATTTTTTTCTCATTTTTTTCATTAGTTTCTTTCAGATTTCCGTGTTTCGGTGGATTTTTATATGAACATATAGGTGGGAAAAAATTCAATACCACGCAGCATGTTGTCATTTCAACTATCATTTCCCTTTTGTTTGGCACTTTCTAATGAGTTTTTTATGGAAATAATATGCTTTAAATAAAAAATCCAAAATATAATGCTAGTTAGAAAATTATTACCAAACTAATGCATCTGAGAAATAGCGTGAAAATTTGCATCATTGTGAATGATGGTCATTGCCATGCTATTAAATTTTTAAAAATCAAAGGCCATCATCATGAATGATGGCTATTAAATTTTAAAAATTATAAAATGGAGGATTTGAGAATGATGAGAGAGTGTGTGGCATCCAACCTAGTGAAAAACAAGGTTGAACAAACCGTATTTGTGAATATTTGTTCCAGAAGTACATCCACCACCTTGGCTGCGACTACAAATATCACTCCAATTCTCTGAAATTCATTCCTGAAAGAATCCATAAAACCTCTTATCGTAGCCAACTCTCCTCCTCCTAAATTTCTTTCTTTTAGTCAATTTGAACCATTAGGGAAGGACTTAAGCTCGCCATTAGAAACACTAACAAAGATTGAAGATGTGATGAGGGTTTTACCAGTGATGGAGAGTTAGAAAAAAACATAGTGATTATGGGAGAGTGTGTGGCAAGCATAGAAAGCGTAATTAGAGGAGTGAGGGAGAAAATAGAAATGGTTAGATTTGTAACATTTCCTCTATTCTCTTTAATGAATCATTCAAAAGTAGATATTTGCCAAAAATTTATGGAGCTTAAGTGCATCATAGATGATTATTCGAGTAGAGAAGTTGTTTTATATGTGGGTGATCTTAAATGGGTCTTTGATATCTGGCCAAATTATAGTTGGCAAGTATGTAACAACATTACAGAGTACATTATCACAGATATGCAAAGTATGATCTATGGTATTGGCAATGAGGCTGGAAGAGTATGGCTCATGGGAATCACCACATTCCAAACTTGCATTAAGTGTAAAGCAGGCATTCCCTCTCTGGAGACTATTTACGAACTTTATCCAGTCACTGTTCCCTTTGGAAGCCTTAATCTTAGCCTCAATCTCAACAGGTAAAACAATTTTTTTTCTCAGATTACTTTAGTGTGATATATCAGTCACTTATGATATCCATCAATGACTCAAATACAGACCCACCAAGACATGCACAAACAAAGACACCCACACACTTATTCATAGGTACCATCATGTCTACTATTGTATATATGTGTGCATAAACACTTCATATCTTACTAGTCACGCATTTGACTGAGTTTTAAAAAAGAAGAAAATTGGGTGTAAGAGCAAAACATCTACATGTGGGAGTGGCTTTGGCTGGCAAAAGATTGAATCTGGATTACTTACAAAAAGAACAACATGCAGTCCCAATTGCTCCATTAAAATCGACAAAGAAACTCAATTTCAAAACCACGAGTTCATTTCTATAGGTTCTACTTGCTCAAGTTTGTCATCGTGGCTCCAGTGGTAACAAGAAGAAAAGTGGGGTGATGATGAGATGCCTATTTGTTTTATTAAATATGAAATATGGTCTTGTCATACTCGAATGTATCTAAACCCTCTTATTCTTATTAAATGATTTTTTTTTCTTTAATCATGATTTAGAGTGATCCTATCAACTTCAACAAATCAAGGGATGCTTGCCATAAGTGGCTTCTCCATTTCAATCTAAAGAAAACCAACAAGTTAATTCATCTTCTTCATCTTCCTTTTCTACATCATCTCTTGATCAAACCACCTACTTACATGGCCACACACTTGGAAATCTATTTGGCCAAGATGCAATATTGAAAGCATAAATGAATCCAAATTGGAACTCATGTCAAACCCAAATTCAAACCTAAATTCGACATCATCAAGCGAGGTAGACATTGATAAAGGTCTTCATTTTTAAAATTCAATAGCATGGCAATGACCATCATTCACAATGATGGCTATTTCCATGCTATTTCCAAAAGCACTAGTTTGGTAATATTTTTCAAACAAGCATCATATTTTGGAATTTTTATTTTAAACATATTATTTCCATACAAAATTATTTTGTAACTTTTTTAAAATTAACCATGGATTGATGCTTGAAGCTAGGCAACACAGAAGAATATTTTGATGGGCAGTTCACTGAAAATCTTCGTGAAATCTTGATTTGGTAATTTAAAAATAAGCTCAAGATTATCTAGTCGTATGAAATTTCTAGCAAATGGTAGTTGGCGTTGCATGCGCTAGTTTATCTATTTATGAGTTGCATTGTTGTGTTCTTTATTAGTTTGTAAATGTAACATGTTATGCTCCATGTGCAGGTATAACAATATTCTCTATCAGCTTAGATTACTAGAGGACAAAGAACTAGATGATGCTGACCATGCCTGAAAGACATATAATAGTGTTTTTTAAGCCCTAGATTATTTTCTTCTATTGTCTTTGATGGTATGTGTATTTTCATGAAAGTGCATGCGTCAGTGTTTACACACACACATAGGCACATACATACATGCAACCGATTGCAAGGTTAAAAAAAGTACTAATTGAAAAGCAACTAGATACAAAAAGGGAAATGGTAGATAAAAGGAAGGAGTTGGCAGTGGAGAGGAAATGCAGACTAGAACTAAATGAAGCAATGCAGATGGCCATGGAGGAACATGCAATGGTGCTAGTGTAGTATGTAGATAATGATGAGCTGGGAGAGAGAAAGCAACGTCAATTTCATGGATAGATTATACTATATTCACTATCATTAGATACATTAATGAAGAATAAGATGTAATCAAGTTTTGTTATGTTTCTATTTTAATAATGTAACATATTATACAAGAATATTTTATTAATTGATTTTATTTTTTGTTAATTATTAAAAATGGTTTATAGTTTATGTTTTTATTAAATTTAACATAAAAATTTTAAAATATGTAATTAAATTTTATATAAAAAATTAAAAATGGGAAATTAATCTTGGAATGAAATAGCTAAAGATTTTTCCCTAGCTAATTTTAGCTAGGGAATTTTCCCTCGCTAGTTTTGGTACGGAATATATTTACTCATTAATTTTTGTGACAAGAACTTTAGATTGGGAAAGGATTCACAGTTAATCATTCGTTATATCCATTTTAGCGACGGAATACCCCCATTTAGCTAGGAAATCTTCCCTAGTTATTTGGGATTTTTTTGTAGTGCTCCCTACCTATCAGTAAATCTATCTATCTATTTATATATCTATCAATCTATCTATTTGTCTATCTATTTATCTATTAAACTTTCAATATATCTATCAATCTATCTTTATATCTATCATTTTATCTATCTTTCTATCTATCTATGTAACAATCTATCTAACTATCTATCTATCTCCCAATCTATATATCTCCCAATCTATCTATATATCTATCTATCTATTGGTCTATCTATCTATCTATCTATCTATCTTTCGTTCTATCTATCAGTCTATCTATCTACCTATCTATCTGTCTATCTATTTATCTATTTATTATCTATGTATTTATCTATCTAACAGTATAATAAAAAATATATATATATATATCTATCTATCTATTTGTCTAAGAATATGTCTATTTATCTATCTATCTATATGTCTATCTAAATATCAATCTATATTTCTATCATTAATCAATCTATCTATCTATCAATCTTTATATCAATCTTTCTATCTATATGTCTATCAATATGTCTATCTATCTATCTATCAATGTTACTATCAATCTATCGATTAATTTGTCTATATATCTATTTTATTTTTTTATCTATATGTCTATCTCTCTATCTATCTATATATTATCTGTCGATCTATCTATCTATATAACTATATGTCTATCTATCTATCTAGTTATAAGTTTATCTATTTGTCTATCTAAATGTCTATATATCTATTTATTTATCAATATATTTATCAGTATATCAATCTATATGTCCATCAATATATCTATAAAACTATCTATCTATCTGTATATCTATCTGTCTATCTCTGTATTTGTCTATCTCTTATTCTATTTGTTTATCTATTTATCTATCTATTAGTCTGACTATCTATCTACCCATATGTCAGTTGATCTGTCTAGATTTTTATCTTTCTGCTTTACTATCTATTTACTAAAATGT
Organism: Sapria himalayana; assembly: GCA_029783825.1. NCBI lineage: Eukaryota > Viridiplantae > Streptophyta > Magnoliopsida > Malpighiales > Rafflesiaceae > Sapria > Sapria himalayana. Next base: position 10,138 of record JAREIK010001783.1, read on the forward strand.
CTATCTAACTGACTATTAGTCTGACTGACTATCTATCTATATGTCTATTAATATATCTACCTATCTATTTATATCTCTATCAATCTATTTATCAATCTATGTATTTATTTATCTATCTATCTGTGTATCAATCTTTCTATCAATTTGTCTAACTATCTATCTAACTATCTATCTGTATATAAATCTTTCTATCTATCTATCTATCTATATATCTATCTTTCTATCAATCTTTGTATCAATATGTGTATCTATCTTTTTATCTATTAGTCTATCTACCTATCTATCTCTCTATATATCTATTTATCTTTTAATCTTTGTATCTATCAAAGTATTTGTCTTTTGATATATCTATCTATCTATCTGTTTATCTATCTGTCTATCTATTTGTCTATCTATTTTTATATCTATCTATCTATCAGTATATCTATCTAATAATCTTTCGATCTATTTGTTTATCTATCTGTCTATCTATATGTCTATTTATATATTAATTTATATATCAATATATCTATGTGCATATCTATCTTTCTATATATCCATCTAATAATCTACCTATCAATTAATATATATTAATTTATATATATATATATATATATATATATATTTATCTATCAATCAATCTATCTATCTATGTATCTATGTATCTATCTGTTTGTTTATCTATCAATCGATCTTTCTATCTATATATCTATTTATATATCTATCTTTTTGTCTTTCTAACTATCTATCTATATGTCAATCAATTGTAAATTGATTTGTCTATCCATCTACCTATCAATTTGACTTTCAATCTATCTATCATTCTTTAAATCTAGCTATTTATTAATTAATCTACCTATATTATCTATCAAATTGTCTATCAATCAATCTATCAATAAATCTATCAATAAATCTATCATTTTGTTTATCTATGTGTCTATCTATCTACCTATCTATCTATCTATCTATCTGTCGACCTATTTGTCTATCTATCTATCATATCTCTAATTGTCGATCTACCCATCTATCTATCTATCTATCTTTCTATTGTTGTATCTTTCTTGCTAGTTATTTGTTAATCTATTTGTTCTTCTTCCTTTCTATCTATCTGTTTATCTTTCTATCTATCTTTCTATCTATCTTTCTATCTATCTTTGCATTTATCTATTTGATTATCAAATGATGTATCTATCAGTCTATCTAACTATATATCTATTTTCTATTAATCTTTCTATCTTTGTATCTATCTATTTATATATTACCTATCAATATATCTCTGTATCTATCTGAGTATTTAATAATATATCTATATATCTGTTTATCTATCTATCTAACTATCTATTTAACTATCTATTTAACTAAAAATTAATCAATCTATTTATCTATCTACTTGTTTGTCTGTCTATCTATATATTTTTTTATCTATATGTCTATCAATCAATCAATCTATTTCTAATAAATCTGTCTATCAATCTATCTATTAATATGTCTATCAATCCTTCTATCAATCTAAATATCAATCTATCTATTAATGTGTCTATTTATCTGTCAATCTATCATTCTATCTATATGTTTATCTATTATCAATCTGCCTATATATTTGTATATTTTTTTATCTTTCTATCTATCTTTCTATCAAGATATTTATTAAACATTCTATCTGTATGTCTGTCAAATTTATCTATCAAACTGACTAAAAATTATCTATCTATCTATCTATCTATCTGTTTGTTTATTCGTCTCCTTTACTTTTTGTTTATCTATCTTTCTATCATTTTTATCAATCTATCTAATAATCTATCTATATCTTTTACTTTCTATATATTTATTTAACTATCTATCGATGTATCTATATATATATATCTATCTATCTATATATTAAAATGTCTATCAATTTGTCTAACTATTTGTCTATCATATTATATATCATTTTAATATCAATCTATCTATCAATATATTTATCAATCTATCTATAAATTTTTCTATCAATCTATCTAACTATATGTCTATTAATCTATCTATCTATCTATCACTCAATATATCTGTCTATCTATTTATCTATCTACCTATCTTTTTATATATCTATCTATCTAACTATATTTCTCTATGTCTATCTTTTTGTCAATATATCTATCTATCTATTTGAATTTCTATATGTCTATCTATCTGTCTATTATCTGTCTTTCAATTAGCTCTCTATTTGTTTATCTATATGTCTACCTATCTATCTATTTATCTATCTATCTGTATGTCTGTCTATCTATTTGTCTATCTATTAGTCAATCAATCTGTCTGTCTATCTATTTATCTATATATTTATTTCTCTCTTTCTATTTAACTATCTATCTATATATCAATCTATCTATTAATTAATCATTATATTTGTTTAACCATCTATATTTAAATTTGTAAATCAATCTATCTAAGAATCTATCTCTCAATCTGTTTATATATCTATTAATCATTCTATCTATCTATCTTTCTGTCTAATTATATATCTATCATCTATCTATCTATACGTCTATCTATTTCTCTTTCTATCTATCTATCTGTCTATCTATTAATCTAAATATCAATTTATATATCTATCTATCTATAAGTCTATCTAGCTATATGTATAGCTATATTTCTATCTATCTTCTTTCTCTCCGTGTCATTCTATCTCTCTATCTTTCTATCTTTCAAACTATCTATCTATTAATCTTTCTTACTATCTATCTTTCGATCTATATATGTATCAATCTATCTGTCTATCTAGTTGTCTATCAATCAATCAATCTATATTTCTATCTATTTATCTATCTATATGTCTACCTATCTATTATCTATCTCTCTATTAATCTGTCTATCTATCTATCTAATAATCTATGTATTATCTATCTATCAATCTATATATTTATCTAACTATCTATTTATTAATCTATCTATCTATTTATCTATATGTCTGTCTATATGTTTATCTATATCTTTATCTATATAATTTTCTATATGTCAATCAATCTATAAATCTATCTATCTATAAATCTATCTATCAATACGTCTTTTAATAGATCTTTCAAAATTTATATCAATCTAATTATAAATCTATCTATTAATCTGTCTCACTATATGTGTTTTTATATTTTTATCTATATATCTATTTATCTATTTATCTATTTTTCAATCTATCGGTCTATCTATCTATCTAATTGTCTCTCTATATGTCTATTTATCTATCTATCTATCTATCGATCTATATATCTATTTGTCTATCTTTATATCTTTCTATCTATCTCTCTATAAATATATTTATCAATCAATCCATCTATTTGTCTATTAATATGTCTATCAATAAGTCTAAAAAACTATCTATCTATCTATCTAATATCTGTCTATCTGTTTCATTATCTATTTGTCTATTTATCTATCTATAAGTTTGATTGCCTATATTCTTGTTTATTTGTCAATTTGTCTAGCTATCTATCTGTGTACCTGACTATCTTTTTTTTTTGACAATTTGTCTACCTTACTAACTATCTGCCTCACTACTTATCTATTTGTCTATCTATCTTTATATTAGTCTATCTATTTTCTTTCTATCTTTCTACCTATCTATCTATATATTTGTATATATATATGTCTATCTATCTTTATATATAACTATCAATCATTATTTCTATCTGTCTATCTATCTATTTATCTATATGTGTATATATTTGTTTATCAATCTTAGTAATCTATCTATTAACTAATCTATCTATTAGTTAATCTTTTTATCTATCTGTCTATTTATCTATCTATTAATATATCAGTCTTTATATCGATCAATATATCCATCTATCTATATGTCAATCTTTCTCTCTATTTATCTTACTATTAATATGTCTTCTTTCTATATATCTTATTATCTATATGTTTATTTATCTATATATATTAGTATTTATATGTATATCTATCAATCGATCTATCTATCTATTTGTATGTCTTTCTATCTATCTATTTATTAGTCTATCTATCTTTCTATCTATTTGTCTATATATATGTCAATCTATTTTTTAGTCTATCTATCTATCTATTAGTATTTATCTATGTCTATCTAACTGTTAATCTATTTGTCTCTCTATCTTTATATCTAGGTATCAACCTATCTATCTAAATTTCTATCTATCTATCTATTTGTTTATAAATCAATCAATCAATCAATCTATCTATCTATCTATATATCTATATGTCTATCAATCTTTCTAACTATCTATCTATATATTTATATGATTATCTCTCTATTTATTTACGTGTCTATCTGTTTATCTAAATATATATTTATCTATCTATCTGTTTATCTATCTTTATGTCTATCTTTGTGTTTATTTTTCTACAAATCTATCTGTCTATCTATTTTATTTATGTTTTTGCCTATCTATCTATCTATATATCTATCTATCTATCTATCTATCTAAATGATCTATATGTTGACCAAACTATCTTTCTATCTATCTATTTGTCTATCTTTCTTATTTATCTATTTGTAATCTATCTATTTTCTATATATCTATCTATTTGTCTATCTATCTTTCTAGGCATTTATCTATCTTCTATCTATCTATCTTTGTATTTGTTTATCTATTTATCTATATATATGTGTATCTATCAAAGAATCTATTTGCCTATAAATCTATATATCTATTAATCGATCTATCTGTATATCTATATATCTCTCATTCTATATATTAATCTATTTATCAATCTGGCTATCAATTTTTCTATAAATTTTTTTATCAATTTGTCTATCAAACTGTCTATCTATCTACATAGTTATTATCTATCTATCTGTCTATCTATCTATCTATATGAATATCTATCTTACTATCTTTCTATGTATCTATCTATTTGTCTGTCAATGTGCTACCAAATTGTCTATCTATCTATATATATGTATGTATGTCTATCTATCTAGCTGTTTGTCTATTTGTATATAAATATGTTTGTTAATCACTTTCCCTATCTTTCTACTCATTTATTTGTCCATCTTTTTATTTGTCTATTAATCAGTCTATCTGGCTATTTATCTATGTATCTATCTATCTATATATCTATCTATCTATCTATCTATCTGACTATCTAATTGTATAATAATCTTTTTATCTATCTATATATATGTCCATCTATCTTTGTATCTATCTATATAGTTATTATCTATCTATCTGTCTATCTATCTATCTATATGTATATCTATCTTACTATCTTTCTATGTATCTATCTATTTGTTTGTCAATGTGCTACCAAATTGTCTATCTATCTATATATATGTATGTATGTCTGTCTATCTATCTATTTGTCTATTTGTATATCAACATGTTTGTTAATCACTTTCCCAATCTGTCTACTCATTTATTTGTCCATATTTTTATTTGTCTATTAATCAGTCTATCTGGCTGTTTATCTATGTATATATCTATCTATATATCTATCTGTCTATCTAATTGTATAATAATCATTTTATCTATCTATATATATGTCCATCTATCTTTCTATCTATCTATTTATATATTTATTTTATATCTATCTATATAACTATCTTTTGGTTTATCTCTCTATTTATCTACCTATCTATCTATTTTCCTATTTATCTATCTTTCTTTATTTCTATTTGTTTGTCTTTTTATATTTATATCTGCTAATCTATCTATCTATCTATATATCTCTCTATCTATCTATATGCCTATCTATCTATTAATCTATCAGTCTATCAATATGTCTATATATCTATCTATCTATCTATATGTCTATCTATCGGTCTATCTATTTATCAATCTATCAATCTATCTACATGTCTATCTATCTATTTGTCTATCGATCCATCTATCTATCTATCTATCTATTTGTCTTTTGATCGATCAATCTATCTATTTGTCTTTTGATCGATCTATCTATCTATTTGCCTATCTATATGTCTATCAATCAATCAATCTATTTATCTATCAATCTGTCTATGTATCTATCTATCTATTTATTGATCTATTTTTAAAACTATATATCAATCTATCTATAAATTTGTCTATCTATCTATGTATCTTTCTATATATCTTTTTATCTTTCTAACTTTTTACCTATCAAACAATCAATCTTTCTTTTTCTATTTATTTGTCTATCTATTTGTCTATATATTTGTATTTCTATATGTCTATCTATTTATCTATAAATAGATTCCAAACTATCTATCTATCTATGATACAATCCATCTGTTTATTTACTTATTTATCTTTCTATCTATTTGTCTATTTATCTATATGTCTATCTATCTATCTATATATGTATCAATCTATCTTTCTATTTATGTTTTTATCTATCTATCTATCTATCTATTTTCTGTCTATCTATCTATCTATTTAAGTGCATATCTATCTTTATATCTATATATCTATCTATATCTATCTAGATATGTCTTTCTATCTATCTTAATTTATGTCTATTTATTTGTTTATAGATTTGTTTATCTTTCTATCTATCTATTACTATATCTATCTATCTATCTATTTATAAAACTCTATGTCTGTCTATAAATCTATCTTTCTATCTTTATAACAATCTATATCTATCTATGTATCTATCTATAAATTTTATGTCAATATATCAATCTATCAATCTAGCATTCTATATATTTATCTATTTGTCTATTTATTTTTTTATCTATATATCTATCTATCTGTCAATTAAACAATCTATTTATCTTTATGTCTATCTATTTATCTTTCTATCGATTAATCTATCTATTAATCTATTTATCTATCTATTTGTCTATCTATCTAGTTAATTATCTATTTATCTATCTGTCTATCATCTATGTATAAATCAATCTATCAATCTATCAATCTATCAATCTATCAATCTATCTATCTGTATATCTATCATTCTATCTTTCTATCTAAAAATCTAATTATCTATTTGTCTCTCTATATGTTTATCTATCTATCAATTAATTTATCTATCTATTTATATGTTATCTATCTTTTTTTGTCTATTTATTAATTTGACTATCTATGTATCTATCTATCTATCAATTTGTATATAAATCTGTATATTAATCTTTCTATCAATCTTTCTATAAATCTTTCCATCAATTCATCTATTAATCTGACATTCTTTGTATTAATCAATCTATCTATTTATCTATCTATCTATCTATTTCTAAATCTTTCTATTTATCTATCTATATATCTAATTGTTTATCCATGTGTCTATGTCTCTATCTATTTTTCAATATATAATCTATCTATCTATCTATCTGATTATCTATCTTTTTATCTATTTATCTATTTGTCTGTCTATTTTTCTATCTATCATTCTATTTATCTTTATATTTATCTTTATATTTATCTTTATATTTATCTTTATATTTATCTTTTAGTCTATCTATTTATCTATCTATCTATGTATCAATCAATCTATCTATCTATGTTTCTATGTTTCTATTTTTCTATCTCTTTATCTATCTATTTTTCTATCTATATGTCTATCTTTTTTTCTATATTTTTCTCTATCCATTTATCTATCTTTCTATCTGTCTATAAATATGTCTATCTATCGATATCTATCTATCTATCTAACTACTGTCTATCTATCTACCCATCTATCTGTTTGTCTATCTTTCTGTCTATCTATCATTCAAATAATGAATCTATCTATCTATCTTTCCATCTTTCTATCTATCTATATCTCTATATATCTATTTATTTATCGATCTTTCTATATATCTATTGTGTATCAATCTGTTTAATAATCTTTCAATTAATTTTTCTATCAATCTATACATCTACCTATCTATCTATCAGTCTATGTGTGTGTGTGTGTGTATATATATATATATATATATATATATATCTATTTATCTATCTATTTATCTATTTATTTATCTATCTATATATCTATCGATCTATCTATTTATGAATCTATTTCAAAATGTTTATCTATCAAACTATCTATGTATCTATCTGTCTGTCTATCTGTGTGTTTATACATTTGTCATTTTTTCTGTCTATTTGTTTATTTGTCTATCTATTTATCTATTTTTCTATATATCTATTTATTAGTTTTTTATCTGTCTATTTATCTATCTATTTATCTTTCTACTTGACTATCTACTTACCTAACTAGTTGTTCGTTTATCCATCTATCTGTATATCTTTTTTTATATCTATATATCTATTATTATATCTATCTATCTGTCTATCTATCTATCTCTCTATTTATCTATCTATCTGTCTTATAATATGTCTTCCTATTGGTGTATCTATCTGTATATTTATTTGTCTATCAATTTGTCTATCTTTTTGTCTATCTTTTTATCTAACAATCAATATGTCTATCTAATTATGAATCTATTTGTCAAAATGTTTATCTATCAAACTATCTATCTATCTTTCTTTCTGTCTGTCTGTCTATCTGTGTGTTTATATATTTGTCATTTTTTCTTTCTATTTGTTTATTTGTTTATTTGTCTATCTATTTGTCTATTTTTCTATATATCTATTTATTAGTTTTTTATCTGTCTATTTATCTATCTGTTTATCTTTCTACTTGACTATCTACTTACATAACTAGTTGTTCATTTGTCTATTTTTAATCCTTTTATTCTATGTTTTTGTATTTTAAGTTTAACTACTTTCTGGAAGAACTTTGAGTTTATATCTCCTTCTTTCAACTATTTTATTTTAGATTTTTGTTTCCAAAAAACTTCTTCCATAAAAAGTTTAAGTTTTAATTCAGCTTGTGCACTATTTAAATTCTTTATGCTGTCTTTGTGTTGAAGTGAGACGTGTTCTAACTCCATCTTTTCAACTTTCTGTTCTGCTTCTATAATGTTACTGTTAATATTACCGAAGATATCTTTATTCCATATTCTTAAGTGATTTTTTAATCTATATAACTTTATATTCCAGATTTGTCCAGGGTTGCCTAAAGCAGCCTGTGACCATGAGCTTTTAACCATATTAGTGAATGTATGATGCAAGCACCATGCATTCTGATATTTAAAGGAGTTATTTATGCATTTAGGCTTTTCTACCGATATTATTAAAGGGTCGTAATCTGAGCATGCTCTATTTAGGTGCCTCACTACCGTGGTCCCATATAATTCTAACCATTTTACATTATATAAAACTCTATCTAATCTTGCCCATATTGAGCCTTTATCTTTCCTGTTGTTGCCCCAGGTATAACGAGAACCTAAAAAACTAGCTTCCATCAGACGAGCCTCTGAAATGGTCTCGTTGAATTAGGAGATAGCTTTTTTTGTTAGGAGGGTTTCCTCCCAATTTTCTCACTGGCTTTTCTTATTATGTTAAAGTCACCTCCTATTATCTAGGGTTTGTTTATATTAGCTATTTTTATCATATCATTCCACAGTGCTTTCCTACCTTCTTTTGTGTATTTAGCATAAATAGTTGAAATTATCTCCTCCCGGTCATTATCTAAACTAAAGTTAATCATTTGATCTGTGTCATCTAAGATATTTATGTTGAAAATATTTTTCCAAAATAGCCAGAGTTTATTATTTTTATTAGAAGAAGCGTTGTCAAAGCCTAGTATATTTTTATAGTGATCTAGTTGTTCGTTACTAACTATGGGTTCCGCAATAATTATAAGTGGAGTTTTATGGATTTGAATCAATTTTTTAATTCTTTTTATTGTTGAAGGGTTTGCAATACCCCTTGCATTCCAGTAGAGAAATCTTAACATTAAAGTTAGATTTAGCCCTAGCTCTAGTGGTGCACTTTGAATCATAGCTTTTATTTATGTATTTTTTCATGTTTCTAGGTTTTTTTATAGCACTGGATTCTTCTATTTTCTCATCTCTCCATTGCCTGCCTAGCTGAATTGCCATAATTTTTATTTCCTCCATCGCCCATTCTCTATTTCCCATGTTATCTTTGTATCTACCAATATCTATATCATCTTTTGTAACTTTGTTTAGCTTAGATTTTTCCTCTTTTTTACCTAAGTTACTTCCACTCCTAACTTCTAGCTCTTCCTCTGAGCTATTAGGTATTTCCACGGACCATTTCTTCCTACTCTCTCTTTTTTTTACAAATCTTCCTCTTCAAACCCTTTTGTTGATTTCTGCAATTTTTAGGATTAGTTCATGGGTTTTTTTATTTTCTTCTCTATCTGCCTCCTCTCTCTCCCCTTCTCTAGGAGGCACGTATTTAACAATTTCTAAACCAGTTCTTATTTCATTGATATTCTGTTCTATCGAGTGGGGAGGTTTAACTCTGTATTCTTCCCTCTCCTTCCCTGCAAACATTCTTGAAGCCAGCCATTGCTTATATTCAGCACGTTTATTTTAAACAAGGCAATGGTCACAGTTGTGGCCGAGTTTATAACAATAAGAACAATATTGTGGGAGGTTTTTTGGAATTACTTCTTGCCATAATCCCTTCCCGTCTTTGCTGCCAATCCATATTCGGCGAGGAATATGTTGCAGCAAGTTCACCTCTATACAAACACGAGCTACGCTCGGGTGAGACAAGGTGGCAGTGGCACCATCAAGAAGAAGAGGTGTGCCCACTGCATGGGCTATATGGTAGAGGGAGAACTTGTCGAAGAGATGTATGGGTAGCATAGGGAAGAGAAACCAAATCGGTGCGAGTGAAGACTCTTGCTTGGTTGAAAAGGTAGGCGTCCATTTGAAGGTGCGCATGGGGTAACCCATAATGTACCAAGTTCCTTTCTACCAGACTTTGTGGAAGTCTTCCTCACTGGACATTTGGAGGAGGATGTGTTTGGCATCCAGAACGCCTATCTTTGTGTGACCTTTGAGCTTTAGTGATGCATAGAATGCTCTAACATCTTCAATATGTGGATGCCCGTGAGAAAATTTTCCTACCACGGTGAATTTGTGAGCATCCAAGAGCATAGCTATATCTTTCGAGGAGAACTCTATCGAGGGTTCTCCGTTTTTTTCCTCGTAAATGTCCGAAGATAGGGAATAGTGCTGCGCGGTCTTCTTAAAATGTTGGGAAAATGATTTCTTGTCAATTAAGAAATCTAAATGCTCCATTTGAAGCTTGAAAATAGTTTCTTCTTCACTGATTTTGCTGTTTCTCTCTCTAGAAATCGATTTTCTCTCTCTAGAACTTGAGAGCGAAACTTGAGAGGGAAACTTACACTCACTACTTCTTCTTACCTCCTATGGTCTCCAAATAGATAGGATCATATTCAATTGGTTGAAGATCCATAGAACCCTCAACTAGGTGAGAATCAACTAACACTCATACCACCCTTAGAACTGGTGTTAAAACATAATAAATTACTATGCTAGATATAAATAAAATAAATACAATTTTTTTCATTCCACACAACTTTCCAAATTTATTATAGTATTCTAAAACATTATTAATATAATAGATTCTTATAGCAATCATCTGAGATTTTTTGACAGCAAATTGCCCATCCACTTTCTTCACATGTATCTTTCTGAAAATCTTATAAAAATTGGGATCTCAACCCAATTCTCCAGCCTATAGTATGTATTTTTTAAGTCAAAAAATAAATAGGTTAGAAAATTTTAGCTAAAATTGTAAAACCATGCAATGATTTGAATTATTTGGATTATTAGGCCAACTGTTAAATATATAAATGTTTTAAAGTTATAAATTATATCAAATATCAATCATGCTCAATGCTCGACTTTGACCCTTTTGTGTGGCAAGACATTTATGTACCTGGTCCAGCTACCTTAATCCATAAGTTTTTGTGGCTAACTCTAATTTTTTTCTTATGGCTTCTCCTATTACTTAAGCCATCTAGGACATTCATCCTCATGTATAAAATCAGGCCTATCTTTTAGAATCTTTAATTATGGATAAAATCTGAGTATAGTTTAGCTCTTTGCTCTCCCATAATGACTTTATCTGTCCATCAAATTGAAATGCCCATGTACACTGATAATACATATAGAAAATTCACAAAAAAAAATGATCATAATAACAAGGATATAATTCTTTTATTCTTCAAGTTTGTTAAATAAATATGCTTATCTATTTTTTGTTGCATGTGATGTTTTGTGTGTTTTGATTGAAACATAATGGATGGTACAGATTTTGTTCCCAAGGTGAAATCAAGTTTGAGCGACTCGGTATGATGCCTCCCACAACCAAAATCTCCGAGAGATTGTTCATACATGGGATTAGATTGTGAGAGTACTTGTTGACTATGCACAAAAAAAAGGCTGGAGGCACCTTCAACTCTTTTTGTGGGACCTGGGAGAAGATTGTAAGTTCTACATCATAGATATGATTTGATGTTTAGCATGCTTTTGTATTTGTTGGATGATTAAAACTCATGTGTGTGTGTTATCTTGAGATATGGTTTTAATTTATTTTGTAATTTTTTCACTTGGATACAATAGAATCTATGTATCCTATAATTTAATTTTTTGCACTTGAGATGTGGATAATTAGAAGACTGATGAAGATTTCTATATAATATGCAAATGCTGAATTGTTTGCAGCTGTAGGGTTTGGTGGAGAGGAGGAGGCCACTAGTGGAATAAATGGCTGAAAAATTTGGGGGGTCAAGTGAAAATGAAGAAAAGAAAATTGGAGGAAGGCAGAATAAGATCATACAGAGATAAACTCATTCAAAAGCTAGTGTTGTGAACGACAGATATTAGTTTAATTAAATAGCCATCGTTCCCAATGCCAGCATTTGAAAATTTTTAGATTCAATAGCTGGCATTGAGAATGATGACCATTTGTTTAATTAAATAGCAGTCATTCCTAAAGTCGGCAACTAAATTTTGAAATTCAAATGCCGGCATTGTGAATGATGACCATTGGTTTAATTAAATAGGCATCATTCTCAATGCCGGAATATAAAATATTTTTAAAAATCTATAGCATGAATTTACAATGCTGGCCTCTAATTTTTAAAATTCAAAAGCATGGCTATTAATATTAAATTCTAAAAATAAATTTCAAGATAATTATTTAGTGAGAGATTTTTTCTGGAGCAATTTAGCTAAGAAAAATCCATCAATAAATTCATTGATAAATTTATCGCCAATCTTTGTACAAAAATCTATGACAATATTGTCTAGAGATATTTTTCCATCAAAAATTTTTATCACTATTCCATCAAAAATCCATCAAAAATTATTCATTCGATATAAAATCAAACATATCTTGCTATTCCCTAGCTAATCCCTTTGAAATTAGCTAGGGATTATTTGCCTAAAGAATTTTCATAGCTAAATAGATAATTTCTTATAGTGTATGTGTCTATCTATCTACATATCTATTTATCTATGTATTTATCTGTCTGTCTGTCTATATGGCTATATATATATTTATATATGTGTATATCTATCTATTTGACTATTTATCTATTTATATATTTTTTGATCTATCTATCTCTTCTATTTATGTAACAATCAATCAATCAATCTGTCTGTCTTTCTATTTATCTGTCTATCTATATATCTATCTATCAATTTATCAATCAATCTATCTATCTATCTATCTATCTATCTATCACTGTCTATCTATTTGTCTATCAATATATCTTTCAATCAATCTAAATATCTGTATATCTATTAATGTATCTATCTATCTCTTTATATTTCTATCTATAAATCTGTCTATCTATCTATCTATCTTTCTATATTTCTATCTATCTAACTAACTAACTATCTATCTTTTATTCTTTATTTCTTTCATTCTATCTATCTATCTTTCTATTTATCTATCTATCTTTATATATATCTTTCTATTAATCTATATATCAATCTGTCTACTAATCTTTCTATAAATCTATCAATCAATCTATCTATCAATGTTTCTATTAATATGAATATATATTGGTCCATATATATGTCTATCTATCGGTATATCTATCTTTTTATCTATCTATATGACTATCTAGATGTCTATCTATCTGTCTATTTATCTATTTATTTATATGTGCATCTATATATCTATCGATCTACCTATCTATTTGTCTATTTATATATCTATCTACATATATATCTTTCATTATAATAATCTATTTATAAATTAATCTACCAATTTGTCTATCAATGTATTTATCAATCTGTTTGTCAAAATATTTATCTATCTATTTGTTTGTCAGTCTGTCTAACTATCTATATATCTATTTATCTATTTGTCAGTTAGTTTGTCTAACTGTCTGTCTGTGTGTCTGGTTGTCTGCCTATTTATCTATCTATCTATCTGGGGGTCTATTAGTCTTTCTAATTGTCAATCTGCCTAACTATCTATCTATCTGACAATTTGCCTGGATAAATATGTGTATGTTTATCTATCTATTTATCTATCAATCAATCAATCTATCTATCTATGTGTAAATCTATCTACATATTTTCGATGTAACTATCTTTGTATTTGTATATTGATCTTTCTATCTATGTGACTATCTATCCATCAATCTAACTAAATATCTATCAATTTGTCTATCTATCTATCGATCTATATGTCTTTTTATGCATCTATCTATCTGTCTATTTATATGACTATCTATGTATCTATCTATCTATGTATCTATCTATCTGTCGATTTGACTATCAATTTGTATATCTATCTATCATTCTCACTATCTATCTATCTGATCTATCTGTTTGTCTATCTATCTTTCTTTCTATCTTTCTTTCTATCTTTCTAAAAATTTGTCTATCTACTTATCTATGTATCTATTTGTCTATCAATCTATCTAGCAATTTATCTATCTACCTATATTTTAATCTATATATCTTTCTATCTATCAATCTCTCTGTGAATTATTATATCAAATTGTGTATCAATCTATCTATCAAGCTATCTATAAATCTATCTATTAATCTGTCTATTAATTTGCCTATCAAACAATAAATCTATCCATTTATCTTACTATCTGTCTATCTATATGTATTCTATGTGTCTATCTATCTGTCTATTTATCTGTTTATCTAACTATCTATCTAATTATCTGTCTATTTATCTATCTATCTGTTTGTTTGTTTGTCTGTCTATATATATATATATATATATCTATTTGTGTGTCTATCTAACTATCTATGTTTCTAATTATCTATATATCTATCTATATATCTATCTATCTATCTATAAATCTTTCTATCTATCTATTTGTCTATCTTTCATATATCTCTCTCTATCAATATGGCTATCTATCTATCTTTCTATTTATCTATCAAAATTTCTATCTATCAATCAATCAAATTGTCTATCTATCTGTCTATCTATATGTCTATCTTTATATCATTCTACCTATCAATTTATTTATCAATAAATCTACCTATTTTTCAATCAATCTATCAATCAATTTGTCTATCAAACTATTTATGTTTCTTTCTGTGTTTATCAATTTATTTATCTATCTGACTATTTTTCTGCCTACCTATCTATCTACCTATCTACCTAACTATTTGTTTGTCTATCTATCTATTTATTTGTATATCTATCTATCTATCTATTTATCTATATATCTATTAGTCTATCTATCTGTCTGTCTAAATATCTATCTATTTGTCTATCTATCTATCTATTTAAATGTCTGACTATTTGTCTATCTATCAATCTTTCTATCTATATGTCTATATATCTATATATTTATCTATCTATATATATGCATTTCTCTCTATATAAGTATCTATCTATTGATATATCTATCTATATGATAATCTATCTGTCAATCTATCTTTGTAATTATTTGTCTATCTATTTATCTATCTATGTATCAATATGCGTATTTATTTGTTTATATAATTTTCTATCTATTTGTCTATCGATATATCTATCTTTATACTTATCTATCTATCTATCTATATGTTTGTCTATGTATCATTCTATCAACTATCAATCTATCATTCTTTCTTTCTACTAAAAATATATCTATGTATATGTCTTTCAATTTATTTACCTATATGTATATCAATCTCTCAATCAAATTTGTATAAGAAACTATGCATCAATCTATCTATCACTCTATCTATCATTCTAACTCTTAATCTATCTATTAATATGTCTATCAATCAATCAATCTATCTATCTATTTATGTGTCTCTCAATCAATCAATCAATCTATCTATCTGTCTATCTATGTATCAATCTATATGTCTATCTATATGTCTATCTATATGTCTATCTATTTGTCTATCTATCTATTTGTAAATCTATATATCATTCTATTTATCTATCTATTTGTCTCTCTATCTATTTATCTATATATTTATTTATATGTATGTATTTATGTCTATCTATTTATATATCTATCTATCTACCTGTCAATTTGTCAATCTCTCTATTTATCTTTCTGTATATCAATTGTCAATCTTTCTGTATAACTTTTTGTCTATCTATTTGTCTATCTATCTGTTTATCTATCTTTATTTCTATTTATCTATCTGTATATCTATCTGTCTATTTATTTTTCTATCAATCAATCTATCTATCTATCTTTCTTTTTTTCTATCTTTCAATCTAATTATCAATCAATCTACCTATTTATCTATCTATTTGTTAATAAACTTGTCTATCGAACTATTTATTTATATATATATTTATCTATCTCTATGTCTATATGTTTGTCTCTTTTTCTGTCTATCCATATGTTTATCTATCTGGTTGTCTAACCTTTTCCTTTAATGTCTATCTTCCAAGCTATCTATCTACCGGACTGTCTATTTTTCCTAACTATATGTCTGACTATCTATCTATTTATCTGACTATCTTTCTAACTATTTATCTATTTATATATCTAACTAACTAACTATCTATCTATCTATCTGCCAATCTACCTATCTATTTGGCAATCTATATGGCTATCATCTTTCTATCTATCTGACTATATATCTATCTATCTACTTATATATTATCTGTCTATTTATCTATCTATCTATCTATGTATCTATGTATCTATCTATCTATCTATAAATCTATCTATCTATTTATCTTTTTATCTATCTATCTATCTATATGATTATTTATCTATCTAACTATCTATCAATATATATGTCTATCTATCTATTTATCTATCTATATGTCTGTATATCTATTTTTCATATATCTATCCATCGATCTATCTAATAATTTATTTATCTATCTATATATCTATCTATATATCAATATATTTGTCTATCTATCTTTCTATCTATTTATTAAAAAATCTATCTATCTATTTGTTTATATATTTTTATATTTATCTGTCTATCAATTTATCTATCTATCTATATGTCTGTATATCAAATTTTCATATATCTATCCATCGATCTATCTAATAATTTATTTATCTATCTATATATCTATCTATATATCTATCTATGTATATATCTATCTATATATCAATATATTTGTCTATCTATCTTTCTATCTATTTGTTAAAAAATCTATCTTTCTATTTGTTTATATATTTTTATATTTATCTATCTATCTATCTATTTGTCTATCTATCTATCTATCTAACTATCTATATATAAATCTATATGTCTTTCTATTTGTCTTTTAATTTGTCTTAGCTATCTATATATTAATCTCTCTATCAATTTGTATATCCAACAGTGTTCCAATCTATCTATAAATCTATTTATCTATCTGTCTATTAATCTTTCTATCAATCAATCGATCTATCTCTCTACCAATATTTTTATCTATCTATCTATCTATTTATCTATATGTCTATATATGTGACTATATATCTGTCTATCTATCTATTTCTATATATATATATATATATATATATATATATATCCGTTAATTTATCTGTCTATGTTTCTATCTATCTATTTGTCTATCTTTTTCTCTATCATTTTGTTTATTAATTTGTCTATCTTTCTATCTATCTTTTTGTTTATTAATTTGTCTATCTTTCTATCTATCTTTCTGTCAATCTTTCTATATATCATTCTATTTATCTATCTCTGTATCTATCTATCTTATTGTAAATGTATCCATCTATCTCTCTATCTATCAATCTATCTTATTGTAAAATGTATCCATTTATCTTTCTATCTGTCATTTTATCTGTCAATCTATGTGTCTATCTATCTATCTATGTATCAATATATCAATTTTTCTAACTAACTATGTTATATTTATTTATCGATCTATCTCTAAATATATCTATCTATCAATCTATCTATCTACCAATCTAATAATCTGTCTATCTATCTATCTATGTATCTATGTAGATATCTACCTACTTATCTATCAATCTATTTATCTTTCTATCTATCTATCTATCTATCTTTATATCTGTGTATTTATCTATATATTAATCTAACTTTCTATCCATCTTTCAATATATCAATCTATCAATATATCTATCTATAATTCTATCTATTATCTGTCTTTCCCTCTATCTATCTATATACCTATTTATCTGTCTATCTATCTATTTGTCAATCAATTTATCAATCTATCTATTAGTCTATCGATCAATCTATCCCTTGGTCATCTTTTTTTCAATATATTTGTCTATCAATCTCTTTTTCCATCTATCTATACTAACTAACTAACTATCTATCTATCTATCTTTTAGTTGATCTATCTATATATTTGTCTATATATCTTTGTAATAATACATCTATTGATATATCTATTTATATATCTTTCTATCTAACAATCCATCTATCTATCTATCTATTTGGCTATCTATCCATTTTCTATTTGTCTATCTATCTATCAATCTACATGTCTATCTATTTAATTATCCATCATCTTATATATTTATCTATCTATCTGTCTAATATTTATCTATCTATCTATCAATAATTTATTATTTATTTATCTATATGTCTATCTATAATCTATCAATCTATGTATCTAGCTATATAATAATCAATAGAGCTATCTGTCTATCTATCTATTTATTTCTTTATCAATCTTTCTGTCTATATAACTATATATCTATCTATCTTTATGTCTATATATCTATATATCAAAAAAAATTTTTATCTAGCTATCTATCTATATATCAAAACAATTTTTTATCTAGCTATCTATCTATATATCTATTTATCTATTTATGTATATATCTATTTATTTATCTATCTATCTATCTATATATCTATTTTTCAATCATTTAATTTGTAAATCTATCTATCTATGAAACTATATATCAATCTATCTATTAATCTTTATATCAATCTATCTATAAATTTATCAATATATATATTAATATGTTTATCAATGTGTCAATCTAAATTTTTATAAATCAATCAATCAATCAATCAATCAGTTTGTCTATCTTTATATTTATCTATTTCTTTATATATGTGTCTATCTAACTATCTAACTATCTATCTATTTATCTACCTATCTATCTGTCTAACTATCTATCTTTTTATTTGTCTAACTAATTAACTATCTATCTATTTGTCTATCTACTTGTCTATCTATATATCTATCTATCTTTATATATATCATTCTATCTATTTGTCTATCTTTGTAACTATATATTTGTAGATATATGTGTCTATCTATTTCACTATCGATATGTCTATCTATCTATCTACCTATCTCTATAACTATCAATCTATTTATCTTTTATCTGCATATGTATCTTTTTATCTATCTATCTATCTAGCAATCTATCTAGCAATCTATCTAGCAATCTATCTATTTATCTATATATCTATCTATCTATTTGTCTATCTATCTATCTATCAATCAACCAATATATTTATCTATCGATCAATCAATCAATCAATCTGTCTATCTATATGTTTATTGATCTATATATCAATTTTTATAGCAATGTTTATAGCAATCTATCTATCAATGTGTCTATAAATATGGCAAACAATCTCTTAATCTTCATGTCTCTATATATGAATATCTATATATCAATCTACATATATATCTATCTATTTATCTGTCGATCTATCTGTATGTCTATCTGTTTGTATATCAATCAATCACTCAATCTATTTAACAATTAATATATCTACCAAACTATCTATCTATCTTTTATCAGTCTATATGTTTGTTTGTTTTATTTGACTATCTGTCAATCTTTCTATCTATTTATTTGTCATTCTATCTTTCTATATATCTATTTATGTCTTTGTCTTTCTCTCCATCTATCTGTCATTCGTTCTATAAATCTAGTTGTTAGAGTGTCTATCAATTTATCTATCTATCTATAAGTGTATCTATTTGTCAATCTATTTTTCTATCTATTTATCTATCTATCTTTCTAGCTATTTATCTTATATTATTTCTTTCTCTATTTTTATTTGTCGATATATCTATATATTTATCAATCTATGAATTTGTTTACCAAACTATCTATCTATATATATAATATCTATCTGTCTATATAATTGTCTATATATCTATCTATCAATATATATATTAAACTATATATCTATATGTTTATCTATCTATTTGTCCATTATCTATATGTTTGAATATCTTACCAATCTGTCTGTCTATCTTTCTATCTATTTGACTATCTATTTGTATATTTGTCTCTCTATCCATCTGTTGGTCTATATGTCTATATGTCTATCTATTTTTCTATCTGTCTAGCTATTTATCTATCTGTCTATGTATCTCTCTATCAATCTATCTATCTATATATCTATCTATCAATTTGTTTTTTAATCTGTCTATTTATGTGTCTATCTAGCTATCTAATTTTGTATTTATTTGTATAACTATCTATCTTTCTATCTCTCTAATATTCTATTTATCTATATTTCTGTCTATCTATCTATCTATCTATCTCTATATCTATTTGTATATCTGTCTATCTATCTATATCTCAAATAATCTATCTATATGTCTATCAATTTATCTATATGTATATCTATCTATCTATCTGACTAATAATCTATATATTTATCTATCTATATATCTATATAATCGGTCTATATATCTTTCTATCTATCTGTCTATTTATATGTGTATCTATCAATCGATCTATATATATATTTATTTATCTATAATTTTATTTCTCTATCTTTCTGTCTATATTTCTATATATTTATCTATCTATCTATCTGTCTAACTATCTATCTGTCTATCTATTGGTCTATCTATCTTCCTATCTATTTATTTACATATATATCTATCTAACTATTTATCTATCCATATATATGTATATCTATTTGTCTATCTATTGATCTATCTATTTATCTATCTATATATCTATTTAATTATTTGGTTATTTATTTGTCTAATGATACGACTATCTATCTATCTATCTATTGAATGGTATATATATTTGTATATCTATCTATATTTTAAATGGATAAATATATTTGAATATCTATCTATCTAATTGTCTATTAATTTGTCTATCTATGTTTCTATCAATCTATCTATTAATTTGTCTATCTATCTACCCATCAATCTGTCTATTATTATCTTTATAAATTTGTATATCTATGTGTCTTCTAATTTATATTTATATCTATCTATCTATATATCTATCTATATGTCTATTTATATGTTTATATATCTATCTATTTTTCTATCAATATATATATATATATATATCTAACTTTTTGTATATCTGCCTATCTATAGTTATATCTATCTATCTTTCTAACTATATATCTATCTGTCTATCTATTTGTATATCTATTAGTATATCTATCTGTCTATCTATTTGACTATTTATATTTCTATCTTTCTATCTATCTACATGTCTATTTATCTATCTGTCATTCTATCTTTATATCTATCTATCTTTCTTTCTTTCTTTCTATATAACTATGTATCCAAACTAACTATCAATATGTCCTTCAATCAATCAATCTATGTATCTATATATCTATCTATTTATCTATCCATTTATCAATATGTATATCAATTTCAATATCTATCTGTCAATATATTTATTTATCTATCTATCTATCTATATGTCTTTCTAGTTGTCTATCTATTTCTCTGTTTATCTATCTTCTTTCTTTCTTTCTATCAGGCTAACTATATATCTTTCTATCTATCTATTAGTCTATTTATCTATCTATATATCAATCTATCTATCTATCTATATATCGATCTATCTATCTATCTATTTATCTATCTATCTATCTAAATGTCAGTCTGTCTATCTTTATATTAAATTATCTATCTATCTTTATATCTATCTATGTATCTTTCTATTTATTTATCTGTCTATTTTATTTCTATCTAACTAACAAACTATCTATCTATCTATTTATCTATCTATATATCTATCTATCTATCTGTCTGTTTATCTATTTTTCTATCTATCTGTCTATCTACCTATCTATCCATCAATCGATCGATCTATCTATCTATCTATTTATCTATCTGTTTATCTATATAGCTATCTATCTATTAGGTTGTCTATGTGTCTATTTCTCTTTCTACCAATTTTTCTATCTATCAATCTAAATATCAATATATGTCAATATATTTATCTGTCAATATATATGTCAATATATCTGTCAATATATATGTCTTTATCTATTTATCTATCTGTCTGTCTGTATATTTATCTTTCTATCTATCAATATCTTTATCTATCTATCTATATATATATATATATTTATCTATCTATGAGTGAATATATCTATCTCTCTATTTGTTTATCGATCTATCTATATGTCAATCTATTTATCAATATTTCTAACTATTTCATTATTTATTTATCTATCTATCTATTTGTCTATTTATCTATCTATCAGTTAATCTATCTATAAGTCTATCTATTTATCTTATCTATTTATCTATTTATCCATCTATCTATCTAATATTATTCAATCTATCAATATGTTTTTCTATATGTCTATAAATCTATCTATGTATATATTTTTCTCCCTATATGTCTGTCTATCTATCTATCTATTAATCTATCTATTTGACTATCTATCTAATTATAAATCAGTCAATCAATCAATCTATTAATATGCCCTTTTATCTCTATCTATTTGTCTATATATCTATATATATGTTTATCTATCTATATATTTATAAGGAAATTGATAAGTCTATTAAATTATCTATCTATCTATATATATCTGTCTCTCTGTCTCTTCATCTCTCTATCTAACAACATGTTTATCTTTCTATCTATATATCTGTTTATTTATTTATCTATCTGTTAATCTATCTTTCTATCTAATTGTATATCTATCTTTCTATCTAATTATCTATTAATTAATCTATCTATTTGTGTTTCATTCTGTCTATCTATCTATCTATGTGACTATCTATCTATTTATATACATATTTATCAATCTATATATCTATATGTTTATCTAATTGTCTCTCTATCTCTCTATCTATTTATATGTCTATCTATCTATCTATCTATTTATATGATTATCTCATTTTCTATCTTTCTATCTATATGTCTATATATATATATATATCTATCTATCTATTTATTAGTCTGTTTATTTGTTTATCAATTAATATATCTATCTATCTATCTGTGTGTCTGTCTTTCTATCGATCGATCTATCTATCTATCTATCTATCTATCTGGCTGTCTGTTTGTCTATCAGTTTATCTATCAATCTTTATATCAATAATCTAATAATCAATCTTTAAATCTACCTATCTATTTGTTTAAATATTTTTCTATCTATCTATCTATCGATCCATCTATCAATCTATCTATTTATTCGTTTAAAATTATGCCTATTAATGTGTTTATCTATCTCTCTATCTATATGTCTATCTATTTGACTGTCTATCTACTTGACTATCTATCTATCTATTTATTTATTTATCTATCTGTTTGTCAATCTATCTATTTATGAATCTCTCTATCTATTTATAAATATGTCTATCTATTTATTAATGTGACTGTATATTTATCTATCTATCCATCTATATAATAATCTTTATATCTATCTATCTATTATCAGTATATCTTTCTTTCTATCCATCGATCAATCTATCTATCTGGTGTCTTTTTTCAATCTATATAATATATATATATATATATATCTATTTATATATCTATCTATGTATCTATAAATATGTCTATTTATCTATCTGTCTATATAACTATCAATCTATATCCATCTATGTATAAGCCTATCTATATGTCGATCTATTTTGCTAAATATCAGTCTATCTTTCTATCTTTTATCTATCAATCTATCAATCTATTTAATAATATATCAATCAATCAATCAATCTTTATCTATCTATCTATCTTTCTTTCTATCCAACTATTTGTATATCTATTTGTATAACTATCTATCAATCTCTCTATATATTTATCTATCTATCTATTTGTCTATCTTTCTATCTATCAATCTATTTATCTATATGTCTATCAATTAATCTATCTATCTAACTATTTGTAAAATCTATCTGTCTATTTATTTATATATCTATGTATAAATCTATCATTTAATCTATTTGTCTATTTTATATGTCTATCTATCTGTGTATCTATCATTCTATCTATTTGTCTATCTATCTATCTTTCTATCTATCTATTTATCTGTCTATCTATCTATCTATCTATCTTTAATTTATCTTTCTATCTATCAGTCTATTTTATGCATATATATCTATTTATCTATGTATCTTTTTATCTATCTAACTCTCTATCTATCTATCTATCTATTTATCAATCTATTATCAATCTATCTATGAATCTATGTATCATTTTTTCTATCCAGCTATTTAAATATCTAGCTATCTATTTGTCTATTTATTTGTCTATCTTTCTATTTATATGTCTAGATAGTTAACTATTATTTATCTATTATCTATTTATCTATCATTCTAGCTATCTTTGCTTTCTATATATCGATCTATCTAACTATCTATCTATCAGTCTATCTAACTAATTATCTATCATGTCTATCTATAATGTCTCTCTTAATCTTTATGTATCTAACTATCTATCTTTCTATCTATTTGTTTATCTTTATGTCTATCTATCTGTCTATTAATCTATCTATCAAATTTTCATCACACTTTCTATCGATCTATCTTTCAATCGATCTATCTTTCTTTCTTTAAATCTTTTAAAACTTTTTCTCTATCTATTTGTCTATATATCTGGACTATCTAATCAATCTGTCAATCTATTCTGTCTATCTAAATTTTTTATATATTTTCTATCTATATATATATATAATTCTATCTCTCTCTATCTATCTAGTCTATTTCTTTATCTATCTACCTGTCTATCTAACTATTTTTTTCTTTCTATTTATCCATCTATCTCTCTATATATCTATCTTTATCTATCTATTTATTTTCCTATCTATTTGTCTATCTATCTACCTATCTATATGTCTTTTCTACCTGTTTGTATATCTATTTATCCCTCTATCTATTTATCTCACTTTTTATTTGTCTATCAATTAGGTCTTACAATCTTTTCTTTCAATTTATCTATTAATCTATCTATCCAACTATCTATATATATGTCAACCTTTCTATCTATCTATTTGTCTATTTGTCTGTCTATCTATCTATTTGTCTATCCACTATCTCTTCTGTCTATCTGTGTATCAATCTCTTTATCTATCAGCCTTTTCTATTTGTCGATAGTATATATATATATATATATATATGATAATCTATATATTTAACTATCTATCTATCGATATGCCTTTCTATCAA
The DNA here is from genome assembly GCA_029783825.1 of Sapria himalayana. Taxonomy (NCBI): domain Eukaryota; kingdom Viridiplantae; phylum Streptophyta; class Magnoliopsida; order Malpighiales; family Rafflesiaceae; genus Sapria; species Sapria himalayana. Next base: position 35,679 of record JAREIK010001783.1, read on the forward strand.
GCCTATCTATCTGTCTATTTATCAGTCTATCTATTTTTCTATATATATTTATATAGATTATATATATTTATTACTCAATCATTATATCTAACTATCTATTTGTCTATCGGTCTATCTATTTATTTGTCCATCTATCTGTCTATATTTTTATCTAATAATCTATCTATCTATGTGTCTGTCTATCTATCTATCTATATGTCTATCTATATATCTATCTATCTCTGGCTATCAATTTATCTATCAATTTGTTTATCCAACTTTCTATCTATTTGTATAACCATTAATCTACCAACCTATATATCTATTTAGATGTTTGTCAAGCTATCTATCTAATTGTCAAACTATTTATCTATCTATCTATCTCTCTATCTTTATATCTATCTATCTATCGATCTAACTATCTATATATTTATATATCTATCTATCTAGCTATCTATTTGTCAATATATATTTGTCTATCTATCTATTTTTCAATCTATCTTTCTATCTATCTATGTATCTATCTATCTATCTATTTATCATCTTTCTATCTATCTATCTGTCTGTCTATCAATATTTTTATCAATTTGTATATCAATCAACCTTTGAGTCTATCTTTCAATCTATCTTTCTATTTGTCTGTTTATGTTTATATCTATCTGTCTATCTATCTATCGATCTATCTATCTATTTATCTATCTACATATCTATTTGTCTATCTATCTCTCTATATATCTATCAATATATATATATATATATCTATCTTTCTATTTATCAATCAATCTATTTGTCTATGAATCTATCTATTTATCTATCAATCTTCTATCAATCAGTCTATTGATCTATCTATCTATGTATCTATATTTTTATCTATCTATCTATCAGTTAAATAATCAATATATATATATATATATCAAACTATCTTTCTGCCATTCTATTTGTTTATCTATTTGTATTTCTATATGTTTATCTGTCTATCTATCTATTTAAGTATCTATCTGTCTATATATCAGTCTATCTATCAGTCTATATATCTCTTGATCTAATTTTCTATCAATCCATCTATCTATTTATCTATCAATCTATCAATCAATCTATCTATCTATGAATCAATCAATCAAAATATCTATCTTTATATGTATATGTATATCTATTCATCTATCAATCTGTCTAATAATCTATCTATCTATCAATTTATTTATCTATATTTCTACCTATCTTTCTATCAATCTTTATATCTATTTGTCTACGTATCTATCTATCTATATATTTGTCTATATATCTATTTGTCTATCTTTCCATCTTACTATTTTTTATCTATCTGTCTATCTACCTACATACCTATCTTTCTTCTATTTATCTATCTATCTATCTATTTTATCTATTTATTTGTCTATCTATCTATCTATCTAGATGTCTATCTAGTTATCTATCTATCTATCTATTAATCTATCTAATAATCTATATATTATCTATCTATGAATCATTCTATCAATCTTCTATAATTCTATTCTATTTCTATCAATCTATATATCCCTTGTCTACCAATCTTTCTATATATCTATTATCTATTTTTATATCTTTATATCTATCTATCTATCTATTTTTCTATCTATCTATCTATCTATTTATTTGTCTATCTATCTGTCTATATATTTGTCTATATATTTGTATAGCAATCTATCTATCTATTTTTCTATATATATATATATATATATATATATATATCTATCTATATGTCTATCTTTTTGTCAATCTATCTGTCTATCTATATATCTAAAAATATGTCTATTAAACTATCTATCCAACTATCTATCTATCAATCTGTAAATCAATTTGTCTATATGTCTGCCTATCTATCTATCTATCTTTTTTTCTTTCTATTTGTCTATCTATTTATATATCTATATGTCTACCTGTCTAGCTATCTATCTATATATTTGTCTATCAATCTATCTTTCAATATGTCTATTAATCTATCTATAAATCTATCTATCAATCTGACTATCATTCTATCTATCCATCTGTCTTTCAATTTGTATATCAATATGTCTATTACTATATCTATCAATCTGTCTATAAATCTATATATCAAACTATATATCTATTAGTCTATCTATATTTCTATCCATCTGACTTTTTGTTTATTTATCTATCTATTTGTCTATCTATCTGAGTATCAATTTGTCTATCTTTTTGACTATCTATTTGTCTAGCTATATGTCTATCTATCTATTTATCTATTTATCTAAATATTTTTTTATATATCTATCTATCTATCTAACTTTCTATTTGTCTATTTGTTTGTTTTTCTATCTATGTATTTATGTATCTGTATGTATATCTATCTATCTATAGGTCAGTTTGTCTATATTTCTATCTGTTTGTTAGTCGGTATGTCGATCTATCTAGCTGTCTATCAGTCAGTCATTCTGTCTATCTATCTGTCCTTCTATTCATCTATCTATCTTTCAATCTGTCGAACTATCAGCATACGTGACTATCTATCTACCTAACTATCTGTCTTCTTGACTTTTTGTCTACCTGACTAACTGTCTATAAATCTATCTGTATGAGTAACTCTCTATCTATCTATTTGTGTGTTTTCCTATCTTTCTATTTGTCTTTCTATTTGTCTATTTGTCTATCTATCTGTTAGTATATTTATTAGTCGGTCTATCTGATAGTTTATTAGTGTGTTAGTCTAAAAGTCTATCAGTCTATTAGTATGTCTATATGTTAGTATGTCAGAATGGTAGTCTATCAGTTTGACAATCATTTAGTTTGTCTATATGTTTATCTGTCTATGTGTCTAGTGTCTATCTATGTATTTATCTATCTCTCTATCTCTCAATATCTATATACTCTCTCTATCTATATTTCTATCTCTCTATCTTTCTATTTCCACATCTCATTATCTCTATATCTCTTTATCTTGTAATACCACTATCTCTTTATATATTTTACTCTCTATCTAATCTATTTCATTATCTTTCTATCTTTTATCCTCGCTTTCCATCTATCTCCATATCACTCTAGATCTATATCTCTCTATTTCTATATCTTTCTATCTCTATATATCTTTATATCTTTATTTCTTATCTATATATCTCTCTATCTCATATATCTCTAGCTTTATATCTCTTTATTTTTATATCTTTCTATCACTATATATTTATATCATTATTTTATATATATATATTATATATATATTATCTCTCCTCTCTCTCTCTCTCTCTTTATCTCTACCACTCAATTTCTATCTCGCATCAATTCTAACTCTATAATTGTATTTCTATATATTTGTCTATCTCTCTATCTATCTTTCTAACTATAAGTCTATCTATCTATTACTTATGTCTATCTATTCTATCTATATGTCATTCAGTCTGTATATCTATCTATCTATCTATTTATTGTCTAAACTATCTATCTGTCTATTTGTCTATGAGTCTATCTATCTATCTATTTGTTTATCTATCTTTCAGCCTATTAATCTATCTATCTATTATCTATCCCTAATCCTGTCCATCTATTTATCTATATATCTATCTATCTATCTATTTATTATCTATCTATATGTTTATTTGTCTATTTGTCTATCTGTCATTCTATCTTTATGTTATTTCAATATTTGTGTCTATATGTCTATCTGTATATCTATCTATCTTTTATCTATCTATCTATCAATGTATCTAATTAGATATCTGTTAATCTGTCTATTTATCTATCTATAAGTCTATCTATCTATAAATCTATCTATATGTGTATGTGTTTATTTGTCTATCAATCTATATGTCTCATCTGTCTATCTATCAAACTATATATTTGTCTATATATCTAATTTTCTATCTATATATCTTCATATTGTCTATTTTTTTATTTATCTATTGTCTATCTTTATTTTGTTTATATGTCTATCTGTATATATGTCTATCTAATTTTCTATACTATATGTCTCAATATCTATCTATATATCTATCTATATGTCCATCTATATATCTATATATATGTCTGTATGTCTATCTATATATCTTTCATTTATCTATCTTTTATCTATCTATATGTATATATGTCTATCTATATATTTGTCTATCTATCTATCTTAATATTTATTAGAATCTATCTATTTATCTATCTATTTTTTTTCTGTCTATTTGTATATATGTTTATTTATGTATCTTATCTATCTATCTATATGTTTAACTAGCTATTTGTCTTTTCTAATATTGACTATCTTTATATCTATCTATCTGTCATTTGTTTATTTGTCATTTTGTCTATCCATCTATCTATTTATGTGTCTATCTATATATCTTCCTATCTATTTATCTATCTACCTATCTATCTATCTATGTATCTGCCTATCTATATATCTGTCTATTTTTCAATCTATCTATCTATCTATTGATATATCTATATTCCTATTTGTCAATCTTTCTATCTGTCTATATGTTTATCTATTTATCCATCTATCTATGCATTTGTCTATTTATGCATCTAACTATCTATTAATTTGTCTATCTATCTATCTTTTTGTGTATCTTTTTAACTATCTATATATCTATCTATCTTTCTGTCTATCTATGTATTTGTCAATCTAACAATTAATTAATCTATGTATTTGTATATCTTTCTATTTGTCTATCTTTCTAGCTATCAAACTTTATAAATTCATTTATGTCTAACTATCTATCTGGTTTCTATCCATTAGTCAATTAGTCACTAGTCTATCTATCTATTTATATATAAAATTCTCTTTTTCAATCTTTCTCTATTTAGCTATCTATATACCTATCTATTTATATCTATATCTGTATATCTGCATTTTTGTCTATCTATCTATCTATTTGTCTATCTACTTATCTACCTAAATATGTATGTATCTTTCTTTCTATTTTTTATTATCTATCTAATCATTTGTCTATCTATCTATTCTATCTATTTATTAATCTATTTATCTGTCAATCGATCTATCTGCCTATTTATCTATCTATCTTTTTGTCTATCTTTGTAACTATCTATATATCGATCTTTATATATATATATATATATTATATATATATATGATATATATATATATATATATAGTATATATATATATATATATATAGTTATCTATCTATATTTCTATATGTTAATCTTTCTATCTCTTTATCTCTCTATCTATCTATTTGGAAATCTTCTATTTGTATACATGTTTATCTTTTTATCTATCTATCTAAATATCTATCTATCAATATATCTGTCTATCTATCTAACTATCTATTTGTGTTTCTATCTATCTGTGTTATATGTCTGTATGTCTATCTATCTGCCTTTCAGTCTGTTAGTATGTCAGATTGTTAGTCTATTAGTTTGCATGTCTATTAGTTTATTAGTTTGCCAGTTTATCAGTCTATCTATCTATCTTTCATTCTGTCTATCTTTTTGTCTGTCTATGTTTGTACGTGTCTATCTATCTTTCCCTCAATCTTCTATCTATTTCTCTCTCTGTCTATATATCTTTTATCTATCTCGCTATATCTGTTTTTCCCAATCTCTTTATCTTTCTACCTACTTACGTACCTACCTAGATACCTACCTACCTTGCTATCTATCTATCTATCTATCTACTATTAATTTGTCAACCTATCTATTAGTATTCCTACTATCTATCTATCTATCTATCTTTTTATCTTTGTCTCTCTGTATATATTTATGTATATTTATCTATCTATCAATTTGATTATTTGTCTATTTTTCATCCTATATGTCTGTCTATCTGTCTGTCTATCTATCTATCTTCTTTATAAATATATCTATCTATTTATCTGCCTATCTATCTAATTATCTATCTATTTGTCTATCTATCAATATGTATATCTATTTGTCTACAATCTATCTTTCTATTTGTCTATCAATTTGTCTTAAATTAATCAATACATATATATATCTGTCTAAATGTCAGTCTATCTAATTTTTATATTCCTATTTGTTTGTGAATCTATCTTTTTTATGTTTCTATCTACCTATCTATCAGTTAGTAGGAGAGTCAATCTGTCTATCAGTTAGTCTTTGTGTATCCATTTGTTTGTTTATCTTTCTATCTATATTTCTGCTTGGACTATATGTATGCTTGATTGTCTATCTTTCTGACTATTTGTCTACCTAACTATCTATATGCTTTGTGTTGATCTATCTATTTGTCTATATGTTAGTCAATCTTTCTGTTGTCTGTTTGTCTATCTTTTATCTATCTTTCTATCTATTTTTTGTTTGTATATTAGTCTGTCTATTAGTCTATATGTGTATTTTTCACTCTATTAGTCTGTTTGTTAGCTAGTCTATTAGTCATTTAGTCTGTTAGTCTATTAGTTTTGTCAATTACCAGTCAGTCAATCAATTAGTTAGTCTATCAGTCATTAGTCAGTTAGTCATTTAGTCTGTCTATCTATCTATCAATCTATCTATCGATGTGTCTATCTATCTATTCATCTATATGTCTATCTTTCTATCTTTAAATTTCTCTATCTCTATATCTCTCTATCTCTCTATCATTCCATCTCTATATCTTTTATCTGACTATCAATCTATCTTTCTATATCTCTATCTCTATATCTCTTTATCTTACTATCTATCTATATCTCTATCTATCATCTACAATCTCTCAATCTCTCAATCTCTTTATTTCCATATCTCTTTATATATATATTTCTATTTTATTTTTGCCTCTATCTATCACTTGATCTTTCTATCTCTCTATCTCCTCTTATATATATTATATATATATATAATATATATATCTCTCTCTCTCTTATCTCTTTATTTCTCCAACTCATTGTCTATCTCTCATCTGTCAATCTCTCAGACTCTCAGTCTCTCAATCTCTTAATCTATCTATTTCTTTATACCTCTATCTCATTTCTCTCAATCTTATAACCTCACTATCTTTCAATTTTTATACCTACCTCCTACGTACTTATCTACATACCTATCTAGCTATCTATCTACCTCTCTATCTACCTACATACCTATAAATCTACTATCTTTTTGTCTCTCTATTTATCACTCTTCCTATCTCTCTATCTATCCTCTATCTATGTGTCTGTGTTTCTATCTATCCTTCTATCTCTCTATCTTTCAATCTATTTATCCATCTAACTATATATCTGTCTATTTGACTATTTGACTATTTATCTATATGTCTATCTGTCAATTTGTTTATCTGTCCATCTATCTATTTTTTTATCTATCTATCTATCTGTCGTCATATAACTATGTATCTATCTATTTGTCTATCTAGTATCTATCTATTTTTCTATCTATATATCTATCAGTCTATTTATCTATCTTTCTATATGTCTACTATTTATCAATCTATCTATTTATCTTTTATTTCTTTATATTTTCTTGACTATCTTTCATTCAGTTTTTTGTTTGTCTATCAGTCTTTTTTTTTGACAATCTATATGCTTGACTGCCTGTGTTCCTGACTATTTGTTTGCCTCACTTTTGTATACCTGACTATCTATCTATCTATCTATCTGCCTATCTATCTATTTGTTGTCTATTTGTTTGCCACATTTCTGTCTATTATTCTACTTGTCAGTCTGTTTATTAGTCATTTGTTTGTCTATCTATTTGTATTCAGTATGTTAGCCTATTAGTTTTGTCAGCCTATTAGTTCTATCAGTCTGCAAATCTATTAGTATGTCAGTCTATAACTCAGTCAATCAGTTAGTCAGTCAGTGAGTTAGTTATTTAGACTATTTATCTGTCTATCTAATCTATTTGTCTATATGTCTATTCATCTATCTGTCTATCTTTCTATCTATATATCTCTCTTTCTATCTATCTTTCTATCTCTCTATCTATATGTATCTTTATCTCACTATCTCTCTATCTCTTTCTCTATCTATCTCTCTATCTATATGTATCTTTATCTCACTATCTCTCTATCTCTATCTCTCTATCTCTTTCTCTATCTATCTCTCTATCTATATGTATCTTATCTCACTATCTCTCTATCTCTATATCTCTCTATCTCTTTCTCTATCTATCTCTCTATATCTCTATCTCTCTATCTTTGTAACTCAATATCCTCTATCTTTCAATTACTCTATCTCTTTCTATCATTATCTATTTATTTCTTTTCTTTCTATCTCTCTCTATCTCTCAATCTCTTTTTCTATCTTTCTATCTATGTACTATCTCTCTATCTCTCTATCTTCCTCTATATCTCTCAGTCTCTAAATCCCAATATATATTTCTTTCTATATCTTTATCTTTCTATCTCTTTATCTCTCATTCTTATTACCTACCTAACTACCCGACCTAGCTTGTTATCTATCGATCTATCTATCGATCTATCTACCTTCCTATCTATCTATTTAACATTTCTGTCTCTCTGTCTATCTAAATTTCTCACTATCTGTCTCTCTATCTATTTCTCTATCTCTCTATCTATATTTATGTCTATTTGACTATCTCTCTAACTCTCAATCTACTATCTAATAATCTATCTATCTATCTATATGACTATCTATCTATCTATATGTCTATCTATCTATCTACCTGTGTGTCTGTCTGACTATCTATATATCTATCTGTCTATATGTATGTCTGTATATCTATCTATCTATTTATCTATCTTACTATATACCTATGTGTTTAATCAATCTATCTATCTATCTATTTATCTATCTATCTATCTTTATATCTGGTCTACTATCTATCTATTTATCTATCTATCCATCTCTCTATCTGTCAATCTATCTATCTATTTATCTATCTTTCTCTCTATATCTTTTGACTATTTTTGTATCTATCTATCTATCATATGTTATCTATATATCTGTTTATCTATCTATCTGTCAATCTATCTATTGTATATTTGTCTATCTATCTAATTGTCTTTCTACATTTCTATCTATTTATCAATTTGTATATTTTTGCTATCGTTCAATATGTCTATCTGTCTTTTTGCCTATCTATATGTCTATCTATCTATCTATAAATCTATTTATCTGTCTATATGTCTATTTGTCTATGTGTTTATGTGTCTGTCAATCAATATATCTATTTATTTTTCTATCAATCTCTATTTTTTGTATATATCTACCTGTCTTTCCGGTTAATTAATCGATCTATCTATCTATTGGCCTATTTTTTTAATTTATCTATTTATTTATCTCTGTATTAGTCTATCTGTATATATGTCATTTGTATATCAATTTAGCTATCTATATGTCAATCTGTATATCTATCTATATAACAACCTTTCTTTCTATATATCTATTTGTATATCTAACTATTTGTATATTTGTCTATTAGTCTATCTATATATCTATATATTTTTGTTTATCTATCTATATTCTATTTGTCTATGTATGTACTTGTATATATGTTTATCTACCTATCTATCTAACTATTTATCAATCTATGTTATTTCCAACTATTTGTCTATCTACTATTTGACTATCTGTCAATCTATTTATCTATCAATTATTTATCTACCTTTTTGTCCATCTATGTTTTCTATTTATCTATCAATCTATCTATATATCTATATATCTATCTATATATCATCTATCTATTTATCTATTATATATATATCTATCTATATATTAATATTCATCTAACTATGTATTTGTGTATCTATTTATCTTTTTATTTGTCTATCTATCTATTTATTTTGTGTCTATCTTCATATTTATCGATCTATGTATCTATCAATCTATCAATCTATCAATCTATAATATCTGTCTATATATCTATATATCTATCATCTATAACTATATCACTCTATCTGTCTATTTATTGTCAATCTACTTATTTTCCTAAATACCTAGTTGTCTATCATTCTATATGTTTATCTACCTATCTATCTATATGTAAATCTATCTATCTATCTATATGTATATATATATATATATATATATTAGTCTATATCTTTATCTTTAATCTATCTATTTGTCTATCTATCTATCTTTCTATCAGTTTATCTATTATCTGTCTATGTCTAATATATATATATATATATCTATCTATCTATCTATTTGTCTATCTATCTATCTGTCTATTTGTGTATCTACTAGTCTCTTAGGTTATCTTTCTTTCTGTCTATCTGTGTCTATATATCAGTTTATCTATCTTTCTGTCTATTTATCTATCTATTAGTCTGTCAGTTTGTTATTCTCTCATTCTATCAGTCAATCTATATATATTTCTTTCTATCTTTCTATTTGTCTATCTATCAATCTATTTATCTCTCTATCTCTCTATCTTTCTAACTCTCTATCTCTAATAATTTTCTTTCTTTATCTATCTATCTATCTTTTTATCTATCTATTTCTCTATCTCTCTATGTTTCTATTTCTCTATCTCTCTATCTATTTATCTCTATATCTTTATCTCTCTATCTCTCTATTCCTCTATCTCTATATACCACTGTCTCCCTTTCTTTTTTTTCTACTTCTCTTTCCATCTACCTCTCTATCTCTTTCTATCTACTTTCTTACCTGCCTACCTACATACATACCTACCTAGCTATATGTCTATTTATTTATTTTCCAACCTATCTATTTGTCAATTTGTCTATCTCACTATTTATCGATGTGTCTATAAGTCTTTTTCTCTTTGTCTATCGTTTGTCTCTTATATGTATTTTTGTCTCTCTTTATCTCTACATCTCCAAATCTCTTTATATATCTATCTGACTATCTATTGATCAATCTATATGTCTATCTAACTATCTATCAAATATATGTTTATCTATCATTATATCTGTTTATCTGTTTATCTGCTATCTATCTATCTATATGTCTATCTATCTATATGTCTATCTCTCATATGTCTATCTGTGTATCTATTTATTATCTATCTTTCTATCTATCTATCTTCTATTTTTCTATCTATCTATCTATCTATAATCTATCTATCAACCTTCCTATCTGTTTATATATCTGTTTGTCTAAATATTGATTTGTCTATATATTGATATGTCTATCTGTAGATCTATCTGTCTTCTATCTTTCTATCTATTTATCTATCTATCTATCTATCTAGCTGTCAATCAATCAATCAATCTGTCTGTCTACCTATCTAACTGTCTATATGTATAATTTTTTAATTATCTATTTATCTACTTGTCTAACTGTATATCTATCTAATTTCTATCTATCTATAAATCTATATTTTATCTATTTATATATGTCTAAGTGTCTAGCAATCAAACTATCTATTTGTATATTAGTCTAACTCTATATTTGTCTATATCTATGTGCCTATATGTCTACCTATCTATCTATCTATTATTTATCTGTCTATTTATATATTTATTTATTTGTCAATCTATCTATCTATCTACATGTATATCTATCTTAATGTCTTTTTTTTTGAAAGTTTGTTTTATAAATAAAAAGCCCTCTCTTTTGGCGGAGGAATACCATTCTTACAATCTAGAACTACCCTTATCCCTTTTACACCTTTGAGTAAAATAAAGTAAACAAGAGAAAATTCATTAAGCTAGAAGTGACTTTTCTTTTCCTTTCTCTAAATGCACCCCTTTACTTTGATTATGTGTTTATACTGCTTTATGCCTTGACTACTTTGTCTTTTATCTCTCTTTCCCTTGTATTTTTTAGTTGGCTCCCTTCACATCAGCATCTATATAACTGCTGCCAACCTGTCTTAATTGAAATTTTGCCAGCCTTTTTGTTGTTTTAATCCTATTCCTCCTATCCTAATTATGCATTTGACCTGCAAATCAAGAACACAAAACCAAGGACACATTTGATAGAGTATATCTACTTTCTGGCCAGCATGTGCTTCTTCCTTGCAAGTTGTTTGATCATCATCATATAGCATGCCAGAATTTCTGCCTAGTATTGTACAGCCCCTGCACATAAAGCAACCATAGTAGAATATGTATTGACTAAATCCACCATTACCCCTTTTACATCCTTAATGAGATAAATAAAATAAGCATATTCTGCTTGCAATGAATCTTCTTGTGTTTGGCATATCATCCTAGATTTAGTACATTTTCACCAAACTTCCTTTGCCTTTGATTGTATCCAATATGTATAAACCATGGCAGCTTCAACACTCCTCTCCTTGCGCCAAGCTCTCCTTCCATCGACAACTAGCTAAGATAACCAACAAACAAACTTCCCAATACATGGCATTACATAATCTAATTACCTTTTAAAACCACTTGGAGCTAGGATGATATTCCTTATCTACAGATAGTTATAGCATGAGAAAACAAGGAGCACTTACACCTTTGGGTTCGCTTGGTCCTTGACTGTTTTCCTCCTGTTGTATAGGCACGAAACAAAAACAAAAGTCCAGAATTGAATATATTGAATAATTACAAACCTTTGCACCTTGTTAGGCTCCCCTTAGGACCGGGGAGGCTTGTTTTGCCATTAATCCTTCACCTGGACTTATAACAGTAGTAAGTAGGCATTAGCAAAAAACATAGGCCCTTTCTAGGGCAGGAATTTCTGCCCTATCTAGGGCAGATATTCGTCTCAATATTTATATGTATATAGATTCCTTCCTTTTTTTAATCTTCAGTTTCTTTTATTCTAATATATGGAAATTCAATTTTGTTCAGTGCTATCAAACATTTAAACCTATCGGGTACCCTATCCCCCTCAAATTCTTGTGCTCATTTTTTCCTTCCTTCTACGGCTAATTTATCCTCTAGTGCGTTAGCTTATCTATATATATGTTTATTTGTCCTTTTATTTCTATTAAGGTCTTTCTAATGTTATCAATCTTTTCTTCGAATTGCCATAAGTATGCCTTACTTTGTACTAGATGCACTAATATTTTCGAGTCCACTTGCACTTGAATGTTTAGGTAGTTATTTTCTTTACATATTTGCAAGCCCCTTTGCAAGGCCTTATTCTCCGCGTGTAGTGCAGAGAGGGATGTGAATCTTAAAATAAATGCTTTCAATAGTTTTCCCTCTTCATTTCTTATAGATCCTCCTCCTCCTCATGCTTCTTCCATCTCTCTCTTGAAACTCCCATCTATGTTTAGCACTAAGCCTCCCTACAATGGTTTTTTCCAACTAACTATTTTAATAGCTGGTGTCTTCTTTGTTATGATTGCTAGGCTCCATGCTTTTCTTATGTATTCATCTGCTTCCATCGTTCTCACTTTTTTTGGGCTGCAAGTAGTGATGAATGCACTTTCTTTTTTGATTTCTTTTAGTATGTCTTTAGCTTTCATTTCAACATTCTCAACCCGACTTTTGTTTCTTGCTTTCCATAAACACCAAACCACTATGTGAAAATTATAATTCCTTATCCATTTTAAAATTTTGTTTTTTGTTTGCTTTTTTGACCCATTCTCTAATCTGTTTCTCAGTGGCACTACACTCTTCTCTATTTCTACTTCAGCTTCCAATTTGTTCCATACTTTCAATGCAATCTTGCCCGTTGAAAATAGGTGATTTGTGCTTTTAGTCTCTTGATAACAATAATCACATCTGAATACTAGTTTTATGCCTTTTTTTGAATGTTTTCGTCTATAGGGATGATATTAGTAAATATTTTCCACATAAGCACATTTATCTTTTGAGGCAAATCTTTTATCCAGAACTCTTTAAGTTATGGAGGTCTTCTTCTATGAACCAGCCCTTTGGCGCTTTTTAATGTGAAGTTTCCCTATGGGTTTAGAATCCATTTCCATCCATTTTTGGTCAAGATTGAATGTTTTTCTACTAAGGTCTGTTGTTTACACATCAATTTCCAACTTTTAGTCGCTTTTTTGAGATTTTTAAATGTCTTGTTTCCTAACCCGTATTTTGCTTTTACATAAAATGCCCAGATATTATCATTTGCTTTTAATCTCCAACAGTTTTTGCATGCCCAAGCTTTGGCTATATCATTTAGACTAAAGAAGCCTAGTCCTGCCTCTTCTTTTGGAAAGCATAAATCCCTCCATTTTTTCCAATGTAATTTATTTTTACCTTCTTTTTTTTCCCATAGGAAGTTAGCCATTTCTTTTTCCATTTTTTTATAATACTTGTTGGTGGTTGTGTCGCCATGAGGATGTGAGTTAATGATCCGTGCAACACATGAGTGATTAATGTTATTTTTCCTACCATATTTAGCAAGTTCTCTTTCCATCCGGCAATCTTTTGCCTTAACTTGTCCAGTATAAATTACAAGTATTCCTCCTTCATTCTTCCTTCATAGATTGGGCATCCCAGGTACATTATTGCTCCTTTACTTTGGACAAAACCAGTGACTGCTTTAATCCTTTGAGCTATGTCCTCTGCTGTTTTAGTTGCTATCATGAAATGACATTTATTCTTATTTAGCATTTGTCCTGATCCTCTTCTAGTGTTTGAAGAAGTTCCATTAGACTTTTCATGGATCTACTACTAGTATTTGTAAATATAATCAGATCGTCTACGTATGCCAAGCAGCATACTAATGGTGTATTTTAGGTTGTTTATAGGCTAGTATATTGCCCTTCCTGACTTGCGCCTTCAAGTTTGTGATAAAGAGTTCTAAATATATGTTAAATAAAGAGGGAGATAATGGGTCTCCTTGCCTAAGGCCTCTAGATGGTATAAATTTTTCACCTATCTTTCCATTTATGAGAATTATGACCCAAACACTAGATATGCATCTGGATATAATGTCTATCCAGAATTCAGAAAATCACATTCTTCTCATTAGATAGCACAAAATGTCCCATTCGACCCTGTCAAAAGCTTTTGATAGATCAAGCTTCATGATTATGTTATGACCTCTCACCTTCGACCCTATATCCCTCATCATTTCTGATGCAAGGCTAATATTTTTCCATTATCAACTTGTTTTTAATAAAACCTGATTATTTTGGTGGTATGATATTTGGAAGTAACCTACTCAGTCTGTTCTAGAGGACTTTAAGTAGAATTTTATAAATTGTGTCACATAGGCAAATTGGCTTATAGTCTTCTCCTTTCTGCGAGTTATTCTTCTTAGGAATCAGAACAATATATGACCTGGCCCATGATTTTGAGATTTCTGCGCCCGTGAAAATCCAGATTAAAGCTGCAATTATTTCCTTTTTGATTATACTCTAGCATCTTTGAAAAAATCTGTAGTTCCATCCATCAAGGCCCGCGGAGCTTTCTTTATTGGCATTAAAAACTACCTCTTTCACTTCTGCTTCCGTGGGAATTTCTGCCATCATTTTATTATCTTCTTCTGAACTCTTTTTTCAATTTTTTCTATTAATGTGGATTTCCTACCTATATTTGACCTACTTAGATGAGCTTTGAAGAACTCTTCTAATTCTTTTTTAATATCATCCTCTCTTTATAACCACTCTCCGTTGATTCCTTTGAGACTTTTTATTCCTAATTTTTGATTTTTAATTTTTACCATTGTGTTGAAAAATTTCGTATTTTTATCTCCATCTTTTTGACATTTTTTAGCCCTTTGTTTCCAAAAGACTTCTTCCATATGCATTCTGAGTCTCAATTCGGCTTTTACATTGCTCAGCTCCATTCTAGATGGGTCATCTTGTTTAACTTCATATTCTATCTCTAAGGCTGTTACTTTCTCCTCAGCTTCCTGGATTTTTGAAATAATATTACCAAATACCTCCTTATTCCATTTATTGAGACCCTGGCATAGTGCCGTAGTTTTTGTCCCAATATCTGCATGGGGTTACCCAAAGCTGGCTTTTCCCATGAATCTCTCACTACAGCCTCGAAATCCTTGTGCATACCCCACATGTTTTGGAAAAAAAAACATTTTCTAGTTTATTTTCTTTTTTTGCAGTGTAATCAATAGCGGGCTATGATCCGAGCAGGGTCTTCTTAAATGTTGGACCTTTATTTCGCCCATCTTATCTAGCCATTGAGTATTAACTAGCACTCGATCGAGTCTCGACCAGATCGCTCCTCTTTTCCTCTAGTCATTACACTATGTGAAATTTGGTCCTAGATAATCTATCTCTATTAATTTTGCACCGGCAATAGCCTCGTTAAATTGCGATATTGCTATCGGGTTGGGAGGCCTACACCTTTTTTCTCGGTAATGTTTCTGATCACATTGGAATCTCCTCCTATGATCCATGGGGTTTTTCTGGCTGCTAATGAATTGCATCTCGTGCCAAAGTATTTTCCTAATCTTTCTCCCATTACTTGCATATACTACCGAATAAATAGGTTCCGAGTGTTTTCCTATTTTAAAGCTGATAATTTGATTCAATTTCTAATATTATTTCTATATCCATAGAGTTGTTCCACATAACTCATATCTTACCATTTTGATTTGAAAATGCCTTATGTAGAACTATCTTCGTCTTATAATTCTTTATCAGATTATTATCTACCATTGGTTCTGCCAATTCAACTATTTTAATTTTATAGATTTTAATTAAATTCCTAATTCTATTAAATGTAGGAGTGTTCGCAACTCCTCTTATATTCCTAAATTGACTATTCATTTTAAGTGTATTTCGTTTGGGCTCTTGTTATACATTTTGACTCGCATTTCAGATTTATATGTTTTTTCTTATTTCTTAAAGTCTTGCTTGAGCTCGGTGGGGCTTGTTCTATTCTTTTTGGAATATATTTCTCTAAACTTCTTTCTAGTTTCCTAATTTCTTCCATGGCTTTTTCTATGCCTTTTGGTGCAAACCTAATTGAGTGGTTATTCAGCCCTATGTCGTCAAATGGAGCTTTATGTGCCAACATGGGATCTTCTTTAGGACTGCTGGACAATGGCCGACTTTTTGCCTCCACTTCTTCTTCCAATAGCAAATCATCTTCTGCCCAGTTGAATTGTTCTATGCTTTTGTGTGATAATTCTTTCTCTTTCCTCCCTCTAAGCTCCACCTTCCTCCCTCCTCTTTCTATCATTTCAAAATTTTTAGGAGTTTCCTCTAGCCATTTATAATCTCCTCTCTCTTGTCCTTGTTTAGGATTCTATTTTTCTATCCTTTCCTCGTCTCCCTCTAGTTCCCCCCCCCCCCCCCCTCACTATCTCCTCTTCCTCTTCTCTAGCTTCTACCCTTCCCATCTCTACTATTTATCTCTCCTGCCCCCCCCCCCCCCCTCTTTTCTTCTCCCTCCCTGTGCTCCTTTCTTACCCAGGCCATACCCTCTTTTTTCTTTATATTGGCCTCCATGCATTCCTCTTTTAGGTGCCCCATTTTGAGACAGTTTAAGTAGTAAGAGGGGGAGAATTCTGGAGTTATTTTCTGCCAGAATCCATGGTTTAGGTCGCTTCCTACCTATATTTTACTCGGTAGAGGTACCTTGCAATTGACCTCAATGAGGATTTGGGCCAAACTAGGTCTTGTCATGTAGGTTGTGGCTTTGTCAATAAGCCACGGCTTACCTAGACAGAGGTCTATGGAGTGCAGAAAATGTTTGCTAAAAAGATGAATGCGGAGTCGTGGGAGTGAGACCCATACCAGAGCTTGGGCAGGTTCTAAAGCTGGGGAAAAATCAGGCGACCACTTAAGTATTCGCATGGGGTATCCAGCAACTGTCCACTGCCCTCGCATCTAGAGCCTTAGGAAGTTGTCTTCGTCCTTGAGTTGGAATAGCACATGTCTCCCTTCGTATATAGAAATCTTCACAACTTGTTTTAGCTTTAACGCCGTGATAAATGCATAAATTTCCTCGTAGCTCGGCTTTCCATGGAAGAACATCCCGATTAATGTAAGCTTGAATGGTTCGGCAAGCTTCAAAAACTCATTTTCTATAAGCAGCAATACCAGGGCTGAATCTTTAGCCACAAATGTCGGAAATAGGAGCACGGTCTCCTTGTTAATGGAAATAAATGATTTTTTGTTGAATAATAAATTTGAATTTTTCATTTTTGCTTGAGATTGAGCTCAAATCGCACCATAATGGCAGATTCTCGGGATAACCTTCCAATCGAGATTTAGATATGTGTGTGTGTGTCTATCTATCTATATGTCTATTTGTATTTCGGTCTCTCTTTCTATATGTCTATCAATATATATGTCTATCTGTCTATCTATCTATATATCTATCTATATAAATGAGTAGCTTTCTATCTTTATATCTATCTATATGTTTATCTATCTATTAGTCCATTTGACTAGATGTATATTATTATCTATCTATCTATTTTTCTTTCTTTCTATTTCTTTATCTATCTTTTTGTATATATGTTTATCTACTTATCTATCTAACTATCTATCATGTATCTATCTGACTATCTATCTGTTTATCTAATTTTCTTTCTCTCTTTTTTTATCTATCTATCTATTTTGTCTATCTATCTATTTGCCTATCTGTCAATCTGTCTATATGTGTATCTATTTATCAATCTTTTTATTTGTCTATCAATCAATCAATCAGTTTTTTAGTCTATTAGTCTGTCGGTCTGTTATTCTATTAGTCTATTGGTCTATTTACCTTCCTATTTGTTTTTTTATCTATTAATTTTTCTGTCTATCTATCTATTAGTATATCTATCTTTATCTATATCCCGTTATATCTTTATATCTTTATCTATCTATCAATATATCGATATATTTCTTTATTTCTCTATATCTCTATCTCTTTTTCTCGCTATCTCTCTACCTCTTTACCTATATACCTTTATCTTTCTACATCTCTATCTTTCTAACTAATTACCTACATACCGAGCTACCAACATACTTATCTATCTGTCAATCTATATATTTGTGTACTTGTATATATGTTTAACTATCTATCTATGTATCTCTCTATCTATCTATTAGTCTCTCTATCCCTCTTTGTGTCTCTCTATCTGTTTCTCTGTCTCTCCGCAAGTATTTTTGTCAATCTCTCTCTATCTCTCTATCTATCTATCTAACTATCTATCTATTTATCTGTGAATTTATCTTCTATATTTCTATCTATATATATATCTATCTATTAGTCTGTCTATCCATCTATCTATCTATATGTTTATCTATATATCTATCTATATGTCTTTCTTTTTATCTATCTATCTGTCTATCTATTTATATATCTAACTATTTATTTATCTCTCTATCTATGTTTTTGATATCTATCTATTTATATATATGTCTATCTATCTATATGTATATCTATATATATTTCAATCTATCTATCTATCTATTTGTCTATCTGTCTATCTATCTATCTATCTATATGTCTATCTATCTATCTATATGTTTATCTATCTAACTATTTATATGTTTATATTGCTTTCTTTCTATATATCTATATGTTTATTTGTCTAATCGTCTATCTATTTGTCTATCGATCAATAAATCTATCTGACTGTCTGTGGAATATCCATATATCTTTTTTTATATCAATCTATCTATTTATCTGTCTAATAGGCAAACTCTATATATATATATCTGACAATCTATCAATCTATCTATTGATGTATTTATCGATTTGTCTATCTTTCTATCTATTTATCTAACTTTCTATCTATGTGTCTATTTGTATATCTCTCAATCTATCTAAATGTCTATCTCTATATGTCTTTCTATATATGCATTTATCTGTCTCTCTGTCAATATGTATATATGACTATTAGTCTTTCTATCTATATATTTTTGTCTATCTATCAATCTATCTATTGATCAATCTATCTATTTGTATATATGTTGATCTACCTACTTACATATTTATCTATCTATCTATCTTTGTGTCTATCTGGCTATCTGTCTCTATAATATTTTAGTATCTATCTATCAGTTTGTCTATCTCTATATTATTTGAGTATCAATCTATCTATCTGTATTATTGTATATCTATTTATATGTTTATCTATCTATTTATCTTACTAACTTTATGTCTATCTGTCTATATGTCTATCTATTTATCCATCTATATGTGTATTTGGCTATTTGGTTATCTATCTATTATTTGTTTTTTTCTATCTTTCGATGTGTCTTTCTGTTTATATTCCTATGTGATATATTTTAACAATCTATCTATGTATCTATCAATGTATTAAACAATAAATCTATGCTTTTGTGTGTGTGTGTGTGTGTGTGTATCTATCAATCTCTCAATCTATATAACTATCTAACTATATATCTACATATCTATCTAACTATCTTTCTATGTTTCTATCCATTAGTCTATCTTTCTATCTATCTTTATATCTATTCGTCTGTCAAACTATCTATATGTATGTTTATTTGTCTATTTATCTATATGTCTATTTGTCTATCTATCTATATGTCTTTCTATATATCTATCTATCTTGTAATCAATCTATCATTCAATCTGTCTATATTTTTATCTATCTATCTGTCATTCTGGATATCATACTATCGGTGTATATTTCTATCATTATATAAGTCTATATGTTTATTTATATATTTGTCAATTTGTATATCTATGTATCAATTTTATCTGTCTATCTTTCTTTGTTTCTATATGTTTATCTATCTATTAATATATCTATATATCAATCAATCAATCTATCTATCTAACTATATATCAATCAATATTTCTATCTATCTATCTATCTATATGTCTATATGTCTAAATGTATATATGTATATATGTCTATATGACTATATGTTTACCTGTTTAAATGTCTATGTTTCTATTTGTCATTCTATCAATCTATAAATTTGTCTAACTATCTAACTTTGTAATTATCTATCTATCTATCTAAAAATCTAATTATATTTCTATAGTCTTGGTATCTAATAGTCTATTAGTCTATATATCTAATTATATATTTGTCTATCTATCTATCAATCTTTCGTTCTTTCTATCTATCTATCTATTTATATATCTATTTATCTATTTGTTTATCTATTTTTTATATATCTATAAATATGTCTATTTGTCTATCTATCTACATATGTGTCTATCTATCTATCTCTCTATTTATCTTTCATTCAATCTATCTTTTTATCTATTTGTCTATTTCTCTATCTGCCTATCTAATTATATGTCTATCTGTCTTTCTGTCTATTAGTCTATCTATATATCATTGTGTTAATTTATATATTTGTCAATATGTCTATTTATCTATCTGTAATTCAATCTATCCATCAATCTATCTAATTATCTAACAAACTTTAACTATTTAACTATTTAACTATTTAACTAATTATCTTCTATTTGTATATCTGTCTAACTATCTAACTATCTTTCTATCTATCAATATATCACTCTATATCTATTTATGTATCCATCAATCTATTTATCTATTTATCAGTCTATCTATCTATTTATTAATCTGTTTATTTGTTTATATATCTTTATATCTATCTGACTATATAACTATGAATCTATGTTTAAATCTCTCTATCTAACTATATGTCAATATACTTATATCCCTATCTGTCTATTTATCTAAATGTCCATATATCTATCTTTCATTATATCTATCTATCAATCAATATGATCTTTTTATCTATCTATCTCTTTATCAATCTATTTTAATATCTATACATTTATTTATTGGTCTATCTATCAATCTCTCTCACTATATATCTATCTATATCTTTAAATGTCTAACAATCCAATATAAATATATATTTATTTATTTATATAACTATGTTTCTATGAGTCTATATGTCTATCTATCTATCTGCCTCTCTTTCTCTATCTTTATATATCTAACTATCATACTATCATTTGTCTAAATATCTAATAGTCTCTTTATATATCTATCTGTCTGTCTATCTATCTATCTATCCGTTTATCTCTCTAGCTATCTATATATCTATCTAAATATCTATATATCTATCTAACTTTCTATCTATCTATCTATATATGTGTCTATCCATCTATCAATCTATTTTTATTTCTATCTATTTATCTATCTATCTATCTATCTATCTTTCAATATATATATATATCGATAAATGTCTATCTATCAATATTTATATCTATCTATCTTTCTGTCTATCTCTCTAACTATCTGTATATCTGTATATCTTTCTATCTGTCTATTAGACTATTAGTCAACCAATCTATCAATTTATCTATCGATCAATTTATCTATCTATCTATCTATCTGTCTATCTATCTGTCTTTCTATATATCCATCGATCTATCAATATGTTTGTCTCTCTATTTATCTGTGTTTATTTATCTATATTTATATATATTTTATGTATAAATATCTATGTCTATCTATCTATTAAATTGTCTAAATATCTATTTTCAATTTGTCTATCTCTTTAACTATCTAACTATATTTCTATATATAAGTCTATTAGTCAATCTTTATTTCTATCTATGTATATGTCTATCTATCTATTTTTCAATCTATCTTTTTATCTATCTATCTATATGTTTTTCTCTTTATCTATGTATCTGCCTATCTACCTATCTATATATCTATCTTTATAGCTATCATTCTAAGTGTTTATATAGCAATCTATTTATCTATTTGGTTATGAATCTATCCATCTATCTCTATATATGTCTATCAAACTATCTATATATCTATATATTTGTCTAACTATCTAATCATTTTCTCTATCTTTCAATCTATCTGACTATCAATCTATCAATGTGTCTATCTATCTATCTATCTATCTGTCTATCTATCTATTAGTCTATCTATCTATTTGTCTATCTATCTCACTATATAACTATTTAACTATCTATTTGTCTATATGTCTAACTAACTAACTATCTTTCTATCTATTAGTCTATTTCTCTATTTGTCTATTAGTCTATTTATCTATATGTCTATCTATCTATCTATCTATCTATTTGTTTATCTATATATTTCAATATCTCTCTATCTGTTTATATTCTATCGATCAATCTATCTATCAATTTATTAATCAATATTAATTTGCCTATATGTCTATCTTTTTAATTGTCTATCTATCTTTCTATTTAAGTATCTGTCTATCTATCTATCTTTTTTTCAATCTATCTATCTTCCTATTTTTCCATCAGACTATTTATCTTTTTGTTAATCTGTATATGTATCTTTCTATATGTCTATATTTCTAGACGAAATGTCTAGTTATCTATTTTTCTATTTGTTTAAATGTCTATCTTTTTATTTGTGTAACTATCTAAAATTTATAATTCTATTTGTATATCTGTCTATCATTCTTTCTATCTATCTGTCTATCTATATATATATATCTATCTATTTGCCAATATGCTTATCTATCTATCTATCTGTCTAACTATCTATCTATATGTCTAAATATTTATATGTCTATTTATCTATCTATCTATATTTCTATCTATTCATCTATCTATCTATCTATATGTTTATCAATCTATTTCTCTTTTTGTTTATCTTTCTGTCTAAATGTTTATATGTCTATATATATATATATTTATCTAACTATCAACTATATATTTCTATTTATATATCGATCTATCTAACTAACTTACTGTATTTATGTCAATTAGTCTATTAGTCAATCAATCTATCTATCTATCTATATATTTATCTATTTATCTATATATCTATGAATCTATGTATCTATCTATTTTTTTTATATCTATCTATCTATCTTTTTATCTATCTATTTATCTATCTATCAATCAATTTATCTATCTATCTATCAATTTTTTAATTTGTCTATATCTTCATTTATCTATCTATTTATCTATATATCTATCTATCTATCTGTCTGTTTATCTATCTTTCTATTTACTTATCAATATCTCTATCTCTCTATCTATCTATTTGTATTTCAGTCTAACTTTATAACTTTATAACTATCTATATGTCTATATGTCTAACAATTTTACTAGATTTCTATCTATTAGTCTTTTGATCTATTTATCTATTTGTCTTTGTCTATCTATCGAATTATCTAACTTTCTAACTATATATATGTCTATATGTCTAACTATCTAACTAGCATTCTAATTATCAGTCTTTTGTTCAATCTATCTATCTGTTTATCAAACTATCAATATGTATATTTGTTTATCTATTAATGTCTATCTATCTATCTATATATTTGTCTATCTAACTATAAATCAATCTAGCTATTTGTTTATATTTCTTTATGTTTATCTTTTTATGTGTCTCAATAAATTAATATTTCTTTCTATTTATCTTTCTGTATATATGTCTATCTATCTTTATGTTTATATGTCTATATGTGTATTTATCTAGATTTTTTCTATAAATCTATATATCTATCTATCTTTTTATCAATCAATCATTCATTCAGTCTATATATTTAACTTTATATTTTTAGTCTATCTATATGTCAATCAATATATCTGTCTATATGCCAATTAGTCTATGTTTTTATCTATATATTAATTTTTCTATCAATATGTCTATAATTTTATCAAGATATTTATCTATCTTTAAATCTAATTATATATCTTTTTATCTATATATTTATCTATATATCACTCTATCTGCCTATCTATCTATATATCACTCTATCTATCTATCTATCTATCATTCTATCTAGCTATATTTCTAAGTGTCTATTTATCTATCTATCTATCTACATATTTGTTTAACTATCTTTTTGCATACCAAACTATCTCGTTAATTGTTTATCTATCTATCTATCTATATGTATATCTATCTATAAGTCCATCTATTTATCTATCTATCTATCCATCTATCTAACTTTTTATTATTCAATCTTTCTAACAGACTTTCTATAATTATTTGTCGAGCTGCATATCTAGCTAACTATCTTTCTATATATTAGTCTATTAATCTATCTGCTATATACGTCTATTTATCTATCTGCTATATACATCTATTTATCTATCTATCTATCTATCTATTTATATATTTTTTAAAAATATCAATCTCTCTATATATCTATTTATCTATCTATCTGTATATCTGTCTATTTGTCAATCTTTCTAACAATATATCAATATATGTATCTACATATCTACATATCTATCTATTTATCTATTTATGTTTCTGTGTATTTATCTATCTTCCTATTTATCTATCTTCCTATTTATCTATCTAATTATCAGTCAATTTATCTATCTGTATATATATTTTTCAATCTATCTATCTATAAGTCTATATGTCTTTTTAATCTATATATCTGTCTATTTTTCTAAATTCCTAATTTTAATCTATCTATTTGTGTAACGATCTATCTATTTGTGTAACTATATATCTTTTTATTTTTTTATCTAACTATCTCTCTTTCTATCTATTAGGCTATTAGTTAATCTATCTATCTATATATCTATATATCTATCAATCTATCTATCTATATATGTATCAGTCTATTTATATGTTATTCTATCTATCTATCTGTTTATCTGCCTATTTAGCTATCTATTTATCTATCTATCTATCTATCTATCTCTCTTTCTTATCTTTATGTCTATCTATCAATCTAAATATCTATCTATCTATCTATATGACAATATGTTTATTGGTTTACATGTCAATATGTCAATATCTTTATATTTCTATATGTCTATCTATCTATATATCTATTTTTCTAACTTTCTATTTAGCTATCTATCTATCTATCTGTCTGTATATCTATTTATCTATCTTTCTATTTATCTATCTATTGGCCTAACTATCTGTTTTTATATCGGTGTATTTGTCTACATATCTATAAGCCTATCTATTTATCTATCTATCTATCTTTCTATTGATTTGCCTATTTATCTATCAATATATTAATTTGTATATCTATTTATCTCACTATCTTTCTATCTATCTATTTGTCTATCTAACTTTTTATTTATTTATCTATCTATCTATAAATGTAAATATAAATCAATCAATCTATAATTTTATATATTTGTCTATCTATCTATCTATCATACTATCTATCTATCTATTAATCTATCTTTCTATTTATCTTTTTTATATCTCTTTATATTTTAATATAATTATCTATATATATATATATATATATATCTATCTATCTATCTATATGTATATTTATTAAGGTCTTTCTTTCTATTTGTCTATCTTTCTATATGTCTATCATCTATCAATCTATTAGTCTATCTATTTTTCTATCTATCATTCTATCTAACTATATGTCTATTTGTCAATTAGACTATCTATTTGCCTTTCTATCTATTTATCTATGTAACTATATATCAATATATATATCAATCAATCAATCTATATTTTAATCAATCTATCATCTATGTGCCTATCTATCTATCTATATATCTATGTATCTATATGTTTATATGTTAATCTATCTATCTGTCTATATGCCTATCAATCTATTAATCTAACTGTCTATCCCTCTACCTATCTAATTTTTTATATATCTTTTCTATGTGACTATCTCTCAATCAATCTATATGTCTATCTATATGTGTAGAAGTCTATTTGACTACTTGTTTATCTATCAACTTATAAATCTATTTATTTGTATATCTATCTAACTATCTAATTGCCTAACTCTCTAGTTGTCTATCTATCTAACTATATAATTGACTTTATATTAATCACAATTTCTATCTATTAGTATATCAATCTATCTATCATTCTATTTGACTATCTATTAATCTATCTATTTTTCTATCTATCTATCTTTATACATACATACATGCATACATACATACATATATATATATATGGGTATTTATCTCACTATCTACCTATCTGTCAATCTATCCATATATCTATGTGGCCATCAAGCTATATATCAATATGTCTTTCAGATTATATGCCTATCTGCCTATATGTCCATATGTCTATTTATTTATATATATCTCACTCTATCTATCTACCAAATATCTATCTGCATATATGCCTATCTATAGTTCTACCTATTTTTATATCTATTTTTATATCTACTGATCAAACAATCTATTTATATAATATATAATATCTATCTATTTATCTATATTTTTGTTTATATTTATATCTATCTATATATTTATCAATGTGTCTTCCTATATATTTATATTATATATTTATATGTGTGCGTGTGTGTGTGTGTGTTGTATGTATGTATGTATGTATCTATATGACTTTTTTTCTATCAGTCTATCTTTTTATCTTTCTATCTATCTATCTATCTATTTATCTATCTATCTATCTATATGTGTATTTTTATTTCTATATATATGGATATCTCTCTCTCTCTCTTTTTCAATCTATTTGTTTATCTATCTATCTATCTATCTGACTATCTATCTATATGTCTATTTATCTATTTGTCTTTATATCTATCTATATATCTATCTTTTGATTTATCAGCCTATTTGTCTATATGTCTATATATTTAAATGCCTATCATTCTATGTGTCAAACTATCAATTTGTCTTTTATCTAATTTTCCATATATATATATATATATATATATATATATATATATATATTTATTTATCTATCTGAGTATCTATTTATCTATATATCATTGTATATGTCTATTTGTGCAACTATCTATCTATCTATCTATCTACCTTGTTTGTCTATCTATTTATTTGTATATCTATCTATCTATTAATCTATCTTTTTGTATATCTGCCAATCTATATATAATATCTATTTATCTATCTAGTTTTGTATCTATCAATCTATCATTGTATAAATCTTGAATGTGTGTATCTATCTATGTGTCTATTTATCTAACTATCTAAATGTGTTTCAGTCTATAAGTCAGTCTATCTATCTTTTTATATGTATCTTTATCTCACTATCAATCATTCAATCAATCAATCTGTCTATCTACAAATCTATTTATCTATTTATCATTTTAATAGTCAATCTGTCTATCTTCCTTTATATATACCTATCTATAATTCTTTATATCTACGTGACTCTCTATCTATCTATCTTTTTGACTATATCTCTATCAGTGTATTTGTCTATGTGTCTATGTGTTTATCTGTCTATATGAATTTCTATCTATTTTTCTATCTATTTATTTATTTATCTATCTATTTATCTATCTGTCAATTAGTCTATGTATTTGTCTATATGCCAATCTGTAGTTCGATCTATCTATATATCTGTCAATCTATCTTTTTACATATCTGTCTGTCTATCTATCTATATTTCTGTCTATTATTCTATCTATCTATTAGTCTATAAATCTATCAGTATAATAAGCTATCTGTCTATATTTCTATCTAAATATATGTGCATCTGTCTATCAATTTATCTTTCAATCTCTAAATTTGTCTTTTTTATATATCTTTATCTATTTATATTTCTATCTTTTTATCTATCTATTTGTGTATTATCTATCTATCTATCTATCTGTTTATCTATCTATCATTATATCTATATATGTATCTATCAATGTGTCAATCTATAAATCTATCAATTTATATGCATATTAATCTATCTATTAGTCTATTTGTCTATTTTCTTATCCGTCTATTTGTCTATCAACTATATATCTTTCTACTAATCTGTATATCTATTTTTCTATATATATGTCTATAAGCCTATATATCTCTCTCAATCTATATATCTAACTATATATCTACATATCTATCTGTCTATCTAATGATCTTTCTACCTATTTATCTATCTATCTATTTATTTATCTATATGTATATTTATCTGTCTATATATCCTCTTATCTATCTATTTATCTTTATGTTTATCTATCTATGTATATATCTATGTATCTATATATCTGTCTATCTATTTATATATCTATCTCCCTATCTATGTTTATATATATATCTATCAGTCTATCTATCTATATATCTATTTTTTTATCTATCTGTCTCTCTATCTATCTATCTATCTATCTGCATATTAGCCTATCTATATATCATCTATCAATCTAGTTTGTTATCTATCTATTTCTCTATCTATCTTTCAAACTATCTATCTATATGTGTATAAATGTATATGTATATTTGTCTATTTGTCTATATGTCAATTTATCAATCTATTTATTTGACTATCTATCTGACTATGTATTTTCTAACTATGTAACTGTCTATATATCTATCTCTCTATCTATCTAACTATCTAAATGTCTATCTATATTTCTCTATATCTATCTATTTATGTGTATATCTCTCTATTTGTCTAACTATCTACCTATCTATTTATCTATATATCTATATGATTTATTTGTCTAGCTATCTATATGTTTAGTTATCTATCAATCTATGTGTCTATTTATTTTCTATCTACAAATCTGTTTATATATAATCTTATTATGTTTAGTTATCAATAATCTTATTAATCTCGCTTGTATGTTAAAATTTTGAATAAAAAAATTTCACTTATTTTAACTTATAACAAGGATCCAACAATATCAATGCAATTAATCCCATATTCATCTTGTCATTGGGCTAATATTTTTAAAATGTAATGCTCATTATTATGGGTATAATTCACAAAAAAAAATTTTTTTGCTCTGTTATCATTATAAAATAATGATTTGAAGCAATTCACTTAATGAAAATAAGTGTTAAAAGTAATATATTTGATATTTTGACCCTTAAATATGTAATGTGATGGTATAAAACTTTTATAAGAAATCATACAAACTTCTCAGCTTTTGTCAATCTTCTTTAATTAACTATTCTTTATATTCAATCATAAATATGATATCTATATGTCTATCTGCCTATCTATCTACCACTTAACATAAACAAACGAATATTCTACTTAAGATCGTATAGCTCTTAATATCTATGAGGACCCTAGCAAGAATTGCATGCAATTAATGTCACCATTCTCATTTTGACTAGTTTTGTCTATGAGAAACCTTTACTTCTCTTAATTAGCTTGTTTAGGAATGTGCTTGGCTGTATAATATAGGGTAGCCCCATTTCTGTCATTGGAGGAAGCACAAGTAAGATAGATTGACATATAGATAAATAGATAGACACATAGATAGATAGACAAATAGACAGATAGATTGATAGACAAATAGACATATAGACAAATAGATAGATAGATAGATAGACAGATAGATAGATAGACAAATAGATAGATAGAAAAATAGAAAGAAAGATAGATATAAAGATATAGATAGAGAGATATATAGATAGCTAGATAAAAAGATAGATAGTGAGATAGATAGATAGATAAAATAGTTAGAGAAATAGTCATATATAAATATACATAGATAGATTGATACATAGATAGATGCATCGATAGATTAATTGATAGATAGTTAGAAAGATAGATAAATAGATAGACAGATAGATAGAGACGCAGATAAACAATTAAACATATAGATAGACAGATATAGATAGATAGATAGATTGATTGACAGATAGACAAATAGACAGAAATATAAAAAGATAGATAAACAAATAGAAAGATAGATTGATTGATAGAAAGATAGATTGATATATGACAGATAGATTGATAATAGGTAGTCAGAAAGACAGATAGATAGATCGATAGACAAATTGATACAAGTACACATAGATACATAAATAGATAGATAAATATATAGATATAGATAGATAGATAGATAGACAAATACACAAATAGATAGATAGACAAAATAAAGGATAGACACTAACAAATAGACAAATAGACAGACAGACAAATAGATATATATATATATATATAGATAATTAGACAGATAGACATATAGATAGTTAGACAGACAGATAGATAGATAGATATACAGATAAATAGATAGATAGATATACACATAGAAAGATAGATAGATAGATAGATTAACAGATTGATAGATATATAGTCAATTGATATATAGAAAAATAGGCAGATTCATAGATTGATAGATAGATCCATAGATTGGTAGGCAGCACAACATATAGACAGATAGATAGACAAATAGATAGATAAACACATAGATAGATAAATGGATAGATATAAATATAGATAGGTAGATAGACAATAGATAGATAGATAAATATATAATTAGATAGATAGACACATAGACAAACGGATAAATAGACAGAAAAATAGTTAGATAGATAGAATAACAGATAGACAGATAGACAAATAGATAAATAAATAGATAGATAGATAAATAGATATAAATATAGATATACACATATATAGATAGATATATTGACATATAGACATATAGATATATATACATATAAACAGATACACGGATAGACAGATATACAGATGGATAGATAGACAGATAGACACACAGATAGATTGATAGAAAGGTAGACAGGTAAACTGATAGATAGATTGATAGAAAGATAGACAGGTAAACTGATAGATCGATTGTTAGGTCGACAATTAAACAGATCTATAGATAGAAATTTAGATGGATAGATAGATGGTTAGATAAATAGATAGATAGACATATCGATACTTAGAAAGATAAATAAATAGACATATAGATAGATAGATAGATAATTATACAGATAAATAGATAGATATATAAATACACAGATAGACAGATTGATAGATTTATAGATAGAAAGACAGATAGATAGATAAACATATTAACAGATAGATAGGTAGATAGATAGAAATAAACATAGATAGATCAATAGATAGATAGATAGAAAGGAATAAAGATAGACAGATAAATATATATATATATATATATATATATATATATATATATATATAGAAAGACAGATAGATAGATAAACATATTAACAGATAGATAGGTAGATAGATAGAAATAAACATAGATAGATCAATAGATAGATAGATAGAAAGGAATAAAGATAGACAGATAAATATATATATATATATATATATATATATATTTATTTATTTATTTATTTATTTATTTATATATATATAGTTAGAAATATAGATATATAGAAAAAAGATAGACAAACATATAGAAATAGATAGATAGATTGGTAAACAATTAGATAGATAGACATATAGGCATATAAATAGATAGATAGTAGACAAATAGATAGATAGATAGATTGTGCGATAGGTAGATAGATAGATAGGCAGATAGATAGATAAAAAGATAGAAAAATATAGAGATATGGAGATAGACAAATAAACATGTAGATATATAGGCAGATATACATATAGCTTTGTCGCATCAGAAAGATGGTGACCAGAGGATTTGGGGGAGAGAAAGCAACATCAATTTAATGAATAGATTATATTTTATGTGCTGTATGTATGTATGTATGTATTGAACTTAATCCTATAAAATCTAGTTGAAATTTTCTTGTGTCTTGTGTTTCTAGGTTCGATGCAATTTCAAACAAACAAAGATAATTTTTGCAATCCTAGTTAAGGTGTTTGTTCCTTTTTTTAATGCTTATGGTAGAATATATAGCTATTTGATGTTCATGCTCCAAAATAAGCACCTACACTCTACTTTAATGTAAATACTATTACATTTATTCCTGTATATATGTATATGTACATATATAAATATTCTTGTATATATGTACAAGTATTTACCAGTATATGTGTATATGTAAATATACACTAAGTAGATAGGTACATATTTACCATTATATGTGTATATGTACAAGTATTTATAGTAAAGTGTAAATATACACTAAAGTATTTGTTCTTTCATTCGTTCAAATGTTTATTTATGAGCTAGAATTATACTTATCATTATATATATATGTTGAGATTTATCTTGTTGGTATATCCAAACACAAAGAATCATTAGACACAATTCTTTCTTCTCCAATATGTTTCTTGAAAAATTATAAATGTGAAGAAAAATTTTTCACATATTTAATATATTAATAAAAATGAATAAATGAATCTGTAATCTCATTAATTTTATCTTTTACTATAAGAATCATGACTTAAGAAAAATAATGCATATGAAAAACGTTTTCAACTAATAATAATTCATTTTTATATGCTTAAACAACATACAACTTATGTTTAATTATAGGTGTCTAACTATATATAAATTTTTGTATAACTATATAACACTCTATATAATTAAATATAATTATATTTGTAACTATGTATACATATATGTATGCATATATGTTCATCTATATATTTGTTTATAACTTTGTATATATTCATGTATAACTATTTGTATGAATATATTTATATATAACTATATGTTTAACTTTATAAAAATATTTATAACTATATATACTATATGTATAATAACATATAATTATAAATAATTGTATCTCACTATATGTATAACTATAAAAGCTTAATACATAACTATATTTAGATCAAGTAGTAAGCCAACAATGTACATCATGATATATCTTATCAGATAAAATATATAAAATTTATTTTTTCTACGAAAGAGTTGTCATACTTCTTGAGTATTTGATCTCAATACTAAAAAAATCTCAGATATTTCAAATAATGTTTGAAACTTGGTTTGTAGATTTTAGTTTAGATATATCAAACTAATTATCTCGTGTAATTGGATCATTATTATCGTATACAATTAGTTTCACATACTAACATCTTGATCTACTTAAAAAAATAAAAAAATTTGACATATTTCTATGACAAAATATAGTAAATATTGAGTAAAATTATTAAATCATTTCTTGGGAGACTACTTGAGGCTATAATTGCTTTTCATATTTTGTATATTATATATGTGTTCTCTGCTTTCAGGAACAATAAATCCTATTAAATATTATATAAGTATTTTTTTATATAAATTATTATAAAGAAATGTATTCTTTATATCTAACTAATACATATTTTATATATGCGATGATAATTAGAAAGTAATAACCTATTAGTGGTCATGATAATCATATGAAATAATGTGTACCAAGAATCAATATCATAAAGCTATGTAAAATCATTCATTACCAACCTAGTCTTGTCGATCGATCTTTTCGTTAGGTACCCTCTTTATTATTATATATATTTGTCTATAAGGTAATTGGAATGTCAACTCATCATTCTAAACTGGATCAATAGATATGATAGAAAACTTATTTAAAATAGATTGCAAATGTATCCATTTAGTATATACATCTTTGGATTGAGATCATCAAGTCTTTTAATGCTCATTTTGATTTCTCTCTCTTGGTGAGATTTAAATGTCATGTCCAGTGGATCATGATTACTTTAGAAGTTCTTATTTTGTATGTATATATTAGAGGTCATTGTCTTGATGTGATGGCAAGTATCTTTGTCAAAGGACAATAAGTCTTGTATTTGAGATGTATTATACAGAGCTTTTATTGATTTTTGAAAGAATATTATTGAGATATTAATATCTCATAAATCTTGCACTAAGCAAGGGTCTTGTATACTGGGTACAACCTCCAATGATATTATTGAATAATACTTTTCTTGTAGTTCTTATTTTTAAGAAGTAAATGATGTTAAGTATCTGTCATTTAAGCATTTTTTTTTTATTTTGAGGATAATTAGATAATTTATCAAACATCTAGCATTAATATTCCTTTAAAAATCATAATTGGTCAAAGAATGAACAAATATCTAATTGTAATATTTTAATATTTTAGTACTCCTAAATATTTTAAGAGTATGATAATGATGTGCTTTCATTAATATTCTCTCTCTAGGTAATTTCAGGTAGGTCCATTTTTTCTCTTGATTTAGGGTGATATTCAAACTAAAGACCTCACTGATAAATAATAATTTTTTAGGTTGTCTTCAATCAGGTTTTGAGTATGCTTTTTATCGATGATGCAATTTAAAACATTCATATGTTAAAATTTAATCATTTATTTTAGATTGTTCTTATATATATATATATATATATGTATATATGTATGTATGTATGCATGCATGTTTGTTTGTTTGTTTGAATATATGTGTGTGTGTTTCCATGTAGGTATGCATGTATTGAATTTTTATCTTGTAAAATTCAGTTGTAAATTTTTTATGCCATGTGTTTTTAGGTTCGACGTAATTTTGAACAAACAAAGATATTTTTGCAGTGCTGGTTAAGGTGTTTATTCATTTTTTTTATGTTTATCTCATAATATCTAACTGTTTGATGTTCATGCTCCATAATGGATATTTATACTCTACTTTATGTAAATACTTGTAGAGGGAAGAGAAAAAGGAGGTCATATATATATATATATATATATATATATATATATCCATTATGTATGTATGCATCCATGTATGTATATATCCATGTATGTGTGTATGTATGTATGCATTGAACTTTCATCCTTTAAAATCTAGTTACAAATTTTTTGTGCCTTGTGTTTCCAGATTCAACACAATTTCAAACAAACAAAAATGATTTTTGCAGCCCTGGTTAAGGTGTTTGTTCATTTTTTTAATACTTATGATATAATATCTATCTGTTTAATGTTAATGCTTCATTATGGATATTTACGCTCTACTTTATGTAAATACTTGTAAAGGTAAAAGAAAAAAGAGGTCATATATGTATGTATGTATTTATCCATGTATGTATGTATATATGTATGTATATATTGAACTTTCTTCTTGTAAAATCTAGTGGCAAATTTCTTGTGCCTTGTTTTTCTAGGTTCAATGCAATTTCGAACCAACATAGATGATTTTTTATACTTATGATAGAATATATAGCTGTTTGATGTTCATGCTCCATAATGGATGTTTATGCTCTACTTTATATAAATACTTGTACATATATAGCAGTATATATGTAATTGTACATATATAATGGTTTATATGTACATATACATATATACTAGTATATATGTACAAGTATTTACTAGTATATGTGTATATGTACATATATTCCAATATATATATATATGTATGTATATGTATATGTATGTATGTATGTACATATATATCAGTATATATATAAATATACACTACAGTATATGTACATATTTATATGTACATATAAATACTAAGTATATGCACATATATACACTATAGTAAATGTGCATATATACTACAGTGTATATGTGTACACTGGTATACATGTACAAGTATTTACTAGTATATATGTACATACTTATACATATACACTACAGTGCATATTTACATACATGTACATATATATATATATATATATATATATATATATATATGTGTACATATATACTACAGTATATATGTATACACTAGTATATATGTACATATACACTACAATATATGTACATATTTATATGAACACATAAAAACTCAGTATGTGTACATATATACACTATAGTATATGTACATATACACTGTAGTGTACATGTACATATTTATTACCGTGTATATGTATACACTTGTATATATGTACATTTAAACTACAGTATATATGTACATATATACTGTAGTATTATATATTTATCAAAATAGAACATTATTTATTTATTTATTTTGATTTGATTGACTGGTTTAATTTTTGTACAGATATGATACAACAATGTTTTCCATATGAAGCTTTTAGAAGAGAAGGAAATTTTCATTAGACATGACATGCCAAAAATCGGACATTTGTCGTAGCAGAAAGATGGTGATCAGAGGAGCTGAGGGAGAGAAAGCAATGTCAATGCACGGATAGATTATACTTTATGCACTATTTGTAGTTACATTGATCAATAAAAAGTAATAAAATTTTCTTATGTTTTTGTTTTAATTATGTAAAATATTGTATCAGAATAATTTATTAAATAATTTTATTTTTTATTAATTATAAATTATAATTTATAGCTTCTATTTTTATTAAATTTAATATAAAAATATTAGATTATTTAATTATATTTTTTGAAAAAAAACTTAAAATTCTAAAAATAGTTTTAGAATGAAAATAGCTAGGGATTTTTCCATTGTTAATTTAGTTAGGGATTTTTCCTTACTAATTTAGATAGAAAAATCATTATTTTAGCTAGGAAATTTTTTATGGCTAAAATTTTTTAGCTAAAGATCATTTTCCTTATTAATTTTTAGTGACGAGCACTTTAGATTGGGAAAGGTTCCGTCGTTATATTAATTTAGCGATAGAAACACCTATTTAATTTACTAATTTCGCCTATGTAACTATTATTTTAGCTAGGAACTCTTTTCCTCGCTAATTTTTAGCGACGAGTACTTTAGATTAGGAAAGTTTCCATTGTTAATCCGTCGCTATATCCCGTTTAGTGACGAAAGACAACAATTTAGCTAGGGAATTGTCCCTAGCAATTTGGGATTTTTTTTGTAGTGTAAATCGTTATACAAAGAGATAGAAAGATAGAAAGATGGATAGATTGACCAATATATAGATAGACAAAAAGATCGATAGATAGATTAACAGATAGACATATAGAAGGATAGCCATGTAGATAAATAGATAGATAGACATACAGATAGATAGATATAAAGACAAATAAAATGATTGATAGATAGATAGATAGAAAAAAAATAGACAAATAGATAGATATATAAAAAGATAGATAAATAGATCGATAGACAAACAGATAGACAGACAAAAAAATAGATAGATAGATAGATAGATAGTTAGTTAGATAAATATATATACAGACAAATATATAGATAGATAGATAGATAACCAAATAAATAGACAAACATTTAGATAGAAAGATAGATATATTGATAGACAGACATATAGATACAAAGACATATAGATAGACAGGTAGACAGACAAATTAAAAGATAGATAGACATACAGAGAGATAGCTAGATAGACAAACATATTGATAGATAGATAGAGAGACATATAGAGAGATAGATAGACAGACAAATTGACAGATTGATTGACATACAGATAGAAAGAATGAAAGAAAGATATTTAGAATTACAGATAGAAAGATGGATAGATAAACAAATATATAGACAGATAGATCGATGGATAAATAGACAAATAATTGACTAATAGATAGATAGATAGAGAAATAGAAAGTTATATAGATAAATAGATGGATGGTTGGATGGATGGATAGAAAGGTATAAAGATAGATAGATGGATTAATAGACTTTTAAATAGTCGGATATAAAGGTATACAGATAGTTGGATAGATAGTTGAATAGATTGTTAAAAATCATGTAAAAGATAGATAGTTAGATAGATACATAGATAGATAGATAGATAGATAGAATAAGAAATAGATTGATAGAAAGATAGATAGACAAATAGATAGAAAGATGGATAGATCGAAAAATAAATAGATATATATATATATACACACACACACACATATAGATAGATAGATAAACAAATAGATAGACATATAGATACACCAATATATAGATTGATAGTTAGGCTGATTGATAGATAGACAGAATAGAGGTATATAGATAAACAAATAGATAGATTGACATACAAGATAGATAGATAGATAGATAGTAGACTAACAGATTGATATACATATAGATAGTCAGATAGATAGAAAGTTAGATAGATAGATAAACATATAGATGTACACACAGATAGACAGATAAATATACAAATTGTTAGATAGATATATAGATACATAGATAAATAGATAGATAGATATACATATAGATAGACAGATATAAAAACAGACATATAGATAGATAGATAGATAGATAAATAGATAGATAGATAAATAGATAGATATATAGATAGATAGATAGAATATCAGTTAGATAGATAGAAAGATAGACTGAAAGATAGATAGATAGAAACATAAATATAAATGATAGGTAGGCAGATAGATATATAGAAAAATAGATAGTTATATAGATAGATAGAAAGATAGACTAATAGATAGACAAAATAAAAAATAGTCACATAGATAGATAGATAGATAGATAAATATATAGATAAACAAACAGACACACAGATAGATACACAAATAGAAAGATAGACAGATTGATACATAGATAGACAAACAGATAGATAGATAAATAGATAGATAAATAAATAGATAGAAAGATAGACTGATAGATAGACTAACAAATAGAAAGACAATTGATAGAGAGATAGTTTGACTAATAGAGAAAGAGAAAGACAGATAGATACACATATAGATAGATTGATTAATAGACAGATAGATATATTAATATATAGATAGATAGACATATAGATAAAAAAAAGAAGATATATAGATAGATAAATAAAAAGATAGATAGATAGATAAATAAATAGAAAGGTAGAAAGATAAACAAATAGATATATACATAGATAGACATATATATAGACAGATATATAGATAGATAGATAGATAGACCTACTAATATATACATTGATAGACAAATAGATAGATAGATATATATAAAAAGATAGATAGACAAACAAATAGACTTACAGTTAAACATATTTACATATAGATATATAAAAAATGGATAAAAAGATAGATAGATAGATAAATAGATAGATTGACAGACAAATAGACAGATAGATTGAGATATAGACAGAAAATAGATAGATAGATAAACAAACATAGTAGACAGGTAGATAGATAGATAGCCAATTAGACATACATATAGACATACAGATAGATAGATAGAAAGATAGATAGATACACAAGAAAGACGTACATACAGACAGACAAATAGATAGATAGATAGATAGAGAGCTAGATATATAGACAAATAGATACATAGATAGACAGATAGATTGATTGACAGACAGATAGACAGATTGAAAGATAGATGGATAGACAAATAGACACATAGATAGATAGAAATAAAGAAAGAAAAATAGATAGATGAATAGATGGATGAATAGATGGATGAATAAATGGATGAATAGATGGATGAATAGATAAATGGATAGATAGACATATATATAAACATATATAAAGATTGAAAGATAGATAAATAGATAGATGGAAAGATAGACAGATATATAGATGGATAGATAGACATTTAGATAGATGGATAAATGATGAGATATATAGACGGATAGATATCCATATAGAAAGATGGATAAATTGATGCATAGATGGATGGATAGATACCTGGATAAATTGATGAATAGATAGATGGATCAATAGATAGATAGATTGATAGATATATTGACTGATAGATAGACAAATTGATAGATACACAGATAGTTTGATTGATAGAATGACAAATAGACAGAGAGATAGATAGATAAACAAATATATAGATAGATATAAAGACATATAGAGAGACATACATATAAATAGATAGATATATAGATAGACAGATTAATTTATAGATTGATAGATAAATTGATATATAGATAGATAGATAGATAAACATATAGATAGAAAGATTGATTGATTAATTGACACACAAATAGATAGATAGATTGATAGATAGATTCATAGGCTAATTGATAGACAAATTGATAGACATATAAATGATTGATAGATAGACAAATATATAGATATTTATATAGATAGATAGTTGATTAATAGATTGATAGATAGGCAAATAGGCAGGTAGATATATAGAAAAATGGATAGATAGATAGAAAAATAGACATATAGAAATATAGATAGATCTCAAATAAATAGATACACAGATAGATTGATATCTAGATCGATAGATAGATTGACAAATAAAAAAATAAAAAGATAGATACATAGATATATAAAGAGATAGGCATGTAGAAATATAGAGAAAGTTAGATTTTCATATAGAAACATAGATAGATAGACAAATTTCTAGATAGATATATTTATAGATAGACAGGTAGAAAGATTCACAGATAAATATATAGATAGATAGATAGATAGATAGACTGATAGATAGATAAATAGATTGATAAATAGATAAAAAAGTAAATAGATAGATAGACAGATTGACTTATAGAAAGATAAACATATCGATAGATAGCAAATAGACAAACAGACAGATAGATAGATAGATAGATAGATAGATAAACAGGCAGATAGATAGAAAGATAGATAGACACATAGACAGATTGAGAGATAGACATATATATTGATACACAGATAGCCAAATAAACTATCAGGCATATAGTTAGATATACAAATAGAAAGATAGGTTGATAGATAGATATATAGACAAATAGACAGAAAGTTAGGCAAATAGATAGAAAGATAGATTGATATTTGGATAGACATATAAGGAGATATATATATAGAAAGATAGACACATAGACAAATAGACACCTAGACACACAAATAAAAAAAATAAATAGATAGACAGATAGATATACAGATATAAGATAGATAGAAGAAAAGATAGACACATAGATAGATAGATAGATAGATTGACAGAAAGACATATAGATAGATAGAAAAATAGAAAGATAGATAGATAGATCGATAGAAAAATAAAGAGGTTGAAAAAAATATAGATAGATAAATAGATATAATGATAGATAGATAGACATATACAATGACAGAAAGTTAGACAAATAGAAACATAGAAAGATAGATAGATAAACAGATAGATAGATAGACAAATACATATATAGACAAATGGATATATAGATATATTGACAAATATAGATATAGATTGACAATGAGACAAATAAATAGATAGGCAAATAGTAACATTTTTAGATATACACAGTCTAATATATAGATAGATAAATAGTAAATAGATAGATAGAAAGTTCGACATATAAATAGAAAGTTAGATAAATAAAAAAAACTTGTAGATAGATAGACAAATAGATAGATAGAAAAATAGATAGATAAACAAATAGATAAATCGAGAATTAGATAGATAAATAGATATATAAACAGATGGATACAAATATATAAGATAGATAGAACAACAAATAGACAAATAGATAAATAAATAGCCATATTGATAGATTGGAAAATAGAGAAATATAGAGACATACACATATATAGAAAGATAGAAAAATAAAGACAATACAAATATATAGATAGAAAGATAGATAGACAAATAGACTTATAAATAGAGAGAAATATAGATAGATACATAGATAGCCTGATAGATAGTTAGATAGATAAAATAGATATGTAAAAAGAAAGATAGAATGATATACAGATAGATAGATAGATAGAAAACTATATAGTTAGATATATAGATAGATTGACAGATGGATAGAAAGATAGATAGATAGATAGACAGATAGATAAATATAGAGATAGATAGATAGATATACAGATAGACAGATAAATAGAGACATAGATATGTACATAGATAATAGATTGGTAAATAGATAGATAGATAGATAGATAGACAACAGACAAATATATAGATAGATAAATCAATTTATAGATAGATAAATCATTTTTGAGATACATAGATAGATAGAATAAAATACTGATAGACAGAGAGAGAGAGAGAGAGATAGATAAATAGATAGATAAATAGATCGATTGATTAATAGATAGACAATAGATAGATATAAAGACAAATATATAGATAGATAGATATATAGACATATAGAAAAATAGCTAATAGAAAGTTAGACTGATAAATAGATAGATAGAAAGATAGATACATATACACATAGACAAATAGAGATATAAACATATAGACAAATACAATGATAGGCAGATAAACATATAGACATAGAAAAAAGACAAATAAATAGATAGATAGATTGATTGATTGACAAATATATAGATAGATAGGCAAATAGTTAGTTAGATAGGTAGAGAAATAGATAGATAGAAATATAGATAGATAGACATATAAATAGATAGATTTATAGACAAATAGACATATAGAAAGATAGAGAGATAGATAGTTAAACATATAGACAAATAGACATAAGACAAATGGATATATAGATTTATTCCTATATATATAGATTGACTGAAAGAAATATAAATAGTTTAGACAGATCGATAATATATAGATAGACAGAAAGACTGATAGATAGATAGATAGTAAATTAACAAATA
This sequence comes from Sapria himalayana, assembly GCA_029783825.1. Lineage (NCBI taxonomy): Eukaryota > Viridiplantae > Streptophyta > Magnoliopsida > Malpighiales > Rafflesiaceae > Sapria > Sapria himalayana. The sequence continues at coordinate 78,136 of JAREIK010001783.1, forward strand.
GAAAGATCGACAGATAGATAGATAGTCAGATAAATAAATAGACATATAAAATATAGAAAAATAAAAAAATAATGAAATAGATAGATTCATAAATAGACAAACATATATATATATATATATATATATATATATATATATATATATATATATAGTTAGATAAATAAACAAATAGATAAACAGATAGATAGATAGATAGATATAAATATAGAGAGATAGTTATATAGATAAAAAAATATTTAGATAAATAGATAGATTGATTGATAGATAGTTAGTTAGACTGATAGACAAATATATAAATAGACATATAGACACTTATACACAAACAAATAAATTGATATATGTTACAAAGATAGAAAGAAAAACTTAAGAATACACAGACAATTACATATAAGACATATAGATAGATAGATAGAGAGTTATACTAATATATTGATTGATAGATAGTTAGTTAGATAGATATATCTGTAGATAGAAAGATAGACAAATATATAAATAGAGTGATTGATAGGTAGACATATAGATAGTTAGATAGATAGCTAAATATACATATAGATAGATAAACTGATAGAAAGCTAGCTATATATATTGATAGATAAACACACACACACACACATATATATATATAGACAAATATATAAATAGACATATAGAATGATAGATGATATAAAAAAAGTTAAATATATAGATATATTGATATATAAATATATAGATAGATTAATAGACTGATAGATAAATAGATAGAAAAATAGATACATAGACAAATTGATAAATAGATATATAGTTAAATAGATAGACAGACAGACAGATAGATAGATAGACATATAGACAGTAAGACATATATATATTGATAGAGAAATAGATCGACATATAGATATATAGATAGATAGATAAATAAATAGATAGACAAATAGACTGATAGATAAATAGATAGATAAATAGAGATATATATATATATATATATATATATAGTTTGACTAATATATAGATATATAGATAAATAATAGGCACATATATAGATATCCAAATACACAAATAGACTTATAAAAAGATATACAAGTTTGATAGACATTTAGATAGATAGACATATTGTTTGATTATTTGAAAGATAGATAAATAGATAGATAGTTATATAGATAGATAGATATATAAAAAGATATACATTAAAACACATAAACACATATACACATAAACAAATCGAGACATAGACACAGAGACAGATGGACATATAGATAGATAGATAAATAAACAATTAGATATATAGATAGATAAATAAATAAACATATAGACAAAAGACAGATAGATTAATAGATAGATTGATAGATATGAAAACATAGAGATAGATGGATAGATATATCATAAAATAGATGGATAGATAGGCAAATAGTGAGATAGACATATATACAAATAGTCAGATAGACACAGTGATAGATATATGGAAAGAAAGTCAGATAGACAGATAGACTAAAAGATATATTGATATACAAAAAGATAGTTAGAAAGATAATTAAATAGATAGATATATAAACAAATGGATAGATATACAAATAGATAATTAGTCTAATAGGTAGACATGTAGACAGATTGTAAGATATACAAATACATAGATAGATAGATAGGTAGGTAGGTAGGTAGGTAGGTAGATAAGTAAATAAAAACATATGTAGATAGACAAGTATATGGATAGACATATAAATAAATAGATAGACATATAAAAGATAGATAGATAGATAGAAAGATAGACAAATAGATTGATAAGTAAATAGTCAGATAGAGTGATAAATAAATAGACATATAGATATATTAACAATTAGTTAGCTAAACAAATAAATTGATATATATATATATATATAGATGATAGATAGATAGATAAATAGATAGGCAAATAAACAGATAGATAGATTAACAACTATGTAGATATATAGATATATTGATTGACTGATAGATAAAAAAATAATTTGAATGTTAGATAAATAGATATATAGATAGATAAAAAGATAGAAATATAGGTAGATATATAGAATGATTGAAAAAAATGAAATATAGAAAGATAGACAAATTGATTGATGGATAGATAGATAGTTAGATAGATATATAGATATACAAATAGTCATAAAGATAGTTACATAAATATACAATTATAGAAATAGATAGATAGACACATAGACATATAAATAGATAGGAAAATAGAAAGATTGACAGAAAGATAGATAGAGTGATAAACATATAAACAAATAGAGAAATAAATTGATAGATAGACAGACAGATAAATAGATAGACTAATAGACACAAAGATGAATAGACATATAGACAGATAAATAAATAGACTGGTAGACTGATACATAGATAGATATACACATTGATAGATAGATAGATAGGAAGATAGACAAATAAACATATATATAAATATACATTTTGACAAATAAATAGATCAATAGATAGATAGATAGATAGACAATTACACAGATAGATTGATTGATAGATAGTCAAATAAATAGATAGATAGATATATAGATAGATATATAGATAGATAGATATAAAAATAGATAGATATATATAATATATATATATATATATATATATATCGATAGATAGACAGATTGACTGATACATTGATAAACAAGAAATAAATATATATCAATTTAAATATAGACAAATTTAACTATATAGATAGATAGATATATTTAAATTTGTATATTTAGAAAATTATATAGATAGATAGATAGATAGATAGAAATATAGATAGTTAGCATGTTACTTAGATTGATTGATACACATATAGACATTTAGATAAAAGACATATATATAGATATATAGATAGGTATTTAGAAAAATAATCAAATATATAAATACACAAGTAGATAGATAGACAAATAGATGATAGACAAATAATAGAAATATACATAGACAGTTAGCTATTAATATAGATAGACAGAAATAAAGATAGTCATACAAACTGATTGATTGATAGACTGATAGATAGATAAACAGATAGACATGTAGATATATAGATAGATAGACTAATGACACATAGATAGATAGAAAGATCGTCTAATTGAGTGATAGATAGATAGAAAGTTACTTAATAGATAGAAAGATTGTTAGACAATTACACAAATAGATTGATTGAGATACGATGATTTATAGAAAAAGATAGATAGACAAATAGATAGATATACAGATAGTCCTGTAGAGAGATAGATAAATAGAAAAATAAAAATATATATGGATAGGGAGATTGAAAGAATTAGAGATAAATAGAGAGATAGTTAGATAGATCATTAGATAGATAACCAAATTAATAGATTGATACTTAGAGTGATAGACTAATAGAAAATGAAAGAGAAAGATATATAGATTGATAGATTGTTAGATAGATAGACAAATAGTAGATATACAAATAGGTAGATCAATATATTTATATATATATATATATATATATATATATATATAGACAGATAGATATATAGATAAATAGATAGATAGACAGATAAAAAAATGATAGATAGATAGAGAAATAGATAGATAGATAGACAAATAAATAGATAAATAGATAAATAAATAAAATTATAGATAGATATACAAATAGACATACATATAGATAGATAGATAGATAAAAAAGAGATAGATAAATAATGATATAAATAGAAAAAAAATAGAGGCTTAGACACATAATAAGATAGATAGATAAACATATTGATATATAGCTAAATGATAGATAGATAGATAGATATACAAATAGAAAGAAATACAGATAGATTCACATATATATATATATATAAAGATAAATTGGAAGCCAGATAGAAAGATACATAAATATAAAGATATATAGATAGAAAAATACATAATTAGATAGATAGAAAGATTGACAGATAGATATATAGATAGATATTGACATATATATATATATATAGAAAGATAAACAGATAGACCTGATTGATTGATTGATTTATACATAGATAGACATATAGACAAGTTTACAAAGAGAAAGATAGAGAGATTGACAGACAAACAAATAGACATAATAATAAAAATATAGATAGATATATTTATAGATACACATATAATTAGACAAATAGATAGATAGATAGAAATATAGATGGATAGAAATATAGATAGGTAGAAAGATAGATATATACATAGATAAATAGATAGATAGATAGATAGACATATAGTTAGATAAAAAGATAGATAGATAGACACAAAGACACATAGTAGATAGACAATTAGACAAATAGATAGATAAAAAATAGATAGATAGACAGACAAATAAATAGATAGATAGACATATAGATAGATAGAGAGATAGACAGATACATAGATAGATAAATAGATAGATAGACACTAGATAGATAAGTATATAGGCATATAGAATAATAGAAATATAGTCATATAGATAGATAGTAAGATAGCTAGATAGATGGATATGCAAATAGATAGATAGTTAGATTGATAGTTAAATAAATATATAGATAGACATAGAATTATAGACATATATATAAATAGGCACATAGACATATTTACAAATAGATAGTTAGACAGATAGAAAGATAGACAGATATATAGATATAGAAATCGATAGATATTCATATATAAAGATAGATAGAAATATATATACACGAATAGACATATAAACAAATAGATAGATATATAGTAAAATAGTTATACTGTTATAAAGTTAACAGATAAATAAATAGACATAGATAGATAGATAGATAGATATATTGGTAGATTAATAGATAGATAGATATATATATTGATTAACAGATATATAGAAAGATAGATATATAGATAGATAGAGAGTTAGACACATTAAAATAGATAGATATATAGATAGATAGACAGATAGATAATTAAATAAATAGATAGATTGATAGATAAATATATTGATAGATAGACAAAAACATAGATAGATAGATATATATATATATATACAACACACACACACACACATAGAAACATACAACGAATAATAGATAGACATATTGATAGAAAGATTGATAGACAGCTTGATTAATAGATAGACAGATAAATAGATAAACAAATATACAGATAGATAGATATATTGATAAATCAATAAATATATAGAGAGATAGATAGATAGATAGATAGATAGACATATATATAGATAGATAGATATAGAGATAGATAGATAGATAGACAGATAGATAGATATATAGATACATAGACAAATTGATAGAGAGATAGATATACAGATAGATAAATAGATAGATAGATAGATAGAGAGTAATATATAGATAGATGGATGGATAGATAGATCGAGAGATATACATATATATAGATTGATACATAGACACATAGAAAGAAAAATAGATAGACATATAGATATAAAGAATGATAGCCATGTAGATAGATAGATAGACAGATAGATAGAAATAAAAATAGATAGATAGATAGATATATAGATACAATGATTTATAGATTTCCATATAAACACATAGTTACATAAATAGATAGATTGATATACAAATAGGCAAATAAACATATAGACATATATATATATATAGAAATAGACAGATAAACAAATGGACAGACAAATAGATAGATATAAATATATAGATATAAATATAATTAGATATATAAATATATAAATATAGAGATAGACTAATAGACAAATAGATAGATAGATAGATTGATAGGTAGATAAATAGTTAGATTGATAGATAGAAAAAATGATAGATAGAGAAATAGATAGATATATAGATAGATAGATAGATAAACAAATATACATATATATAATAAGATAGATAGAAAGATATATAGAGATTTAGATATATAGATAAATAAATAGATAGATAGATATCCAAATTGAAAAATAAATATATAAAATGTTAATAGAATTAGGTAGATATACCGATAGATAGATAGATAGATATATAAATAGATAGATAGATAGAAAAATAAATAGATGAATAGATATATAGAGAAATATATGGAGAGATCGACATTTAGATATATAGAGAGAGATATTTAGACACATAGATAAATATACACAAACATATATACACATAAACACAAAATCACATAGATGGACATATAGTCAGATAGATAGATAGACAAATAGATATACAATTGATAGATAATTAGACAAATAGACAAATAGATATACAGATTGATAGACATTTAAACAAATAGAAAAATAAATAAATAGACAGATAGATTGATAGATAGATAGTAAAATAGAGAGATAGACATATATAATTATAGATAGATAGACACATAGTTAGATAGATAGATGGAAATAAAGGCAAATTTAAAGATAGACTAAAATTAATATTGATAGATAGATAGCTAGATATATAAATACATAGATTGACAGATAAAAAGTTATATAGATAGATAGATAGATTGATTGATTGATTGGCATATATATAGATATTCAAATAGATATATACTCTGATAGATAGAAAAATATGCAAATAGTTAGATAGACAAATAGACCGATTGACACATTGGTAGATAAAAAATTTGGTCGATATACACATATATAGAAAGAAAAATAGATAGATAGATAAATATATAGATAGATAGACATATAAACAGATAGATAGATTGACACATAGATAGATAGATAGATATATAGATACATATACAAACAAATAGATAAATTGATAGATAAATCAATAGATAGGCAGATAGATAGACAAATAGATAGACAAATAGATAGACAAATAAACATATAAATAGATTACTACATAGATAGATAGATAAATAGATAGACTTAATGATTGATAAATAGAAAGACAATTAGATAGTTAGACTAATAGAAAGATAGATATATAAATAGAAATATAGAAAGATAGAAAGATAGACAGATTGATTGATTGATAAAAAGCAATTTATACAAATAATCAAATTGATAGATAGATAGATGGATAGATAGATAAATAAATAAATAGATCAAAAGACAAATATATATATATAGATAGACATATAGATAGATATACAAATAGATAGTTATGAAAATAGACAAAAACACACATATACAGATATACAGATAGATTGATAGATATATAGACAAATAAATAGATATGAAAAGTAGTCAAATAAATAAATAGATAGATAGACAAATATATAAATAGAATGGTACATAGATAAACATATAGATAAATAGATAGATAAATAGAATGTTAGTTAGTTAGATAGTTATTATATTTTATACGTAGACATATAGATAGAGAGATAGATAGATAGATAGACTGATATATAGATTTATAGTTTAATAGATAGATATATAGATATATAGATAGAATGATAGATAAACCGATAAATTGATAGATAGAGAGATATACGGGTTGAGAGATAGATAGACAACTAAACACATTGGTAAAAATATAGATAACTAGATAGAAAAATAGGCCACTAAATAGTTCAACAAATAGTCTGATAAACTGATATACTAATAGCCTAATTGATAGAAATATAGTTAGATAATCAGATAGATATAAAAAAAGATAGACATATCGACTGATTGTCAGATTAATAAATTAACAAATAGATATATAGATTGGTAGATACATAGAAAAATAGATAGATAGATAGATAGATAGACAGATAGATAGTTCCATAGATAAATAGTTAAACAAATAGACAGATAAAAAGTTAAATAGGTAGATTGTTACATAGATTGATATGATATATAGACATTTAAATAAATAAACAAATAAAAAGATGGACGTATAGATAGATAGACAAATATACATCTAAATAGATAAAATATAGATAGCTATAAAGATAGATAGAAAAATAGATAGATAGACAAATATAAATATAGATCGATAGTAAATAGATAAACTAATACACTAATAGATAGCAAGATAGATAGATAGATAAATAGATAAATAGATAGATAGATAGGCAGATAGACACATTTACAAATATATAGATAGATAAAAAGCTTGATAGAAAGAAAGAAAGATAGATAGATAGATATATAGATACAAAATAGACACATAGAAAAGACATAAAGATAGATAGATAGATTGATTAATACATATATAAGTAGCCAGAAAGATAGACAAACAGATAGAAAGGTAGATGTTAAATAGACACATAGACACATAGATAGATGGAAAAATAGATAGATAGTTAGATAGACAGATAGATAGATATATAGATAGATATATATATATATATATAGACATATAGACAGACGGACATATAGACAGACAGATAGATAGATAGATAAATAGAAAAATAGATATAAAGAAAGAAAGATAAATTGACAAATACATAGATAGATAGATAGACATATAGAGAAATTAATATATTGATAGAAAGATAGAGATATAGAATGATAGACTAATAGAATATATGAAAAATAGATAGATAAATAGATAGAAAGATAACCAAATTGACATAAAGATATATAGGCAGATATAAAGATTTATAGATAGATAGATTGAAAAATAGTGAGATAAATATGTATACACTTATATATATATCTATTGATTGATTGATAGATAAACTTATAAGCAGATAGATAGATAGCTAGATAGATAGATAGTAAATAGATACATTATAAATATTATATATAGATAGATAGATATATAGATAGATAGATATATATATATATAGATAGATACATATACTGATAGAAAGAGAGAAAGATCGAGATATAGATATGCAAATAGACTGGAAGATAGATTTATAGATACATAGAAAAAGAGATCGGAAGATAGACATATAGAAAGATAGATATATACATAGATAGATAGGTTGAATGATAGATAGATAGACAAATAGACTGATAGATGGATAGAAAGATAGAAAGAAAGAAATAAAGATAGATTGATAGATACATAGATTGCTAGATATATATATAGGTAGATAGATAGATAAACACATAAATAGATAGAAACATAGACATATAGACACACACACAAACACGCACACACACAAACACACACACACACACACACATATATATATATAATAGATAAATAGATAGTTATACGAATATATAGATTGATAGATAAAAAGATAATTAGATTAAGAGAAACAAAAAGATAGATAGATAAATAGATAGACAAATATATAGGTACTTAGATAGATAGATAGATAGATAGATACAAGATAGATAGATAGATAGATAGACATATAGATAGACAAATAGATGGACTGACAAATATATAGATAGATAAATAATCATATAGATAGACAAATAGATACATAAATTTATATATATAATGATAGATAGATAGTTCGATTGGTAAATTCCCAACAAGATAGACATATTGTTTGATAGATGGATAAATAAATAGATAGATATATAATAGATTGATTGACAAATAGATAGATAAATTGATAGATATACTAATAGATACACTTATAGATAGACAAAAAGA
>JAREIK010001783.1:90000-129520 GCA_029783825.1 Sapria himalayana
AGAGAGATACATAGATAGTTAGATTGAGAGACATAAAGTAAGACAGAAACAAAGACAAATAGACAGACAAGAGATAGACAAATAAACATGCAGATAGAAATGAAAATAGAAAGAAAGATACATAGATAGATAGATGGATATATAGATAATTAGATTAAAGATTAGATAGAAAGATAGATAGAAGGATAGATAGTCAGATAGATAGATTGACATTTAGAAGGATTGATGGATGTATATATATATATATGAATAAATTGACTGATAGATAGATAGATGGATGGATGGATGGATAGATAATTAGATAGACAAATAAATAAATCAATAGATAGACATATGTATATATACATCAAAAAATAAACACATAGGTAGATTGATTGATAAATAAATAGAAAGATAAACAAATAGAAAGATAGAAAAATAGATCTAAAAACAGATAGATAAATTGTTTGATATAAATATAAATAGACAGATAAAAAGTCAAATCAAAAGATAGATGGATAGATATATAGATAGATAAATAGATTGATCATTAGTTAGTTATATAGACATATCGATAGACATATCGATAGACAAATAACTAGACTGAAAGATAAATAGATAGAAAGATAGATAAATAGATAGGTAGATAGAAATAAAGATTGAAATATAGAAAGATAGATAGATATATAATTATATAGACATATATAGAAACAAATAGAGAGATACACATATAGATAGATAGATACTTAGAAATATAGATAGATAGATATACAAATAAATAGATAGATAGATAAACAAATATATAGATAGATAGACAAAATATAGATATTTAGATAGACAAATAGATATACACATATATAAAAAGATAGATAGAGACATTGACAGACAGATATATTGATAAATAGATGGATAGATATATAGATATATAGATATAAAGATAGACAGATAGATAGGTTGGTAGGTAGGTAGGTAGATAGATAGATAAATTGATAAACATCTGGAAAGAAAGATATCTAGACATATAAATAGACAAATATATAGATATATAGATAGAAAGACATATAGATAGACATATAGATAGATAAATAGATATATAGATAGAAAGAAAGATAGATAGATATAAAGATAGATAGATATAAAAATAGATAGACAGATAGATAGAGAGCTATTTTGACATATAGATAGACAGATAGATATATATATAAACAGATAGTTAGATAGTCATTGAGACATATAAATATATTGAAAGATAGATAGACATATAGATAGACAGATTGATAGAAAGATAGATAGATTGATATATAGATATATAGATATATAAATAGAATAATAAATAGATAGATAGTTAGACAAATAGATAGACATATTGATAGATAGAATGATAGACATATAGTTAGATAGATAGATAAAAAATTAATAGATATATAGATATGCAGCAAGATAGAAAGATAGATTGATAGAAAGATAGACAGTCAGATAGACATATAAATATATTGAGAGATAGTTAGACAGATAGATAGATTGAATGAAAGATAGATCGATAGATATATATTGATAGATATAGAGATAAATTTCCTAATAAATAGATTGATAGTTAGTCAAATAGATAGACATATTGATATATAGATTAATATACATATAGTTAGATAGATAGATAAACAAGTTAATAGATAGATAGAAAAATAGATATATAGAAAGATAGATTGATAGAAAGATAAATAGATAGATAAACATATAGATAGATAAATATATAGACAGATAATTAAACATATAGATAGATAGATAGATAGAAACACCTATATAAAGATAAATAATAAATAGATAAATAAAATATTCGACAAATAGATAATCAAATAGATAGAAAGATATATAGACATATACACAGATAGATAAACAAATAGATAGATAGAAAGATAGATAAACAGATATATAGACATATAGTTAGATACATATATATTCAAATCATTAGATAGATAGATATACAAATATATAGGTTGTTAGATAGACAGATAGATACATTGATAGATATATTGATAAAAAAACATATAGATAGATTGATAGATATAGAAATAGATGGATCGATAGATAAATAGATAGATAGTCTAGTAGATAGATAGATAGATAATTAGATAGACATATATATAGATAGATAGATAAAATTTTATATAGGTAGATAGACATAAAGATAGAAAGATGCATAGTTAGATAAATACATAGATAAATAGATATATAGATAGATAGACAAATATATAGACATATAGATTGACAAATAGATAGACAAATAGATAGACAATTAGATAGAAAGAACTATAGATAGATTGATAGAAAGATAGACACATATATAGATAGACAGACATATAGATAGATAAATAGATATATAGATAGATAGAGAAATATATAGGTAGTTAGTTAGACAAATAGATACATAGATAGATATAAAGATATATAAACAGATAGATAGATAAATAGATAGACAAATAAATAGACAAATAGATGGATAGATATATAGTTAGAAAGTTAGATTGATAAACAGAGAGATAGACAGACCGATAGGCACATAGAATGATAGATAGATAGATTGGTAGATAGATATACAGACAAATAGATAGACAGATAGATATAGATAGATATATATATATATATAAATAGATAGATAGATAGTTAGATATATACACATATAGATAGATAAATAAATAGAAATATAAATAGACCGAAGATAGACACATAGATAGATAGATAAAAAATAAATTATAGATAGATAGATAGATAAATAGATAGATATATAGATAGATAGAAAGAGATAAAGATATATATATATATAGACATATATATATATATATATATATATATATATTATTATTATTTAGATACACAGATAGATAGACTAATAAATTGACAAATAGATAGATAGATAGATATATATATATATATATATATATATATAATAAGGTTGATAGATAGATAGACAGACATAAAGCTAGAAATATAGATAAACATATGTATTGAAAATTATAAAGAGAGATAGATAATGAAATAGATAAGTAGACAAATAGATATATATATATATATATATATATAGACAGATAGATAGACAAATAGATGCACAAATAAATAGCCAAATAGTTAAACATATAAATAAAAAAATAAATATTCATATTTATAGACTTAAAGATCGAAAAATATATAGGTATATAGATAGAAAAATAGATAGATAGACAAATAGATAGGCAGATATATAGACAGATAGATAGATAAAAAAATAGATATACAAATAAATATATAGATACAAAAATAGATAGATCGATAAATAGATAGATTATAGATAGATAGATTAGAGATATACAGATAAATATAAATATAGATAGATAGACAGATAGAGAGAAAAATAGATAGAAAGATAGATAGATATAAAGATAGACAGATAAATATATGGATATATAAATAGTTAGATAGATAGATAGATAGACATATAAATAGATAGATAAAAAGATAGATAGATAATTAGATAGATTAATAGACATATAGATAAATATTTTGATAGACAAATAGTTGATATATATATAATTAGATAGATAGACAGATAGATAAATAGATAGATAGATATATAGACAAATAGATAGATAGAAAAATAGACAGATAGATAGACAAATAGTTAGACAAATTGATAAATAAATAGTAAGATAGATAAATAGATGATAGATAAGATATATATAGATAGATAGATTGACAGACATATAGATAGTTAAAAAGATAGACATATAGTTATAAATATAGATAGATAGATGGATGGATTGATAGATAGATAGATGACTAGATTGATTATTAAATAGACAAATTGATACACAGATAAATAGTTAGATAGATAGATAGACAAATTGATAGATCGATAGAAAGATAGTCAGATTGATATATAGATTGAAAGACATACTTATAATTAAATAAATAAAATGATAGACAAATTAATAGATAGATTATTAGCAAAATTGAAAGATAGATTGATTGCTAGATTGATAGATAGATTAATAGACATATAGATAGAATGATTGATAGACAGATAGATAGATAGATAGATAAATAGTTAGATAGATAAAGAGACAAATATATAGATAGTTATATTGATAGATAGAAAGACAAATAGACAGAAACATAGATAGACAGACAGATTGATAGATAGACATATAGTTAGATAGATAAATGGACACATAGATAGATATTTAGATATATAGACCGATAGATAGAAAAATAAATATATAGATAGATAGATAGATACCAGATATATTTATAGAGTGATAGATAGACAGATTGATAGAATAATAAATAAATAAATAATATATATATATATATATAATAGAAAATAGATTGATAGACAGATAGATATACAAATAGAAAGACATATAGATAGATAAAAAATAGATAGATTAATAGATATATAGATAGACAAATATAAATACATATAGACAGACCAATTTATAAACAAATATATAAATAGTTGCACAGATAAATAAAAAAATAGGTAGATAGAAAATTAGCCAAATAGATAGAAAAATAAATAGATCGATAGAACGATAGATAGCTAGCTAGATATATAGATAGATAGACAGATAGAGAGAGAGAGAGATAGATAGATAATAGAAAGATCGATAGATAAATAGAGAGATAAATAGAATAATATATATATATATATATATAGACAGATAAATAGATAGATAGATAGATACTTAGTTAGTTAGTTAGCTAGTTTGTTAGATAGATAGATATACAAATCGATAGATAGATAGATAGATAGACAGATTGAAAAAAAAATATGTAGACAGATAGATAGTTTGATTGATAAAGAGATTGAAAAATAGAAAGATAGATAGACATACATATATATAGATAGATCAATAGATAGAAAGACAAATAGTTATATAGATAGATAGATAGAAATATAGTTAGATAAATAGTTAGACAGAAAGATAGACAACTAGATAGATAGATTGATTGATAGACAAATAGATAGCTTGATTGATTGATATCTAGATAGATAGATTGACAAATAGATAGACAACCTGATTAATATGTAGTTTGACAGATAAATATAGAGAATGATAGACAGACAGACAAATATATAGATATATAGATAGATAGATATAAAGATATACATATAAATAGATAGATAGATATATGTTAAAATTGATGTATACATATACAGATAAATATAAAGGTAGTTAGATAGTTAGATAGACTGATAAATAGATATTTAGATAGATAGACACATTTATAGAAAGATTAATATATAGATTTAAAATTGATTGATACATAGATTGATAGATAGTATGATCGACAGAATAATAGATATATTGAAAATAGATTAATCAAAAAGATTGAAGATAGATTGATTGACAAATTGATAGGCAGATTGATAGACAAATTTGTATATAGAGCCATAGATAGATTAATATTTAGATAGATAGAAAGATAGATAGATGAATATACAGCTAAATAGATAGATTGTTAAATGGATAGATAGATAGATATACATTTAGATAGATAGATAGATAGACAAATAGATAGATAGATAGATAGACAAATTGATAGACAAATAGACATATAGATAGATAGATACATAGACAAATCGATTGACAGATAGACAGATAAATAAATAGATAGATAAAAAAAAGTTAGATTGATAGACTGATAGATAGATTGAAATACAGATGGATAGATAGATATATAGATAGATAGATAGATAGAGAGATAGATAGATAGATAGATAGCTATATAGATAAATTGTTAGGCAAATAGATAGACAATAGATTGATAGACAAATAATTAGGTACATTGATATAAAGATAGTTAGACACATAGATATATAAATAGATAGATATATAAATAGACAGATAGATAGATAGAAAGATAGATAGATAAATAGACATATAGATAGATAGACAGATAAAAAGTTAAATAGATAGATAGATATATGGATTAATAGACAGAATGGTAGTTAGATAGATAGAAAGATAGATTGTTTGATAGAAAGATAGCTAGACAGTAATATAGACTGATAGCTGGACATATCGTTAGACATATTTATAGAAAATATATAAAGAGTCATATAGATAGATAGACAGACATAAATAAAAAGATAAATAGACAGACTAATAGATAGATAGATAAACACATATATAGACAGATTGATATATTGATACATAGATAAATAGATAGATAGATAGACAGATATACATATAGATAGATATTTAGTTTGTTAGACAATTAGATAGATAGATAGACAGATAGATAGAAAGATTTATAAAAAATTGCAGCTATTAGATAAAGAGATAGATAGATAGATAGAGAGATTAATAAATAGACAATTAGATAGATAGATAGACAGATAGATAGAGAGATTGATATATAGACAATAGCTACAGTAATGTTTCTTGCCGTATATTAAATAGAGAGATTGATAGATAGATAGATAGTTTAATTGTTTGTTTGTTGCAGATAAAAAATTGCAGTATTATGCGTACATATATACCGAGTATATTTATACTCAGTATATACGTACATAAAATACTGCAGAATTATATGTACGTATATATTGACTATATACATACGTTTATACCACATTTGTTGTTGTTCCTGCTGCTCACACTGTAACTGCCACCCCTGCTGCTGTTGCTGCTGCCGTTGCGGTTGCTACCATTGTTGCCTCCTCTGCCACTATTGCCATTGCTACCATTGTAGCCACTGCTACCACTGATATCGCCGCTGCCGTCGCTTCCTCCCTTGCCTCCACTTTTCCGCTGCAGCCACTACCCCTACTACCATTGTTGCTGTTGCTGCCACCAATGCCGCCACTACCGTCGCTACCATTGATGCTGCCGCTACCTCCGTAGCCTCCATTATGGCCACTACCACTACTGTCGCGGCTGCCACTGCTACCACAGATACCACTACCCATGCCGCCACTGCCAGTGCCGGTGCTACTACTACTGTTGCCGCCACTGCCACTTCTAGCGCCACTGCCACCACTACCGTCATTACCACTACCACCGCCGCAGCCACAGCTACTACTGATGATAATAGCCTTTTACATACCTATAATATGCTAAAACTCTACCCAAAAATTTTGGAGAAACACAAACATATTCACAGATATATAAAAATAGTTATTATAGACATGAACAAATAAAAATTACAGTTGAATGTCATACAGTTTCAACAAAAATTTAATTAAATAATTTAATATTTTAAAATTAAATTAAATATTTTAAAATTAAATTTAATAAAAATAGAAACTATAAATAAAAATTTTAAATTAAAAAAAATTAATTCAATAACATATTCTAATACAATATTTTAAATAACTAAAACAAAAAAATAATAAAACTTATATTACATCTTATTAATCAATGTATCCACTAACTGTACATAAAGTATAATCTATCAATGCTTACACTTTGATTAAACAATCCAAGATAATCGATGAAGAATAAATGTATAAACTTACCAAAATCAATATAAAATTAACTCTTAAACCTCAAATTAATTTTAGTTGTATAGGCATGGAGAGATAGATGGAATGCGGAGGACTTCAAGTCACGTGTTAGAGATGTGTCGAGAGATATATGGAATGCGGAGGACTTTGGTTCACGTGTTAGAGATGCTTCAAGAGATAGATGGAATGCTGAGGAATTCAATTCATGTGTTAGAATCTTAGAGATGTGTCGAGTTGAGAGAGAGAATATATATTTTAGGAAAATATGTATATGTTTAAATATCATAAAATTAAATAAATAATATATATATATAATACAAAAATACTCATTAATTTTAATTACTATCAAAATTTTTTTAACAAAATTAATGTGCGTGTAGCAAAGTACAAATGAAAAACAAATACCTTACAATTTTTTATTATAATATTAATTAAACAATAAATAAATAAACAATAAAAAAATATGTTTTGCCTTAAAAAAATTCAAATAGGTACGAAATTAACAAACTTCATATAATAAGACAAATAAAAAGATGATTTATCTTCTAGCCACTCGCCTAAAAGTTATAAAATACTCTATAATGTTTAAAAATCTATAAAATTTATATTTTATGGTTATAAATTTTTAAGAATTCATATTTATATTTACAAAGATAATATGAAATAATTTTAAACGCATAAAATTTCATATTATTTGATATAATTAATAATTTTTAAAATTCAAAAAATTACTTAAAGTGAGAAGATAATTAAAAAAAGTAATATTTATTATTTTAATAAAAACTTAATGTTTAAAGCTAATTATAAAAATATTACTCAATTGTTTAATTTTTATAAATTTTAGTAGGATTAAATATTTATATATTTATTTATAATTATTATTTTATTTTCTTATAACTTTATTGAAAAAATTAATTTTTATTATATTTCAAAAGTATCAAGATATGTATTATTTATTTTTTTAAAAGTTTTCTATAATCATAAAATTTTTTTAATACTTATAATAATATTAATATTTACTAGTTTATTCATCAATTAAGATATTTTTGAAAATATTTTATATTTTATCATACATTGAATTAATTTACATTTAAATTAGTAGAAATTTTCATGTATGTTATTTTAATTTTTAAATTATCGAAAAAATTATTATACTTATTGAATTAGTTATTTAATGTTATTTTAATTTAAATTATTTATTTTCTTAAATAAAAATTTTAGTAAATTTTTTTGTATAATTTTTTAAAAAATTAATACATCATAAAAATAGTTTTTTAGTTCTTATTAATATAATTTTTTTTGTATTTTTATATGTTTTAAATTAATAATTTATAATATCAATTTTTTTTACTAGGAGAATGTGTGTTTCAAGGAATGCTCATCTATAGACCTATAACATAAATTTAATAAACAAAATTAAATAAATTTTTAAAACAAATAATAAATAAAAAAAATTATATAATTAAATAATGGCTAGTGAAATATCATCGTTAAATCCATAGCTAAATTATAAATTTTATAAGCTAGGGAAAATTCGTCGCTATATTACGGATTTTATTAGTTCGAGAAAATTCATCGCTAAATTACAAATTTTATTAGCTAGGGAAATTTCATCCTTAAATCCGTCGCAAAATTATGGATTTTATTATCTACTGAAATTCTGTCGCTAAATTCATCACTAATTTATGGATTTGATTAGCTTGGGATATTCGCTCGGTAAATCAGTTGTTAAAATATAGATTTTATTACCAAGGGTAAGTCTGTCTTTAAATCCAACACTAAATCATGGATTTTATTAGCAAGGGAAAATCCGTCACTAAATCCATCGCTAAATCATCGATTTTAGTAGCAAGGGAAAATCCATCGCTAATTTTATCGCTAAATCATGGATTTTATTAGCAAGAGAAAATCCGTCGCTAAATTTGTCACTAAATCGTGGATTTTATTAGCAAGGGAAAATCTATCGCTAATTCCATCGCTAAATCATTGATTTTATTAGCAAGTGAAAATCCACCACTAAATCCGCCACTAAATCCGCCGCTAAATCTGTCGCTAAATTAATGATTTTATTGGCAAGGGAAAATCCATCACTAAATCCATCGCTAAATCATGAATTTTATTAGTAAGGGAAAATTCATCGCTAAATCCATCACTAATTTCAGGCTTTTATTAGCGAGGGATATTCCATCACAATATCCGTCGTTAAAATCCTCGCTTTTCTTGAGCAGCATTTATAAAAATTTTCCGTCACAAAATCCATCGCTAAAATCCCGATTTGTTTGAGCGGGATTTACAAAAATTTTCCGTTGATAATCCGTAGCTAAATCCCTTGCTTTTTTGAGCTGAATTTTCTAAAAATTTTCCCTCGCTAATCGGTTGCTTTTTTTTTCAAAAAAAATCATAAAATTTTGCTATTCCCTAGCTAATCCCTTACAATTTAGCTAGGGATTGATCCCTAGCTAAAATTTTCTAGGTTAATTGATATTTTATTGTAGTGTTAGCCATATAGAAAGATAAAAAGATCTATAAATAGAGTGATAGATAGATATAAAGAGGGGTATATAGATAGATTGATTGATTGACACATAGAAAGATAGACATATAAAGATATAGATTGACAGATGAACGAATAGATAGATAGACAAATAGACAAATATATAAATAGACAGATATATAGATATATAGATAGATAAATAAAAAAATAGATAGATAGATAGATACACACACACACACACACAAAGATAGGTAGATAAATTGATTGATAGATTGATAGATAGAATGACAAATGGACTGATAAACATATAGAAAAATAGATAGATAGATAAACAAATTGTTAGATAAAGAGATAGACAAATAGATATACCGATAGATAGATATACAGATTGGCAGAAAGATATATTTCAATCCATCGATCTATCTTTCTTTCTATCAATCTATCTCACTATCTATCTATATATCTAACTATATATTTATATATATGTCAATCTATATGTCTATCTACTTATCGATCTATTTGTCTATTTATCTATCTATCTATCTTTTTTTCTATTTGTATATCTATATATCTATCTATCAATATATCTATCTATCCATCTATGTATCTATCTAATAATATGTTGATATATCTATCTATCTATCTGTATTTCTATCTATCTATATATATATATATATATATCTATCTATCTGCCTATCAATCAATCAATCAATCAATTTATTAATCTATCGATCTGCCTATCAATCAATCAATCAATCTATTTATTAATCTATCGATCAATCAATCTATCAATCTATATATCGATCAATCAATCTATCAATCTATATATCGATCTATCTTTTAATCATTCTATCAATTTATCTATCTATCTATCTATATATCAATCTATATTTAAATCTATCTATTTAACTATTAATGTATTTGTATTTTTATGTGTCTATCTGTTTACCTATCTATCTATCTATCAATATGTCATTCTAAATGTCTTGCTATCTGTCTATCTAAACATCAATCTACCTACCTACCAACCTATATATCTGACTATCTATTTATCTCTATATCCAATTTTCTCTCTATCTATCTATATGTCTATATATCTATCTTTCTATTTATCAATCTTTCTATAATATATCAATCTATCAATCTATCTTTCTATCTGTCTATATATATATATATATATATTTATTTATTTATTTGTCTATCTATATGCCTATCAATCTATCTATTTGTCTATCCATCTATTTATCTATCAATCTTTCTATTTGTCTATCTATCTATCTATATGTTTATTTATTTTTTAATCCTTCTATCTATATTTCAGTCTATATATCTATCTATATTTCTATCTCTTTATTTCTCTATCTATTTGATTATTTATCTGTCTATTTATGTGTCTATCTATTTGACTTCCAATTTGTCTATCTACCATCTATCTATGTATGTATGTATCTATCTATCTATCTGTATATCTATCTATATATCTATTTTTTATCTATCTCTCTATCTATCTATCTATCCTTTTATATAACTATCTATTTATCTATTTTTCGATCTGTCTATCTATTTATCTTTCTTTCTGTGTATCAATTATCTATCTATTTTCCTATCATTGTGTATATCAATCAGTCTATCAATATATTTATAAATCAATCAATCTATATATTTATCTATTTATCTAAGTATTTTTCAATCAATTTTTCTATCAATCAATCTATCAATCTATCTATATATCTATCTGTCTATATATATCTATCTATCTATTTTTTGGTATATATATCTATCTATCTATCTATGTGTATGTCTATCTATGTGTCTTTCTTTCTATCAATCAATCTATCACTATTTCTAACTATCTATCGGTATATTTATATATATATATATATATTTTACTATCTATTTGCCTATCTATCTATATATCTATCTATCTCTCTGTCTGTCTAACTATCTATGTATCTATATGTCTATCTATCTATCTATTTATATATCTATCTGTCTATTTATCTATATATATTTTTATAACTTTCTATCTATCTATTTATTTATCTAACTATTTGTCTATATATTTATCTATCTATCTATCATTCTATACGTCAATATATCTATCTATCTATCTAGCTATCTTTGTATCTGTTTATCTAATTATATATATAATTATCTAACTAACTATCTTGTTATTTATCTATTTATCTTTCTATCCATCTATTTATCTATCTTTCTATCTATCAAACTATCTATCTATATTTTTATATATCTGTATATCAATTTGTTTATCTGTCTATATATCTATTTATTTGTCTATCTATCTATCTATCTGTCTAACTAACTATCTATCAATCTATCTATCTATCTATTTATCTGACTTTCTATAATTAGACTATCTATATATCTATCTATCTAACAAATAATCACTTGATCTATCTATCTATTTATCTGTCTACCTACCTATCTATCTATCTTTTTTTCTGTCTATCAATCATTCAATATATCTTTCTATCAATATGTCTATCAATCTATCAATCAATCAATCTATCTGTCAATCTTTATTTCTATAAGTCAGTCTATGTATCTTTTTATCTATCTGTCTATAAATCTATATATCAATCTGTCTATCTATTTCTCTATATATATATCTAATAATTTTTTTATCTATTTGTCTAATAATCTAACTTTCTATCTATCTAACCATCTATATGTATATCTATCTATCTAACTAGTTGTTTATCTATCTTTCTATCAATATTTCTATTTATCTCTCTATAAATTTGTGTGTTAATTTGTCTATCAATCTGTCTATCAATCTAACAATCAATCAATCAATCAAACTATCAATCAATCTATCTATCAATCTTCAAATCAATTTGTCTATCAATCTTTCTATAAATCTATCTATATATCTATCTATATTACTATCTATTTCTCTATCTATCTCTCTTTCAATTTAAATATCTATCTATCTCTTTATATGTATATCTATCTATCTATCTACTTGTTTATCTATCTTTCTTTTTATCTGGTTATCTATCTATATTTCTATTTATCTTTTTGTCTATCTGTCTATCTATTAGTCTATCTATCCTTTAATATATATGTCTATCTATCCTTTAATATATATGTCTATCTATCTATCGATCTATCTATCATTTTATCTATCTATCTATATATCTATCTCTCTATTTATATATCTATCAATTTGTCTATTTAAATTTGTTTCTATCTATCATTATATATGTCTATCTATTTATCTTTTATCTATCTATATATCTATATATCTATTTATCTATTTATTTAATAATATATCAATCTACCTGTCTATCACTTTATCTATCAGGCTATCTATCTATTTGTCTATGAATCAAAAAATCTATCTATCTTTAAATCAGTCTATAAATATGTCTACAATCTATCTAACAAATTGTCTATCAATCTTTCTATCAATCTTTTTATCTCTGTGTATATAAATTTATTTATCATCTCTATATCAATCTATCTATATATCTATATATAGATATATAGATAATTGTCTATTTATCTATATAATTGTCTATTTATCTATTTATTTAATAATATATCAATCTATCTGTCTATCACTTTATCTATCAGTCTATCTATCTATTTGTCTATGAATCAAAAAATCTATCTATCTTTAAATCAGTCTATAAATATGTCTACAATCTATCTAACAAATTGTCTATCAATCTTTCTATCAATCTTTTTATCTCTGTGTATATAAATTTATTTTTCATTCTATCTACCTATATAATTGTCTATTTATCTATCTATCTATATATCTGAATAACTATTGATCTCTCTATCTAACTATCTATCTATCTTTTTTATCTATCTATATATCTATTTGTCTAATCTATTTATCTAGCTGTCTATATATATATATATATACTATCTATCTATCTATCTATCAATCTATCTATCTATCTATCTATCTTTATATCTAAATATCTATCTATTTATTTCTCTATCTATCAATATATCTATAGAATTGCCTATCTATAAGTCTATCTATCTATATATCTATATATCTATCTATCTATCTATCTATCTATTATATCAATTTATCTATCTATCTATCAATTTTTCTCACTATCTGCCAATATCATTATCTATCTATATGTCTCTCTATATGTCTATCTATCTATCTATCTATTTGTTTATCAATCTATCTATATGGATATTAATATGTATATCTATCAATCTATATTTCTATCATACTATTTGTCAATCTATCTGTCTATCTCTATATATATCTATCTATCTTTCTATCTATATATCAATTAAACTTTCTTCTATATATTTGTGTATCTATCTATATATCTATCTATTTGTCTATTTATCTGTCTATTTATTTGTCTATATATCTGTCAATTTATATATCTATCTATTTATCTCTCTTTCTATCTATCTATTTATATATATGTATATTTATTTGAGTATCTATCTATTTATCTATCCATCTATCTAATTGTATAATAATATGTAAATCTATTTGCCTATCAATCAATCAATCTATATGTCTATCTGTCCATCAATCAAACAATCTATCTATCTTATAATCAGTGTATCAATATGTCTATAAATCTATCTTTCAATTTGTCTATCAATCTTTCTTTCCACCTTTCTATCTATCTTTTGATCTATTTGTTTATCAATCTATATATCAATCTATCTATTTATATCTCTATGTATTTTTATTTCTATGTGCCAATATATTTGTCTATCTATATATTTGTATATCTATCTATCTATTTATCTTTTTTATTTATCTATATTTCAATTTGTCTATATATCTATTTATCTATCTGTCTTTCATTATATTTATCTATCTGTCTATCTATCTATCTATCTATATATCTATTTATCTATCTACATATCTATCTATTATTTATCTATCAATCCATTTCTCTATCTATCTATTAATCTGTCAATCAAAATGTCTATCTATATGTCTATCTATCTATCTATCTATCTATATATCTATCTATCAATCTATATATCTATTATATCTATTTATCAATCTATCTATTTTTCTATCTATATGTCTATATATCTGTTTGTTTATATGTATATTTTTTTATATATCTATGTATCTATGTATCTATTAGACTATATATTTGTTTGTCTATCTTTTTATCTATATGTATATTAATATGTTTAACTATCTACTGATCTATCCATATTTCTATATATCTATATGCAAATCTATTTGTCTATATATGTCTAACTATCTACCTATCTTTCTATCTGTGTATCTTTCTATCAATTTATCTATCTTTCTATCTATTTATGTATCTATCTATCTATCTATTTGTTTATCTATCTATCTCACTATCTGTCTCTCTATCTGTCTATCTATCTTTTTATCTATCTTTCTATCAATCTAGCTATCTATAAGTCTATCAAATTGTTTATCAATCTATTTATCAATCTGTCTATCCATATGTTTATCTCTCAATCTATCTATAATTATTTTAATCAATCTATCTATCTATCTCTCTACATATCTATTTATCTATCTATCTTTCTTTCTTTGTATAAATCTATTTGTCAATCTAATTATCAATATGTGTATCTATTAGTCAATATTCTTGTCAGTCTATCTTTGTGCCAATTTTTTATCTTATAATCTATCATTCTATTTATCTATTTGACTATATATCTTTGTATCTATCTATCTTTATGTCTATCTATCTATGTATCTCTATAATTGTCTATCAATCAATTTATCTATCTGTCTATCTATCTATCTATATTTATGTCTATCTTTATATGTATCTATATATTTGTCTATCAATCAATTTATCTATCTGTCTATCTATCTATCGATCTATCTATCTATGTATCTATCTATCTATCTATATGTCTATCTATCTATCTATTGGTCTGTCTAGGTATCTTTCTATCTATATGTCTATCTATCTATCTATATATGTCTCTATCTATCAATCTCTCTATCTATCTATCTATCTATATATATCTCTATCTATATATATTTCTATCTATATATCTATCTACCTATCTATCTTTCTATCTTTCTTTCTTTCAATCAATCAATCTATCTATCTATTAATCTCTATATCAATATATCTTTTAATCTATCTATCAATATTTCTAAATTCTATCTATCTATCAATTTATCTATGTCTATCTTTCTGACTTTCTATCTATATATCTATTTGTATATCTATCTATTTCATTATCTATCTATGTATCTATCTATTTGTCTATATATATATCTAACTATCTATCAATCTAACTGTCCATCTATCTATCTATCTATCTATTTATTTATCTATCTATCTTTATATCAATCTGTTTATCTATATATCTGTCAATTTGTCTATTAGTCTATTGATCAATCTATTTTTCAATCTAAATATCAATTTCTCTATCTATCAGTCTATCAATCAATCAATCTATCTATCTAACTATTTATCTTTCTTTCTTTCTATTTGTCTATCTATCTATCTATTTATTTGTCTATCAAAATACGTATCTATTAGTGCATCTTTCTGTCTATCTATCTGTCTATTTGTCTATCTATCTATCTATCTATCAGTCTATCTGTCTATTTATTTATCTATGTATATATCTAATTATCTATCTCTCTATATATATATATATATATCGATCTATCTATGTATCTATCTATATATTAATCAATCTTTTATCTGTATATCTATCTATCTATTTGTATATGTATCTATCTATCTAGAGGTCGATGTATCTATCTGCCAATAAGTTAATCAATCCATTATCTATATTTATATCAATATATTTATCTATATATCAATCTATCTTTATTTCAATCTATCTATCATTATTTAAATTTGTCTATTAATATGTATATCATTCAGTCTTTCAATCTATCTATCAATATTTCTATCAATCTTTCAATATATCTATCTATTTTTGTATCAAATTATATATCAATATATATATATATATATGTATATGTATTTGTCTTTTTATCTATCTATCTATTTGTCTATCTATCTATTTATCTATTTGTCTATATATCTATCTATATATATAATAATGTTTCTATCTATCTATCTATCTGTTTATCTATCTGTCTATATTTCTATCTAATTATTTGACTATCTATTTGTCTATCTATTTGTCCATCTATCTATCTATTTGTCTATCTTTCTATCTAACTATCAATCTATTAATCTATCAAATAATCTATCTAACAATCAAACTATCAATTTGTCTAGCAATCTTTATATAAATCTGGCTATCTATCTTTCTATCTATGTGTCTATCAATATGCATATCACTCTATTATCATTATCTATATCTATCTATTTCTCTGTGTAACTATCTGTCTATCTATCTCTCTATCTATTTATCTACTTGTCTCTCTGTCTCTCTATCTGTCTAACTATCTATCTATCTACATTATCAATCTATCAATCAATCTATCTATCTATTTATTGGTCTATCTATCTATATATTTATTTATCTATCTATCTGTCTATCTATCTATCTATTAGAATATCTACTTGGTATTTATCTATCTATCTATCTATCTACCATATTTATCTATCTTTGTATCTATCTATTTATATGTAAGTATATCTATTTATCTATCTATTTGTGTATCTATCCAACTATCTAGTTGTCATATAATCTTTCGATCTATCTCTATATTAATCTATCTATCTATCTGTCTATTTTTCAATCAAAAGTTCTATATGTCTATCAATCTGACTATCAATATGTCTATCAATCTATATATCAATCTATCTATCAATCTTTATATCAATATGTCAATTAATCTTTTTATTAATCTATCTATCTATTTATCTGTATATTTATCTATCTATCTACTATCTATGTATCTATTTATTTATTTGTCTATCTAACTATAGATCTATTTGACTACCTTTCTATCCATCTATCTATTTATCTATCTATCTTTTAATTTTTTATCTAAATTTGTATCTATATGTTTATTTGTCATTCTATCTGTCTATTTTATCTTTCTATCTATCTGTCTATCTATTTTTATATCTATAAGTCTATATATCTCTCTATCTATATGTCTATCTATCTATCTAGCTAGCTATCTATCTATCTATCTATCTAGCTATCTATCTATCTATCGATCTATTTGTCTATCTATCTATATGTATAAAATCTATCTATTTATCTTTCTATCAATCAATCACAATCTATCTATCTATTTATATTTCTATCAATTTATTTGTCTATCTATCTAGTCTATCTATATGTCTATCTACCCATCTATCAATCTATCTATATATCTATCTTCTATCTAAGTTTCTATCTATGTATTTGTGTATCTATCCGTCTATCTATCTATCTATCTATCTCTCTATCTATATTTCTAGCAATTTATCTATTTATAAGTCTATCAAATTGATTATCAATCTGTCTATCAACATATCTATCAATCTGCATATCAATCTTTGTATCAATTTTTTCTATATCTATGTAGTTATTTGTATATCAATCAATATATCTATATATCTAATTATCTCTCAATGTATTTTTTTTTTCTATCTGCCTATAGATTTGTCTATCTATATATATATATATATCTATATCTATATATCTTTTTATTTATTTATCTATCTATCTATTTGTATATCTATCTATTTATTTATATATCAATTTAACTATCTATATGTATGTCTATCTGACTATCTATCTTTCAATCTATTTATCTATCTATCTATCTATTTATTTATATATCAATTTAACTATCTATATGTATGTCTATCTGACTATCTATCTTTCAATCTATTTATCTGTCTATCTATCTATCTATCTTTATATTTATCTATCTATCTATTAATTTGTCTATCTAATTGTGTATCTATATATCGATCGATCTATCTATTTATATATCTATTTATCAATCTATCTGTCTATTATATATTTTTATATATTTGTATATTTATTAGTCTATCTATCTATTTATTTATCTATTTTAATTTATATCTGTATATGTATCTTTATATCTATCTGTCAATCTATCAATTTGTCTATTTAACAATCTATATTTATAAAAATATATTGAAATATCTTTCTATCTTTATTTCCATCTATATATTTGATTATCTATCTATCTATCTCTATGTCTATCTACCTATTTTTCTATCTATCTATCTATCTTCTATCTAACTTTCAACCTATTGATTTGCGTATCTATCTGTCTATCTACATACATATCTATATATCTTTCTACCAATCTAACCATCTGTAAGTCTATCAAATTAACATTCAACTAAGCTATCATCATGTCTATAAAACTAGCGATAAATCTATCTATTTTTCTACTAATCTATCTCTCATTTTTTTCTATCAATCAAACTATCTATCTATCTATATATCTATCTTTCTTTCATTTTTTTCTATATGTCTATCTATTTGTCTATCTATCTATCTATATGTTATCTATCAATTTATATTTTTATTTATCAATCTATAAATTTTTCTATCTATTTTTCTAGCTATATATCAATCTATAAATATATCTATTTATCTATCTACCTATCTATCTACCTATATATCTATATATAGATTTATTTGTATATATATCTTTCTATCAATCAATCTATCTTTCTATCTTTTAATTAATCAAATTATCTTTCTATCAATTTGTCTCTTAACATGTATATCAATCTGTTTCTAAATCTCTCTTTCAATATTCTTATCAATCTTTCAATCTATTTGTCTATATATATGTCTAACTATCTATAGGTCTATCTATCTGTATATATATATATATATATATATATATATCTCTCTCTCTCTCTCTCTATCTGTGTATATATATATATATATATCTAACTATCTTTTTATCTATCTGTCTATCTATATATCTTTCAATTTGTCTATAAATCTATCTATCTATCCATCTGTCTATATATCTTACTTTATTTCTTTCAATCAATCAATCTATCTATCTTTCTATCTATATTTCTTTTTTTCTTTGTGTCTGTATATTTATTTGTTTGTCTGTATATCTAACTATCACATTTTCTATCTATCTCTATGTATGTCTATGAGTCGATCTATCTATATATCTATTAGCCTTTCTATCTATCTATTTGTTTAACTATTTTATCTATTTATCTATTTATATGTCTATCAATCTATGTATATACCTATGTATCAATCATTCTATGAATCATTCTATCTATCTGTCATTTTATCTATCTATCTATCTATTTATCAATCTATATGTCTATCTATCTGTCTGTCTCTCTATATCTATATTTATTTATCTATCTATCTAACTATCTATATTTTTTTGCAATAAATCTGTCTAACAATATACATATACATATATATGTATGTTTTTTCCTTTTTATCTGTGTATCAATTTGTTTAACTTTCTATATATATATATATATATATATATATCTATCTATTTATCTACCAATCTAACTATCTATCTTTCTAATTGTGTATCTCTCTAGCTATCTATCTATTTTTGAATAAATCTATCTATCTGTATATTTATATGTCTATCTATCGATATATTCGTCTATCTTTTTATGTATCTATATGAATATCTATGTGTCAATATATATATATATATATATATATATATATATATCTATATCTATATCTATATATTTGTCTACCTATATGCCTATTTATCAGTCTATCTAAATGTTTATCTATTTATCTATCTATCTATATATCTATCAATCTATCTATCTCTTTATCTATTTTTCTATTTGTATATATATCTCTTGATCTATCTATCTATTAATCTATCTGTCTATGTATTAGTTTATCTATCTAATTGTTTCTCCATCTTTTTATATGTCTATAAATATGTCTATCTATCTGTTAATAAATCTGTCTATCTATCTGTCTATAAATCTATCTATCTATATTTCTATGTATTTATCTTTCTATCTATCTATCTAAATATCTAAATGTTTATCTATATATGTATCTATCTGTTTGTCTATCTATCTATCTATCTATCTGTCTGTCTGTTTATCTATCTACCTGTCTATATATATGTCTATCTTTTCATCATATATCTATATATCTATGTGTCTATCTATCTATTTATATGTCTATCAATCTGTCTATATATATGTTTATTAATATGTCTATCATTATATTTATCAATATGTCTATTAATCTTCTATCACCCTATCTATCAACCTGTCTATCCATCCGTCTATCTATCGAACTATATATATATCTTGTTATATTTCTTTCTATCAATCAATCAATTAATCTGTCTATTTATTAGTTTATCTATATATCTATTTGTCAGTCTTTCTATTTCTCTATCTGCATATTTTTTTATCTATTTATCTATCAATCAATCTAACTGTCTGTTTGTTTATCTATTTGTCTATACATCTATCTATCTATCTACACATCTTTCTATCTATCAATTAGTTTATATATCTGTCTATCTATAAGTCTATCTATCTGTCAGTCTATTATTCTGATTATATATCTATCTGTCTATATATCTATCTTTCTATCTGTCTATCTATTAGTCAATCTATCTATCTCTCTAACTAACTAACTATCTATCTGTTAATCTTTCTATTTATATATGTATGTATTTATATTTTTATCTATCTATCTATTTATCTATCTATCTATCTATCTCTCTTTATGTCTATCTATATGTATTTCTATCTTTCTTTCTACTTATTTCTATCTATTTATCTATCTATCTATCTGTGTGTCTATCTAACTATGTATCTTCTATTTATCATTCATTATTTCTATCTATATTTGTATGTATCTATCTATCTTTATGTCTATATATATATATATATCTTTCTATATATCACACTATGTCTATTTATCTAACTATGTCTATATATATATATATCTATCTATCATTATTTCTATCTATATGTATCTATCAATCTATCTATATATATGTCTAACTATCTGTCTATATATAAGTATATCTATCTTTCTATTTGTCTATTTATCTATCTAAATATTTATCTTTATATCTATCAATATATCTAACTGTCTATCTATCTATCTATCTATATATCTATATATCTATCTATCAATCTATATATTATCTATTTTTTTATCTTTATATATATCTATCTAACTATTAATCTATCAATCTATTTGTCTATCTATTAATCTATTTATCTATCTTTCTATATATCTATCTATGTGTGTATGTATATATATATATGTATGTCTCACTATTTGTCTTTCTATTTGTCGATCTATCTATTTATCTATCTGTCTTTCTATCTATTTATACATCTGCCTATATATTTATCTATCTATCCACATATCTATCTATCTATCTATCTGTCTATCAATCTATCTATCCATCTATCTATCTGATAATATGTTTATATATATATATATATATATATATATATATATATATATATATCTATCTATATATCAACTTGTCTATCTTTATATCAAACTATCTCTCAATCTGTCTATCTATCTATCTATCATTCATTCTATCAATATGTCTATTTTTCTATCTATCTATCTATCAAATAATTTATCTATCAATCTATCTATCAATCTGCCTATTTATCTTTCTATCTAACTGGTATTCTATCTGTCTTATTATTTATTAATCTATATGATATTCTATTTATCTATCTATCTATCAATCTATATCTATATACCTATCAATTTGTAAATCTATCTTTTTAATATTCTTTTTATCGACCTATCTAATAATCTGACTATCTATCAAGTAATTAATTTATATATTTATCTATCTATCTATCTATATATTTATCAATCAATCTATCTATCTATCTATCTATTTGTCTCTCTAACTATCTGTCTATCAATCTGTAAATCAATTTGTCTATCAATTTTTCTCTCAATTTGTTTGTAATGTTGTGTATGAATCTTTCTATAAATATATCGATCAATATATCTATCAATATATTTAAGAATCTGTCCATCTATTTGTTTATATATCTATCTATCTATTTATTTGTGTATCTATCTATTTATCTATCTATCTTTCTTTCTTTCTATCTATCTATTTGTCTATCTATATATCTTACTATATGTCTATCTATGTATATATCTTTTTGTCTAACTAACTAACTATATATCGGTTTATATATCTATCTAATTTGTATTTATCTGTCCAAACTATCTTTCTATCTTTCTATCTATCTATATGTCTATCTATCTGTCTATCTATCTGTCTATCTATCTGTATATCTATATGTCTATCAATCTGTTTATCTATTTGTGCATCTACCATTTATCTTTCTCTTTATTTTTATTTTAATAATCAAATAATCTATATGGGTATTTAATTGTCTATCTATATGATTTTATATCTATCTATCTATCTACCTTTCTATTTGTTTGTCTAGCAATCAATCTACTTGTCTATCAATCTATCTATTTATCTATCTATCTTTATTTCTATCAATCTACATGTCTATCTCTTTATTTATCTATTTGTATATCTATCTATCTATATATCAATCTATCTATCAATCTATCTCTCAATCTATTTGTCGTTATAAGTGTCTATCTATCTCTATCTATCTATCTATCTATCCTTCTATCTATGTCTATCTATGTATCTATCTATCTATTTATCTTTTTTTCAAACTATCTATCTATCTTTCAATATTTATCTCAATCTATATATGAATCTAATATCAATCAATCTATACATCTGTCTATCCATCTATTTATCTATTTGTCTATCTATCTATCTATATATCTATATGTTTATATTTATGTCTATCTATCCAACTATATTTATTTCTATCTATCTGTAAATCTATTTATTTATCTATCTGTCTATCTAAATATCAAAATATCTATCTTTCTTTCTATCTATGTGTATGTCTTTCTATATGTTTTTCTATATGTCTATCTATCAGTCTATCTATCAATTAGACAATCCATATGTATATCTATCAATCTATCTGTTTATATATATTTCTATCAATATATCTATTTATCTTTCCATCTATTCGTCTATCTCTTTATATATTTATTTTTTTCTCTCTATCTACCTATCTATTTTTATCTTTTTCTTAATTTGTCTATTTATCTTTCTATCATTCTATTGATCAATCTATATATTAATCTATCTTTCAATCATTGTATCCATCTTTCAATCTTTCTTTCTATCAATCAATCTATTATTCTATCTATATATCTATCTATCTATCTTTATTTCTATCTATGTATCTATCTATCTATCTATCTATCATTTATCTAACTATGCGAAGCTAGATTCTCATAGCGAGGTGCTTCGAGTTAGTGAAGCGCTGTAGTAGCGCCGAAGCCCTATGTGCGATAATGCTGAGCCAAGGATGCTCCACCTTATATTTATCTATCTGTCTGTCTGTTTGTCAGTCTTTCTATCAGCCTATCTGCCTATCTCTCACTCTATCTATCAATCCATCTATATATGTGTCTATCTCTCAATCTATCTATCAATCCATCTATCTATTTGTATATCTATCTATATGTCTATCTATCATTCTATCTATCTATCTTTCTATCTATCTATATATCTTTCTATCTATCTCTCTATCTCTATCTATTTATCTATATCTTTCTATGTATTTTTCTATTTATATGTCTATCTATCTATATATCTATCTATCTATCTATATATTATATATATATTTATTTAATTATTTATTTATCTATCTGTATATCTGTTTATCAATTTGTCTATCTATTTGTCTATGTATCCGTCTATCTATCAATGAATTTTCTGTCTATCTATCTATCAGTCTAATTGTCTACCTATAGTCTATCTATCAATCTACCTAACTAACTAACTAACTAACTATTTGGCTATCTATCTTTCTATATATATATATATACATCTTTTTATCTGTCTATCTTTGTATCAATCTATTTATGAATTTGTCTATCTATCTATTTAACTTTTTATCCATCTATCAATCTATTTGTCTATATTTCTGTCTATCTATTTGTCTATCTATCTTTCTATCTATTTTGCTAAAAATCTATCGATATATAAGTCCATCTATTTATCTATCGATTTTTAGACTATATACCTATGTATCTATTGGTTATCTATCTGTCTATCTACCTATCTTTTTTTCTATCTATTTATCTATCTATTTGAATGTCTATCTATCTGTCTATGTATATATCTATCTATCTTTCTGTATATCTACGTGTCTATCTATCTATATATTACTACAAAAAATCCCAAACAACCAGGGACAATTCCCTAGCCACTCGGGTTTTTTTTGCTAAATGGTATATAGAAATGGATTAACAATGGAAGCATTCCCAATCTAAAGTGCTCGTCGCTATAAATTAGCATGAGAAAGGTTTACTATCTAAAAAATTTTAGCGAAGAAAATATCCCTGGCTAAAATAATAAATTTCCTACCAAAATTAGCAAGCTAAATGGGTGTTTCCATCGCTAAATGGGAAAGCTAAATGTAAGCTTTCCCAATCTAGTGTGCTCATCGCTAAAGATTAGCGAGGGAAATAGTCCATAGCAAAAATATTTTAGCAACGAAAAAATCCCTAGCTAAAATATTAATTTCTCTATCTAAATTATTAAGGGAAAAATTCCTAGCTAAAAAAGCAAGAGAAAATTCCCTAGCTATTTTCATTTCAAAACTTTTTTCAAAAGTTTATTTTTTTATAAAAAGAATTAATTTAATAATTTAATATTTTTATATTAAATTGAATAAAAATAGAAACTATAAACAATAATTTATAATTAACAAAAAGTAAAATTATATAATAAAGTATTCTTATTCAATATTTTACATAATTTAAACAAAAACATAACAAAATTTTATTGCATCTTATTCATCAATGTATCTACCGACAATGCATAAAGTATAATCTATTCGTGCATTGAAATTGCTTTCTTTCCCTCTGCTCCTCCAATCACCATCTTTCTGTTGTGACAAATCTATCCAAGTCGCGATGCGTCTTGTCTCGTGAAAAATCCATTCACTTATACAAGCTTCGTATGGGGAACAATGCGGTACAATGACTATATTAAATTTAAACAGTCAATCAATTCAAAATAAATAAATAAATAAAGTTATGTTTATACTAGCAATATATCTGTACATATACACTATAGTGTATATGTACATATATACTAGCATTTTCAATCGTTACATGTATTCCTAAAGTATATCTAAATATATACTACACTATTATATGTACATATATACTCAGTATATATGTACATATATACTACAGTTTTATATGTACATATATACTACAGTTTTATATGTACATATATACTCAGTATATATATATATATAGTGAGTACATATGTACTCAGTATATATTTACATATAATACTACAAAATTATATGTTCTTATATATTGAGTATAAATGTACATATTACTCTAGTATTATATTTACATGTAAACTGAGTATATATGTACATATACTACATTATTATATGTACATATATACTGAGTACATATATACTAAGTATATATGTACATATAATACGACATAATTATATGTGCTTATATATTGAGTATATATGTACTTATACTGTAGTATATTTGTAGATATACTAAGTATATAAGTACATATATGCTATAGTATTATATGTACATATATACTTCAGTATATACATATTTATATTTTGTAGTATATACGTGCATATATACTATAGTAGATCTACACACACACACACACACACACACACACATATATATATATATACTATAGTATAGATATATATTGTAGTATATACTACAAGATAACCTGAAAAAAATAACGAAAAAATTACAAAAAATTGCAATGCACAGGAGAACGTAAATCTTCACAAAATAAGAGTGTCAAGAACAAACTTGCATTTCCATGGGACCAGAATTTTTTTATCCATCTCACAGCTTCATAAGCTAAGGTGTTGTTCCTCTCACCAAGAGGACAAGCCAAACCATTTACATACCTATTAAAAACTAAAACTCTACCCAAAATATTTGGGTACACAAACATATTTACAGATATATAAAAATAGTAATTATAGACATGAACAAACACAAATATGAGTTTATAGTCATACAACTTCAACAAATATCTAAAATATGTCCAACACTGATGTTTAGAGAGAAAGAGAGTGCATAAAACAAAATGTTTCAGGAATAATGAAGATATTAGAACTCGACCTCCTTTTGATCTAGTTGAAATCAGTAAAGATGGGACCCATGCATAGGATCGACCATGGCAATGTTTGAAAGCTTTGAATCAGAATTTTTTAGTGCATCTTACATCAAATGTCTTGCAAAGATTCATTATTAGGTTAATCAGAAAAGAAAAGAACCAAACTAGAATAAAGATAAATGATACCTCAAATGATGAACCACTTGTAAGCCCCTCCAAGCTTTTCTTACTCTGTAGTGCATTATTCAAGAAAGATATATATTTTACAAGTATTTCATTAGCTACTCAAGTAACTATATGTATTTCATAATCTCAAATATTGATTCTCTAATCCTATGAAATACATTGCTTGTGGATTCATAGATGTGGTAATGCTCAAGTAAAGAGATTGAAGGCAAAGAAGTAATCTACTTTACATTACCACTATTAGTTTCTCATGTTCATATGTTTGCTTTTGTACAATTCCTCTTCCTCTATTTGTGTGTGTGTGTGTGTGTGTGGAAATGTTCTAGATTTCTATATATGTTAGCCTATTGTGGGAGGTAACATGTTTTTATGAATTTAGACAAGTGGCAGGGGTTCATTGGTGGAAATTTCAAGTTTGATGCTAAAAAATGTTATTATTCCTTTGTTCCTTTTGTAAACCTATCTATGATTTGAGTGAAACATCTACGCAATCCTATATTGTATGTAATATGTAGCATAGATGTTGCATTTATTATCATGTGATAAGGTGTGGGCAACAAGCTGTAAATATTAGTTACACAAATATAAATTCATATCAAAATATTTTATAATATTTTTTCTCAACATTTAAATCAAAATGATAACTTGTTTTATTGTTATTAATATCATGTATTGTAGCAATCACAAATATTATTGGCTCATAAAATATTTCATATTGGGCCTTTGTATTCCCCACCATATGTGCTTTGGTATATTAATTATAAAATATTTACAAAAAAAATAACTCATTTTCATGTTTAGTAAAAATGTTTAAAAATAAAATATTTTTATTTTAGTATACTATAAATGTTCCTTAGATTTATGGTCACTATATAAATATAAAGTGAAAAATATATATATATATATATATTGCATATATGTATGTATATAGCATATATGTATTTAGCATACTTGTATGTGTGTGTGTGTGTGTGTGTGTGTGTGTGTGTGTGTAAGTATCTAGCATGTATGTATGTATGTATGTATATATATATATAATTATAGTATATATACATATATATATATATATATATGTATATATATATATGTATATATGTATGTGTATATATGTGTATGTATGTATGTATATATATATGTATGTATGTGCATATATATGTGTGTGTGTGTGTGCATATGTTTGAATATTTTTCAAAAACATTATAGTTTTCAACCTGAAACACACACACACACACACACACACACACACACGTAAACTATTCTCAAAACCTTAGTGGTTTTATTATATTTTAACACCATTTGTGTTTTTTTGACTATATGTACTAAAGAGGAAAATATATTTCCAATATAAACTATCACGAACTTGAATTTTTAATTTTGTTTATAGACAAAAAATTATAAGAGATAATTTTCATTTCCAAATTTTAATTTTCAAAAATATGAGAAATTGTGTTTTTTATGAATATTTTATAATTAGTTTATGAAAACATCTAGTATATGCAGTTATAAATAGTTATATATAGTTAAACATATAGATAGATATATATATATTCATACAAGTAGTTATATGTAGTTATACATAAATGTATATAAAGTTATAAACAAATATATAGATTTACATATATGTATACATAGTTATAAATATAGTTATATTTAATTATATATAGTTTTATATAGTTATAAAAATATGTATATATAGTTATACACATATAGTTAAGCATAATATTCTATGTTGTTATACATGTAATTATAAAACTAGTTACATGTTATACATATAGTTACACATTTAGTTAAACTTATATTTATACATGTAGGTATATATATTTTTTCATTTAATTTTATATATTTATACATATAGTTATGTATAGGTATAGATATAGTAAAATACATTTTTATATATTAATATATAAAAATGTATATTAAATATATGTTGTAAATAATATATAAAAATTATTGATATTTAAATATATTTACAAATATATAGATTTACATATATGTATACATAGTTACAAATATAGTTATATTTAAGTATATATAGTTTTATATAGTTATATAAATATTTATATATAGTTATACACATATAGTTAAACATAATGTTGTATATTGTTATACATGTAATTATAAATATAGTTACATGTGGTTATACATTTAGTTACACATTTAGTTAAACTTATATTTATACATGTAGGTATATATTTTTTCATTTAATTTTATATATTTATACATATAGTTATGTATAGGTATAGATATAGTAAAACACTTTTTTATATATTAATATATAAAAATGCATATTAAATATATGTTGTAAGTAATTTATAAAAATTATTGATATTTAACTATATTTAAATATCAAAACATTTGAAGCAATTCAATTTCATGCTACGTGTTTCAAGATATGCATCTCATAAATCAAATTGTTAAAAAAATGATATGGCATAATTTGATAATTAAAAAAATTATGATTGAGAAAAATTAAAATGTTAATAGTCTGCCACATAATTTTGATATATTCTACATGGAATATAATTTGATATATTTTAGATGTCTTTTCATGTTTTAAAAAATCATAGCTAGAAAAAATAAAAGTAATATTCTAAATGTATTTTTATTAAAATATAATATAATGATCATAACAAAAGCAAGCATCATGGAATGTTAATTAACATTATCAAATATCATGTTAATAGGATAGTATAGGAAATAACTAATAATGATGTCAAACATCATTATAAAAAATGTG
The DNA here is from genome assembly GCA_029783825.1 of Sapria himalayana. NCBI lineage: Eukaryota > Viridiplantae > Streptophyta > Magnoliopsida > Malpighiales > Rafflesiaceae > Sapria > Sapria himalayana. The sequence continues at coordinate 120,029 of JAREIK010001783.1, forward strand.
AAAATCATTCAAAATTATCAAAACATGAAATAACATATTTTCAAATAAATCTTAAAATATCATTAAATGCATAAAAAATCCATCAATAATATTTAATTTATTGTATCAAAGAGTGAATACTAAAGAAAAATATTGATGAGTATTCTTCAATCTTCAATCAACATGCATCAAAAATCTTAGAACACACAAAAAACATTGATAATTTATCAATACCATTAGTGACAATGAAACACAATAGAAATATTGATAATATATTTCCACGAAATTTATAGATTTTTATTAAAAAACATTGTGACTCCCAATATAAATATCTAAAACATACAACATTTCCAATACTTACATCAATGATATTTATAACATCAAACAAATTTCACGGTCATTAACCCTAATTGAATTAGAAAATTTTTAACTAATATTTTTATAAAAATGTGTTCTAAATATTATTAGTTATAAATATAATCTAATATTTTCAAAAAAAAAACCATTGAACAAATTTTGACATTTCTGAATAATATGGAAAAACATAATGCTTCATGGAAGAAAAATAATGTAACATCATATAAAGAAAAATTTTATTAATCCATCTCTTCTACCTACCAAACATTGATGATTAGCTCTTTCAAATTATGATTGATTTTTAAGGACCAATTTTTTTAGAAGAATAATGATTAACAAAATTTGATAACAAAGATGCACTTTTATAAATTTAAAACTTCAATATTCAAAATCATGATATAATCAAGAATATCTTATGCAAATTAAAATTTGAATCATCTATTGTCCTAGCAAATAATTGCATAAGTATGCATTTTTAAAATTATGAATTCTAACATAATAAAAAATTTTACCTACTCACATCAACTACTATATTCCATGTTTATTGATCCTAGTTTATATTGTGATAATCATGAATACTACTAATCTCTAGTTCATTATATGATTGTCATTAAATCATGCACGAGCTTAATTTGATCACCAATAGCCCAAACCACACTTGTAATAATGGAAAAGAGTTATTATGTATTTAAATTATTGAATTTTATAAGGATGCCTATTGTATACAAGTGCAAAAAAAGCTATTTTAGTTATACATCAAGTCATGAAAAAGTCACAATCCTAAAATTACTCTAGCCTAAATGCCAGTTGAATGTTTGATCTACAAATCACTCCTATAACTAATTTGAATATTTATTAAATGTGAATGCTAATTGAATGCATATTTTCTTTACTTTAATACTTCTCTTCATGTGAAATATGTTTGTCAATAACTCCCAACATGCTAAGGTGCATGGGAATCACTAGTGGTTATAATTTCCTAGTTAATAAATTTGTGATTTGCTTTCATTGTTACATATACGATGTTTTTGACTTTTCCAATTTGGATTTTCTAATTGATTATATGACAATCTAATTCAATATATTTCTTATGCTAATGGAAAATAGAGTTGGTAGCAATGTGCAAGGTTATGTGACCATCACAAAATAAATTTGCTACTTCCAAATGAGAAACTTGTCAATCCTTCAACAAGTATCTCAACCAAGTGAGTTTGCAGGTAAATGCAAACTCGGAACAATATTCTACCTCTACTAATGATATTTATACCTTTGATTGTTTCTCACACTTCTATGGCATAAGTTACTTATCAAAAATGTATAATAACTTATCAATTACCATTGTTTAATTGGATATCTTTCTATATTGTAATCATATTCAGAGACAACAAAAAAAGAACCCATAAACATTAAGATTTGTTTTTTCCCAAGTTACATATCCAGAAAACATTAAGCATAATTATTTTTCTTAAGATACAGAAGCAGAAAACAATATGCAAATATTTAGTATTTCAAATCAATAAAACTCTAAAAAATTAAACAGTAAAAAAAACAAAGTTTACTCGAACCATTTATTGTTTTATTAATGGTGTAGAGTCAAAATCATGTAATGATATGAAAATAGAAGAAAATAGAAAAAAAATTGGTGGAAAATTAAAAAAAAAATAAAACCCAAATAATCTATAAAAACCAAACTGCACCCGTATGAACATGACATGTGATGTCCTCGTAAAACAATCTGATCGGCTACTGCCGCAGCTTGTGGTAGCACAATTCTGAGATGTGTTCACCCTCTTCTTCTCACCTCTCCGAGTCAACTTGAACCTTCCCTCACTAAATATTGATAGTCACAAAATCATGAGCCCTCAGGTCTCATCCAACAAATACATTTAATCATTTTATTTATGTTTGTCAATAAATTTTAATTAAAATGTATATTGATTAAATTATATTTATGTTTGTCAATAATAAATATATTGATAAAATTATTAAATATTTAAATTTTATTTGAACATTTTGAATTTTTGTGGTTGTAATCATGAAGCTACTTCAAAAAATTGAAACAAATGATTAGTAATTAGCATCATTAATTTTAAAAAAATATTAACTTAAAAATATTGTAACATTATTCTAATATTTTATGCAATTAATCAAAAATATGATAATATCTGGAAATTTTTCTAATTATAGCACCCGACCCAAACCCAGATTTTTAAAATTTGTTATTTTCTATTTACTCAAAAATACTAATATAAGATTATTTTTAAAATAACTTTCATCAATTCTATTTTATTAAATTTTATTAATAAATTTTAAATTTCCATAATTTAATTTTAAAACATATAGGCTTTTTTGATATAATATTTATATAAATATTAGAAAAAAAATGTTTATTAGAAAAAATTAAATACAATGTTTGTTAAAATATTTGTTGTAGGTTTCTCTCGTAGTCCTGTTTTTCTTCTCCTCTCGTCATCTTGAAAGATAGAACAAATTTTAGTGCTTTATGTCATAGCATTATTTTTTCACGGAAACTATAAAACAAAAATTTGAAGCAATATATAGAAAATCAAGATAAAAAAATATAAAAGTAAACTAAAATTATAAAAAATAAATAATTTAAATAAAAAAATTTGAAATATATTTTTATTTAACCATAAATGATATTATTCATAAATAAATAATATAATATAATATAATAATAAAGTATTTCTTATATATATATAATATGGTTATAAGTTTTTAAAATTCAATTTATTTGTATTAATATAATATGAAATAATTATAAATGCATAAATTCTGAATATCTTAGTCATTATAAATTTGAATCTTTGAATTATTCTTTAATAACCAAACTTAGATATTTATTTTTTAAATAATCAAAATTTTTGATTTATTAAAACATTTGTGTATTAATTTTAAAATTCAATTAATTTTCTTTTTAATTTTATAAAAAATTTGAAATTTTTTTTTATTATTCAAAATTTTAAATATTTAGTCATTATTTTTTAAAAGATTTCTATAATCATTAAAATAATTTATAAATATAGGAATAATATTAATATTTACTTGTTTATTCGTTAATTCATATAATTTTATAACATTTTTTATTTAATCAATAATTGTTTATTTTAGATTATTATTAGTAGTAATTTTTATTTATGTTAATTTATTAATTAAAATATTTTCAAAATATTTATATATAAATAATAAAATATATTATTTTTTCTAATACAAATATTTAAATATCATAATTAAAACTTTCAGAAAATTTTTTTTATAATATTTTAATTAATTTATAATCAAAAATAATAATAATTTGACTTATCTACTATAAATTTTAATTTGTATATATATATTTATGAAATTTTTTATTTATAATATCATATTTTTATAATTATATGAGGAGATTATGTGTTTCAAGGATAGCTCATCTATAGACCATGAAATACCGTTAATATAAAAAATTAAAAAAATATTAAATTATTATAAATTAGCAATGGAAATTATTTGTCTTTCTTTCTATCAATCTTTCTATCTTTCTATTTGCCTATCTATCTATCTAATTATCTGTCTATCTATCTATCTATTTATTTGGCTATCTTCCTATCAATCAATCAATCAATCTATCTATCTGTCTATCTATCTATCTATCTATATCCCTATATATATGTCTATTTATCTATGTATCTATTTTCTATATATCTGTCTATCTATCTATTTATATATCTATTTATTTGTTGTATATCAATTTGTCTATCTATCTATCTATGTATCTGTTGATCTATTTATGTATCTTTATGTCTATTTGTCTATCTATTGATATGTTCATCTATCTTCCAATCTATATTTCTAAATTATCTCTCTCTCAATCTAGATTGATTGATAGATTAAAATCAATCAAACAATCTATCTATCCAACTATCTATAAATATATCTATCAATCTATCTATCACATTGTCTATAAACCTAACTATTTATGTATATATTTTCTATCTTTCTATCTATCTGTACTATATATATATATATATATATATATATATGTCTATCTATTTGTGGAACTATTGTCGAACTATTTATTTATCTATCTATCTCTCAATCTACAATCAATCTCTAAATCAATCTATCTATCAATATTTCTATCAATCTATATATCATTCTATCTATAAATCTAATTATCTTTCTATCTATCCATCTATCTACTTGTCTTTCTATTTATATATATATCTATCTATCTTTCTATCAATTTGTCTATCTATTTGTATATCTATCTATTTATTTATTATCTAACTATCTATCAATTTGACTATCTATATGTATGTCTATCTATTTATCTATCTTTCTTTCTTTCTGACTATCTATCTGTTTATCTATCTATTTATCTATCTATCTATCTAACTATTTACTTGTCTATCTATCTTTTTATTAATATATCTATTTAAATATCTATCTATCTCTCTATCAATCTATCTATAAAACTAAATATCTTTATTTCTATCAATCATATCTATAATTCTATCTATTAATTTGTTTATTATATCTATCTATCAATCTGTCTATCAATTTGTTTATAAGAAATACCTATCATTCTATCTTTCCAACTATCATTAATTCTATCTATCAATCTGTTAATCAATCTGTTAATGAATCTGTCTACCTATCATCTTTGAATTTTTAATCAATCTATCGATCAAAATACGTATCAATTTGTCTATCAATATTTCTTTCAATTTATTTATCAATTAATATATCATTATATATATATATATATATATATATATATATGTGTGTGTGTGTGTGTGTGTGTGTGTGTGTGTGTGTGTAGTCTACATATCTATATATCTATCGAATAATATATCTATCTAACTATATCTATATATCAATCCATCTATCTATTTATCTATCTATTTTCTTGTCTATCTATATATCTATAAATTTATCTATATATCTATCAATTGTATTTGTATTTGTTAATCAATATGTCTCTCAATCTTTCTTTCAATTTGTCAATCAATCAATCTATCTATATATCTATCTATCTATCATTCTATATGCTTATCTATGTGTCTATCTATCTATCTATCTATTTATCTATATGTCTGTCTATCCAATAGTTTATTTATGAGTCTATCTATCTATCTATCTATAAGTCTATCTATCTATCTTTCTATCTATCTATCTATACATCTATCTATATGTTTATATTTCTGTGTATCTCTCTATCCATATATTTTTATATCTATCTATTTGTCTATCTATCTCTCTATCTATTTATCTATATACTTATCTAAATATCTATTAATCTATCAATCTATCTTTTGAACATTATATATATATTTTTATATATGTGGGTCTATCTATTAGTTTAACTATTTGGTATCTATCTATCTATCTATATATCTATCTTTTATCTATTTAACTGTCTATTTATCTACCTATCTTTTTTACTATATATATATATATATATCTATCTATCTATATATTTTTCTATCTATCCACTTATCTATCTAACTATCTGTCTATCAATTTATATATCAATATGTCTATCTATTTGTCTATTAATTAATCTATCTATCTAATTTTTTTCTATCTATTTTGTATCTATCTATCAATCTATGAATCAATCTATCAATTAATCTGTCTAACTATATATCTATCTACCAGCTTGTCTAACAATCTATCTATCTATTTATTTGTCTATTAATTTGTCTATCTATTTGTCTATCTATCTATCTGTATATCTAACAGTATATCAATGTATCTATCAATATGTATATTTATCTATCTATCTATCTGTATATTTCTATCTATTCATTTGACGATCTATCTTTCTATATATTTATCAATCTATTTGTATATCTATCTATCTATCTATCAATCTGTCTGTCTATCTTTTTATATATCTATATAAAGATCTATCTAATAATATGTCTATCTATCTATCTATCTAAATAACTAATATGTCTATTTATCTATCAATCTATGCATCTAAATATATATATATCTATTTGTATATCTTTGTTTCTATCTATTTGTTTATCTCACTGTCATTCAATCTGTTTATTTGTATCTATATCCATCTATCTATCATTCTATATATTTATCTTTCTATCAATCTATATATCAATTTGTTTATCTATCACTACTTTTATCTATCTGTCTATCTATCTATATGTTTATCTTTCTCACTATCTACTTATCTATATATCTATCTGTCAATTTGTCAATCTATTTATCTAACAATCCATCTATGTATATATATATATATCTATTGATCTATATAATAATCTATCAATCTATCTATCTATCTACCTATTTGTCTATCTATGTATCGATCAATATGTTTATCTATATATCTATCTATCTTTTTATCAATTAGTCTATTAAAATTTCTATCAATCTGTCTTTCTATTTATCAATCATCTATGTATGTATTTTCTATTTATCTATTTGTTTGTCTTTCTATCTATCAATCTATTTGCCAATTTGTCTATCCATTTATCTGTCTATGATATTATTTATCTATTTATGTATATATCTATCTATCTTTCTTTCTTCTGCCTATCTATCTATCTATATATCTTTCTTTATTTCTTTGTATCTATCTGTCTATTTATACTATCTATATATCTATTAATTTATATATCTCTCTCATATCTATCTATCTTTCTACTCATTCTTTCTATCTATCTTTCTGCCTATCTATCTATCTATATCCTTTCTTTATTTCTCTTGTATCTATATGTCTATTTATATATCTATATATCTATTAATTTTTATATCTATTGATTTATAATTCTATCTATATATCATTCTATCTATCTATATATCTATTAAACTATCTATAATTTATAAATCAATCTATCTATCATTTGTATATCACACTATTTATTTAATTAATCTATATATATGTCTATCTATCTATTAATCATTCTATCTATCTGTCGATCTATCTATCTATCTAACTATTTATCTATCTATCTATTTATATGTCTATCTATCTTTCTATCTTTCACTCTATCAAAATATGTATCAAATTGTATTTCTATCTCTTTATCTATCTATCTATATGTTTATCTGGCTATCTATCTATATGTGTGTCTATTTATAATGTATCTTTGTGTTTACCTATATTATGTCAATATCTATTTGTATGTCTATCTGTATATCTATTATCTATCATCAATCAATTTCTTTATCTATCGTTCTATCTATATACATATATTTCTATCTAACTACTATCTATATATTTATCTATTATCTATCTATATATCAAACTAACTTTTTATCAATTTTGTATCTATTGTCTATCAATACTACCTTTTGTCCATTTATTTGTTTATCTATCAAGATTCATATCTATTTTTCTATCTATCTATCTATCTAAATATTTATATTTCTATCTATCGATCTAATGTCTATTTATCTTTTAGTATATCTTTCTATCTATTTATTTTTTTAGCATTATATCTATCTATCTTTATTCTATCTAACTATCAATCTATTTGTCTATGTATCTTTCTATATATCTATCTATCTTTTGTTATATCTTATTATCTACTTATCTATATGTCTATCTATCTATCTAACTTTCTATATATCTCTATGTATATCTATCTATATTTTAATATCTTTGTCTATTTATCTATTTATATATGTGTCTATCTATCTGTCTACTATTTGTCTATCTATATGTATATCTATTTTTATCTATTTTTATATCTTTCTATATATCTTTCTATCTATCTTTCTGTCTATCTATCTTTCTATCTTGGTGTCTATTTATAGACTATCAATCTGTATATCTATTCATCTATATATCTATGTTCTATTTATATTTATATCTATATGTCTATCTATCTATCTTTTTTCTTTCTATATATCTATCTTTCTATGTATGTGTCTATTAATCTATCTATCTATGTATCTATCTATTTGTATATCTACATATCTACTATTTGTATATCTATATATCTATCTATTTCTTTATCTATCTTTCTATCAATGGTATATAATATTTGTCAATCTATCTTACTATCAATCTATTAAGTTATCTATGTATCTATATGGCTATCTATCTCTTTATATATTTGACTATCTATCTGCCTATCTATCTATCTGTCTATATATCTATCTATCATCTTCTTCTTTCTTTTTGCATATCTGACTACCTATCTATCTCGCAATCTATATGTTTATCTATTTGTCTATCTTCCATCCTAATAATCTAGATATCTTTCTGTATATCTATCTATCTATATTTATTTATTTATCTATCTATCTGTCTATATATCTATCTATTAATAAATTTGTCTCACTACTTGTCTATCTGTCTGTCTATCTATCTATATGTGTATCTTTATGTCTATATATTATCTAATATTTGTCAATCTATCTCAGCTATCTTCTTTCTATCTATCTATATAACTATCTATTTATCTATCTATCTATCAAACTATCTATCATTTTATTAATTTGTCTATCATTCATTCTCTCAATCAGTCTTTCAATATGCCCTCAATCCAATCAATCAATCTGTCTATCTAAATATATCTATTTGTCTATTAATCTAACTAATATCTGTCTATTTAACTCTCAATATTTTTCTCTGTCTATTCATTTGTGTATCTATCTGTTTGTTTGTCCTATTTGATATTTGTCTTTTGTCTATCTTTCTTTTTTCTATATATATGTCTATCTATCAGCCCATTAAATGTCTATTATCTATAATCTATCTATCTGTCTATGTATCTATTTATCTATCTATGAAACTATCTATCTATTTATCTATCTATCTAACATTCCATATTTCTATTTATCTATTTATCTATCTATCTATTTGTCTATGTATATTTCTATCTATCTGTGTATCACATTGTCTATTAATCTGTCTATCAACATGTGGACATTTTGTCAATCAATCTGTCTATTATTATGTCTTGCAATCTATTTATAAATCTATATATTATTTGTTTATCTATCTATTTATTTTTATATTTTTCTAAGTGTCTATGTATGTGTTTATCTATTTATCTATCTATCTTTCTATCTATTTATCTGTCTATCTATCTATCTACCTAACTATATTGCATATCTATCTTTCTATTTATTTAACAATCTAATATTTTTATCAATCTTTCTATATATATTATATATATA
>JAREIK010001783.1:132520-193947 GCA_029783825.1 Sapria himalayana
CTCTTTCTATCTATCTATTTATATATATGTATATTTATTTGAGTATCTATCTATTTATCTATCCATCTATCTAATTGATAATAATATGTAAACTATTTGCCTATCAATCAATCAATCTATATGTCTATGTCATCAATCAAACAATCTATCTATCTTATAATCAGTGTATCAATATGTCTATAAATCTATCTTTCAATTTGTCTATCAATCTTTCTTTCCACCTTTCTATCTATCTTTTGATCTATTTGTTATCAATCTATATATCAATCTATCTATTTATATCTCTATGTATTTTTATTTCTATGTGCCAATATATTTGTCTATCTATATATTTGTATATCTATCTATCTATTTATCTTTTTTATTTATCTATATTTCAATTTGTCTATATATCTATTTATCTATCTATCTTTCATTATATTTATCTATCTGTCTATCTATCTATCTATCTATATATCTATTTATCTATCTACATATCTATCTATTATTTATCTATCAATCCATTTCTCTATCTATCTATTAATCTGTCAATCAAAATGTCTATCTATCTATCTATCTATCTATATATCTATCTATCAATCTATATATCTATTATATCTATTTATCAATCTATCTATTTTTCTATCTATATGTCTATATATCTGTTTGTTTATGTATATATTTTTATATATCTATGTATCTATGTATCTATTAGACTATATATTTGTTTGTCTATCTTTTTATCTATATGTATATTAATATGTTTAACTATCTACTGATCTATCCATATTTCTATATATCTATATGCAAATCTATTTGTCTATATATGTCTAACTATCTACTATCTTTCTATCTGTGTATCTTTCTATCAATTTATCTATCTTCTATCTATTTATGTATCTATCTATATCTATTTGTTTATCTATCTATCTCACTATCTGTCTCTCTATCTGTCTATCTATCTTTTTATCTATCTTTCTATCAATCTAGCTATCTATAAGTCTATCAAATTGTTTATCAATCTATTTATCAATCTGTCTATCCATATGTTTATCTCTCAATCTATCTATAATTATTTAATCAATCTATCTATCTATCTCTCTACATATCTATTTATCTATCTATCTTTCTTTCTTTGTATAAATCTATTTGTCAATCTAATTATCAATATGTGTATCTATTGTCAATATTCTTGTCAGTCTATCTTTGTGCCAATTTTTTATCTTATAATCTATCATTCTATTTATCTATTTGACTATATATCTTTTGTATCTATCTATCTTTATGTCTATCTATCTATGTATCTCTATAATTGTCTATCATCATTTATCTATCTGTCTATCTATCTATCTATATTTATGTCTATCTTTATATGTATCTATATTTGTCTATCAATCAATTTATCTATCTGTCTATCTATCTATCTATCGATCTATCTATCTATGTATGTATCTATCTATCTATATGTCTATCTATCTATCTATTGGTCTGTCTAGGTATCTTTCTATCTATATGTCTATCTATCTATCTATATATGTCTCTATCTATCAATCTCTCTATCTATCTATCTATCTATATATATCTCTATCTATATATATTTCTATCTATATATCTATCTACCTATCTATCTTTCTATCTTCTTTCTTTCAATCAATCATCTATCTATCTATTATCTCTATATCAATATATCTTTTAATCTATCTATCAATATTTCTTAAATTCTATCTATCTATCAATTTATCTATGTCTATCTTTCTGACTTTCTATCTATATATCTATTTGTATCTCTATCTATTTCATTATCTATCTGTATCTATCTATTTGTCTATATATATATCTAACTATCTATCAATCTAACTGTCCATCTATCTATCTATCTATCTATTTATTTATCTATCTATCTTATATCAATCTGTTTATCTATATATCTGTCAATTTGTCTATTAGTCTATTGATCAATCTATTTTTCAATCTAAATATCAATTTCTCTATCTATCAGTCTATCATCAATCAATCTATCTATCTAACTATTTATCTTTCTTTCTTTCTATTGTCTATCTATCTATCTATTTATTTGTCTATCAAAATACGTATCTATGTGCATCTTTCTGTCTATCTATCTGTCTATTTGTCTATCTATCTATCTATCTATCATCTATCTGTCTATTTATTTATCTATGTATTATCTAATTATCTATCTCTCTCTATATATATATATATATCGATCTATCTATGTATCTATCTATATATTAATCAATCTTTTATCTGTATATCTATCTATCTATTTGTATATGTATCTATCTATCTAGAGTCGATGTATCTATCTGCCAATAAGTTATCAATCCATTATCTATATTTATATCAATATTTATCTATATATCAATCTATCTTTTTTCAATCTATCTATCATTATTTAAATTTGTCTATTAATATGTATATCATTCAGTCTTTCAATCTATCTATCAATATTTCTATCAATCTTTCATTATATCTATCTATTTTTGTATCAATTATATATATATATATATGTTATATGTATTTGTCTTTTTATCTATCTATCATTTGTCTATCTATCTATTTATCTATTTGTCTATATATCCTATCGATATATATAATAATGTTTCGATCTTCTATCTATCTATCTTGTTTATCTATCTGTCTATATTTCTATCTATTATTTGACTACTATTTGTCTATCTATTTGTCCTCTATCTATCTATTGTCTATCTTTCTATCTAACTATCAATCTATTAATCTATCAAATAATCTATCTACAATCAAACTATCAATTTGTCTAGCAATCTTTATATAAATCTGGCTATCTATCTTTCTATCTATGTGTCTATCAATATGCATATCACTCTATTATCATTATCTATATCTATCTATTTCTCTGTGTAACTATCTGATCTATCTATCTCTCTATCTATTTATCTACTTGTCCTCTCTTCTCTCTATATCTGTCTAACTATCTATCTATCTACATTATCAATCTATCAATCAATCTATCTATCATTTATTGGTCTATCTATCTATATATTTATTTATCTATCTATCTGTCTATCTATCTATATATTAGAATATCTACTTGGTATTTATCTATCTATCTATCTATCTACCATATTTATCTATCTTGTATCTATCTATTTATATGTAAGTATATCTATTTATCTATCTATTTGTGTATCTATCCAACTATCTAGTTGTCATATAATCTTTCGATTATCTCTATATTAATCTATCGATCTATCTGTCTATTTTTCAATCAAAAGTTCTATATGTCTATCAATCTTGAACTATCAATATGTCTATCCATCTATATATCAATCTATCTAGTCAATCTTTATATCAATATGTCAATTAATCTTTTTATTAATCTATCTATCTATTATCTGTATATTTATCTATCTATCTACTATCTATGTATCTATTTATTTATTTGTCTATCTAACTATAGATCTATTTGACTACCTTTCTATCCATCTATCTATTTATCTATCTATCTTTTAATTTTTTATCTAAATTTCTATCTATATGTTTATTTGTCATTCTATCTGTCTATTTTATCTTTCTATCTATCTATCTATTTTTATATCTATAAGTCTATATATCTTTCTATCTATATGTCTATCTATCTATCTAGCTAGCTATCTATCTATCTATCTATCTAGCTATCTATCTATCTATCGATCTATTTGTCTATCTATCTATATGTATAAAATCTATCTATCTATTATCTTTCTATCAATCAATCACAATCTATCTATCTATTTATATTTCTATCAATTTATTTGTCTATCTATCAGTCTATCTATATGTCTATCTACCCATCTATCAATCTATCTATATATCTATCTTCTATCTAAGTTTCTATCTATGTATTTGTGTATCTATCCGTCTATCTATCTATCTATCTATCTCTCTATCTATATTTCTAGCAATTTATCTATTTATAAGTCTATCAAATTGATTATCAATCTGTCTATCAACATATCTATCAATCTGCATATCAATCTTTGTATCAATTTTTTCTATATCTATGTAGTTATTTGTATATCAATCAATATATCTATATATCTAATTATCTCTCAATGTATTTTTTTTTCTATCTGCCTATAGATTTGTCTATCTATATATATATATCTATATCTATATATCTTTTTATTTATTTATCTATCTATCTATTCTGTATATCTATCTATTTATTTATATATCAATTTAACTATCTATATGTATGTCTATTGACTATCTATCTTTCAATCTATTTATCTGATCTATCTATCTATTTATTTATATATCAATTTAACTATCTATATGTATGTCTATCTGACTATCTATCTTTCAATCTATTTATCTGTCTATCTATCTATCTATCTTTATATTTATCTATCTATCTATTAATTTGTCTATCTAATTGTGTATCTATATATCGATCGATCTATCTATTTATATATCTATTTATCAATCTATCTGTCTATTATATTTTTATATATTTGTATATTTATTAGTCTAATCTATCTATTTATTTATCTATTTTAATTTATATCTGTATATGTATCTTTATATCTATCTGTCAATCTATCAATTTGTCTATTTAACAATCTATATTTATAAAAATATATTGAAATATCTTTCTATCTTTATTTCCATCTATATATTTGATTATCTATCTATCTATCTCTATGTCTATCTACCTATTTTTCTATCTATCTATCTATCTTCTATCTAACTTTCAACCTATTGATTTGCGTATCTATCTGTCTATCTACATACATATCTATATATCTTTCTACCAATCTAACCATCTGTAAGTCTATCAATTAACATTCAACTAAGCTATCATCATGTCTATAAAACTAGCGATAAATCTATCTATTTTTCTACTAATCTATCTCTCATTTTTTTCTATCAATCAAACTATCTATCTATCTATATATCTATCTTTCTTTCATTTTTTTCTATATGTCTATCTATTTGTCTATCTATCTATCTATATGTTATCTATCAATTTATATTTTTATTTATCAATCTATAAATTTTTCTATCTATTTTCTAGCTATATATCAATCTATAAATATATCTATTTATCTATCTACCTATCTATCTACCTATATATCTATATATAGATTTATTTGTATATATATCTTTCTATCAATCAATCTATCTTTCTATCTTTTAATTAATCAAAATATCTTTCTATCAATTTGTCTCTTAACATGTATATCAATCTGTTTCTAAATCTCTCTTTCAATATTCTTATCAATCTTTCAATCTATTTGTCTATATATATGTCTAACTATCTATAGGTCTATCTATCTGTATATATATATATATATATATATATATATATATCTCTCTCTCTCTCTCTCTATCTGTGTATATATATATATATATCTAACTATCTTTTTATCTATCTGTCTATCTATATATCTTTCAATTTGTCTATAAATCTATCTATCTATCCATCTGTCTATATATCTTACTTTATTTCTTTCAATCAATCAATCTATCTATCTTTCTATCTATATTTCTTTTTTTCTTTGTGTCTGTATATTTATTTGTTTGTCTGTATATCTAACTATCACATTGTCTATCTATCTCTATGTATGTCTATGAGTCGATCTATCTATATTCTATTAGCCTTTCTATCTATCTATTTGTTTAACTATTTTATCTATTTATCTATTTATATGTCTATCATCTATGTATATACCTATGTATCAATCATTCTATGAATCATTCTATCTATCTGTCATTTTATCTATCTATCTATCTATTTATCAATCTATATGTCTATCTATCTGTCTGTCTCTCTATATCTATATTTATTTATCTATATATCTAACTATCTATATTTTTTTGCAATAAATCTGTCTAACAATATACATATACATATATATGTATGTTTTTTCCTTTTTATCTATGTATCAATTTGTTTAACTTTCTATATATATATATATATATATATATATATATATATCTATTATCTATCTATCTATCTATCTATCTATTTATCTACCAATCTAACTATCTATCTTTCTAATTGTGTATCTCTCTAGCTATCTATCTATTTTTGAATAAATCTATCTATCTGTATATTTATATGTCTATCTATCGATATATTCGTCTATCTTTTTATGTATCTATATGAATATCTATGTGTCAATATATATATATATATATATATATATATATATATATATATATCTATATCTATATCTATATATTTGTCTACCTATATGCCTATTTATCAGTCTATCTAAATGTTTATCTATTTATCTATCTATCTATATATCTATCAATCTATCTATCTCTTTATCTATTTTTCTATTTGTATATATATCTCTTGATCTATCTATCTATTAATCTATCTGTCTATGTATTAGTTTATCTATCTAATTGTTTCTCCATCTTTTTATATGTCTATAAATATGTCTATCTATCTGTTAATAAATCTGTCTATCTATCTGTCTATAAATCTATCTATCTATATTTCTATGTATTTATCTTTCTATCTATCTATCTAAATATCTAAATGTTTATCTATATATGTATCTATCTGTTTGTCTATCTATCTATCTATCTATCTGTCTGTCTGTTTATCTATCTACCTGTCTATATATATGTCTATCTTTTCATCATATATCTATATATCTATGTGTCTATCTATCTATTTATATGTCTATCAATCTGTCTATATATATGTTTATTAATATGTCTATCATTATATTTATCAATATGTCTATTAATCTTCTATCACCCTATCTATCAACCTGTCTATCCATCCGTCTATCTATCGAACTATATATATATCTTGTTATATTTCTTTCTATCAATCAATCAATCAATCTGTCTATTTATTAGTTTATCTATATATCTATTTGTCAGTCTTTCTATTTCTCTATCTGCATATTTTTTTTATCTATTTATCTATCAATCAATCTAACTGTCTGTTTGTTTATCTATTTGTCTATACATCTATCTATCTATCTACACATCTTTCTATCTATCAATTAGTTTATATATCTGTCTATCTATAAGTCTATCTATCTGTCAGTCTATTATTCTGATTATATATCTATCTGTCTATATATCTATCTTTCTATATGTCTATCTATTAGTCAATCTATCTATCTCTCTAACTAACTAACTATCTATCTGTTAATCTTTCTATTTATATATGTATGTATTTATATTTTTATCTATCTATCTATTTATCTATCTATCTATCTATCTCTCTTTATGTCTATCTATATGTATTTCTATCTTTCTTTCTACTTATTTCTATCTATTTATCTATCTATCTGTGTGTCTATCTAACTATGTATCTTCTATTATCATTCATTATTTCTATCTATATTTGTATGTATCTATCTATCTTTATGTCTATATATATATATATATATCTTTCTATATATCACACTATGTCTATTTATCTAACTATGTCTATATATATATATCTATCTATCATTATTTCTATCTATATGTATCTATCAATCTATCTATATATATGTCTAACTATCTGTCTATATATAAGTATATCTATCTTTCTATTTGTCTATTTATCTATCTAAATATTTATCTTTATATCTATCAATATATCTAACTGTCTATCTATCTATCTATATATCTATATATCTATCTATCTATCTATCTATCTATATATTATCTAATTTTTTATCTTTATATATATCTATCTAACTATTAATCTATCAATCTATTTGTCTATCTATTAATCTATTTATCTATCTTTCTATATATCTATCTATGTGTGTATGTATATATATATATATGTATGTCTCACTATTTGTCTTTCTATTTGTCGATCTATCTATTTATCTATCTGTCTTTCTATCTATTTATACATCTGCCTATATATTTATCTATCTATCCACATATCTATCTATCTATCTGTCTATCAATCAATCTATCCATCTATCTATCTGATAATATGTTTATTATATATATATATATATATATATCTATCTATCTATATATCAACTTGTCTATCTTTATATCAAACTATCTTTCAATCTGTCTATCTATCTATCTATCATTCATTCTATCAATATGTCTATTTTTCTATCTATCTATCTATCAAATAATTTATCTATCAATCTATCTATCAATCTGCCTATTTATCTTTCTATCTAACTGGTATTCTATCTGTCTTATTATTTATTAATCTATATTATATTCTATTCATCTATCTATCTATCAATCTATATCTATCTACCTATCAATTTGTAAATCTATCTTTTTAATATTCTTTTTATCGACCTATCTAATAATCTGACTATGTATCAAGTAATTAATTTATATATTTATCTATCTATCTATATATTTATCAATCAATCAATCTATCTATCTATCTATTTGTCTCTCTAACTATCTATCTATCAATCTGTAAATCAATTTGTCTATCAATTTTTCTCTCAATTTGTTTG
Organism: Sapria himalayana; assembly: GCA_029783825.1. Classification (NCBI taxonomy): domain Eukaryota; kingdom Viridiplantae; phylum Streptophyta; class Magnoliopsida; order Malpighiales; family Rafflesiaceae; genus Sapria; species Sapria himalayana. The sequence continues at coordinate 140,947 of JAREIK010001783.1, forward strand.
TAATGTTGTGTATGAATCTTTCTATAAATATATCGATCAATATATCTATCAATATATTTAAGAATCTGTCCATCTATTTGTTTATATATCTATCTATCTATTTATTTGTGTATCTATCTATTTATCTATCTATCTATCTTTCTTTCTATCTATCTATTTGTCTATCTATATATCTTACTATATGTCTATCTATGTATATATCTTTTTGTCTAACTAACTAACTATATATCGGTTTATATATCTATCTAATTTGTATTTATCTGTCCAAACTATCTTTCTATCTTTCTATCTATCTATATGTCTATCTATCTGTCTATCTATCTGTCTATCTATCTGTATATCTATATGTCTATCAATCTGTTTATCTATTTGTGCATCTACCATTTATCTTTCTCTTTATTTTTATTTTAATAATCAAATAATCTATCTGGGTATTTAATTGTCTATCTATATGATTATCTATCTATCTATCTATCTACCTTTCTATTTGTTTGTCTAGCAATCAATCTACTTGTCTATCAATCTATCTATTTATCTATCTATCTTTATTTCTATCAATCTACATGTCTATCTCTTTATCTATCTATTTGTATATCTATCTATCTATATATCAATCTATCTATCAATCTATCTCTCAATCTATTTGTCGTTATAAGTGTCTATCTATCTCTATCTATCTATCTATCTATCCTTCTATCTATGTCTATCTATGTATCTATCTATCTATTTATCTTTTTTCAAACTATCTATCTATCTTTCAATATTTATCTCAATCTATATATGAATCTAATATCAATCAATCTATACATCTGTCTATCCATCTATTTATCTATTTGTCTATCTATCTATATATCTATATGTTTATATTTATGTCTATCTATCCAACTATATTTATTTCTATCTATCTGTAAATCTATTTATTTATCTATCTGTCTATCTAAATATCAAAATATCTATCTTTCTTTCTATCTATGTGTATGTCTTTCTATATGTTTTTCTATATGTCTATCTATCAGTCTATCTATCAATTAGACAATCCATATGTATATCTATCAATCTATCTGTTTATATATATTTCTATCAATATATCTATTTATCTTTCCATCTATTCGTCTATCTCTTTATATATTTATTTTTTTCTCTCTATCTACCTATCTATTTTTATCTTTTTCTTAATTTGTCTATTTATCTTTCTATCATTCTATTGATCAATCTATATATTAATCTATCTTTCAATCATTGTATCCATCTTTCAATCTTTCTTTCTATCAATCAATCTATTATTCTATCTATATATCTATCTATCTATCTTTATTTCTATCTATGTATCTATCTATCTATCTATCATTTATCTAACTATGCGAAGCTAGATTCTCATAGCGAGGTGCTTCGAGTTAGTGAAGCGCTGTAGTAGCGCCGAAGCCCTATGTGCGATAATGCTGAGCCAAGGATGCTCCGCCTTATATTTATCTATCTGTCTGTCTGTTTGTCAGTCTTTCTATCAGCCTATCTGCCTATCTCTCACTCTATCTATCAATCCATCTATATATGTGTCTATCTCTCAATCTATCTATCAATCCATCTATCTATTTGTATATCTATCTATATGTCTATCTATCATTCTATCTATCTATCTTTCTATCTATCTATATATCTTTCTATCTATCTCTCTATCTATTTATCTATATATCTTTCTATGTATTTTTCTATTTATATGTCTATCTATCTATATATCTATCTATCTATCTATCTATATATTTATATATATATTTATTTATTTATTTATTTATCTATCTGTATATCTGTTTATCAATTTGTCTATCTATTTGTCTATGTATCCGTCTATCTATCAATGAATTTTCTGTCTATCTATCTATCAGTCTAATTGTCTACCTATAGTCTATCTATCAATCTACCTAACTAACTAACTAACTAACTATTTGGCTATCTATCTTTCTATATATATATATATATACATCTTTTTATCTGTCTATCTTTGTATCAATCTATTTATGAATTTGTCTATCTATCTATTTAATTTTTTATCCATCTATCAATCTATTTGTCTATATTTCTGTCTATCTATTTGTCTATCTATCTTTATATCTATTTTGCTAAAAATCTATCGATATATAAGTCCATCTATTTATCTATCGATTTTTAGACTATATACCTATGTATCTATTGGTTATCTATCTGTCTATCTACCTATCTTTTTTTCTATCTATTTATCTATCTATTTGAATGTCTATCTATCTGTCTATGTATATATCTATCTATCTTTCTGTATATCTACGTGTCTATCTATCTATATATTACTACAAAAAATCCCAAACAACCAGGGACAATTCCCTAGCCACTCGGGTTTTTTTTGCTAAATGGTATATAGAAATGGATTAACAATGGAAGCATTCCCAATCTAAAGTGCTCGTCGCTATAAATTAGCATGAGAAAGTTTTACTATCTAAAAAATTTTAGCGAAGAAAATATCCCTAGCTAAAATAATAAATTTCCTACCAAAATTAGCAAGCTAAATGGGTGTTTCCATCGCTAAATGGGAAAGCTAAATGTAAGCTTTCCCAATCTAGTGTGCTCATCGCTAAAGATTAGCGAGGGAAATAGTCCATAGCAAAAATATTTTAGCAACGAAAAAATCCCTAGCTAAAATATTAATTTCTCTATCTAAATTATTAAGGGAAAATTCCCTAGCTAAAAAAGCAAGAGAAAATTCCCTAGCTATTTTCATTTCAAAACTTTTTTCAAAAGTTTATTTTTTTAAAAAAAGAATTAATTTAATAATTTAATATTTTTATATTAAATTGAATAAAAATAGAAACTATAAACAATAATTTATAATTAACAAAAAGTAAAATTATATAATAAAGTATTCTTATTCAATATTTTACATAATTTAAACAAAAACATAACAAAATTTTATTGCATCTTATTCATCAATGTATCTACCGACAATGCATAAAGTATAATCTATTCGTGCATTGAAATTGCTTTCTTTCCCTCTGCTCCTCCAATCACCATCTTTCTGTTGTGACAAATCTATCCAAGTCGCGATGCGTCTTGTCTCGTGAAAAATCCATTCACTTATACAAGCTTCGTATGGGGAACAATGCGGTACCATGACTATATTAAATTTAAACAGTCAATCAATTCAAAATAAATAAATAAATAAAGTTATGTTTATACTAGCAATATATCTGTACATATACACTATAGTGTATATGTACATATATACTAGCATTTTCAATCGTTACATGTATTCCTGAAGTATATCTAAATATATACTACACTATTATATGTACATATATACTCAGTATATATGTACATATATACTACAGTTTTATATGTACATATATACTACAGTTTTATATGTACATATATACTCAGTATATATATATATATAGTGAGTACATATGTACTCAGTATATATTTACATATAATACTACAAAATTATATGTTCTTATATATTGAGTATAAATGTACATATTACTCTAGTATTATATTTACATGTAAACTGAGTATATATGTACATATACTACATTATTATATGTACATATATACTGAGTACATATATACTAAGTATATATGTACATATAATACGACATAATTATATGTGCTTATATATTGAGTATATATGTACATATACTGTAGTATATTTGTAGATATACTAAGTATATAAGTACATATATGCTATAGTATTATATGTACATATATACTTCAGTATATACATATTTATATTTTGTAGTATATACGTGCATATATACTATAGTAGATCTACACACACACACACACACACACACACACACATATATATATATATATACTATAGTATAGATATATATTGTAGTATATACTACAAGATAACCTGAAAAAAATAACGAAAAAATTACAAAAAATTGCAATGCACAGGAGAACGTAAATCTGCACAAAATAAGAGTGTCAAGAACAAACTTGCATTTCCATGGGACCAGAATTTTTTTATCCATCTCACAGCTTCATAAGCTAAGGTGTTGTTCCTCTCACCAAGAGGACAAGCCAAACCATTTACATACCTATTAAAAACTAAAACTCTACCCAAAATATTTGGGTACACAAACATATTTACAGATATATAAAAATAGTAATTATAGACATGAACAAACACAAATATGAGTTTATAGTCATACAACTTCAACAAATATCTAAAATATGTCCAACACTGATGTTTAGAGAGAAAGAGAGTGCATAAAACAAAATGTTTCAGGAATAATGAAGATATTAGAACTCGACCTCCTTTTGATCTAGTTGAAATCAGTAAAGATGGGACCCATGCATAGGATCGACCATGGCAATGTTTGAAAGCTTTGAATCAGAATTTTTTAGTGCATCTTACATCAAATGTCTTGCAAAGATTCATTATTAGGTTAATCAGAAAAGAAAAGAACCAAACTAGAATAAAGATAAATGATACCTCAAATGATGAACCACTTGTAAGCCCCTCCAAGCTTTTCTTACTCTGTAGTGCATTATTCAAGAAAGATATATATTTTACAAGTATTTCATTAGCTACTCAAGTAACTATATGTATTTCATAATCTCAAATATTGATTCTCTAATCCTATGAAATACATTGCTTGTGGATTCATAGATGTGGTAATGCTCAAGTAAAGAGATTGAAGGCAAAGAAGTAATCTACTTTACATTACCACTATTAGTTTCTCATGTTCATATGTTTGCTTTTGTACAATTCCTCTTCCTCTATTTGTGTGTGTGTGTGTGTGTGTGGAAATGTTCTAGATTTCTATATATGTTAGCCTATTGTGGGAGGTAACATGTTTTTATGAATTTAGACAAGTGGCAGGGGTTCATTGGTGGAAATTTCAAGTTTGATGCTAAAAAATGTTATTATTCCTTTGTTCCTTTTGTAAACCTATCTATGATTTGAGTGAAACATCTACGCAATCCTATATTGTATGTAATATGTAGCATAGATGTTGCATTTATTATCATGTGATAAGGTGTGGGCAACAAGCTGTAAATATTAGTTACACAAATATAAATTCATATCAAAATATTTTATAATATTTTTTCTCATCATTTAAATCAAAATGATAACTTGTTTTATTGTTATTAATATCATGTATTGTAGCAATCACAAATATTATTGGCTCATAAAATATTTCATATTGGGCCTTTGTATTCCCCACCATATGTGCTTTGGTATATTAATTATAAAATATTTACAAAAAAAATAACTCATTTTCATGTTTAGTAAAAATGTTTAAAAATAAAATATTTTTATTTTAGTATACTATAAATGTTCCTTAGATTTATGGTCACTATATAAATATAAAGTGAAAAAATATATATATATATATATATTGCATATATGTATGTATATAGCATATATGTATTTAGCATACTTGTATGTGTGTGTGTGTGTGTGTGTGTGTGTGTGTGTGTGTAAGTATCTAGCATGTATGTATGTATGTATGTATATATATATATAATTATAGTATATATACATATATATATATATATATATATATATATATATATGTATATATGTATGTGTATATATGTGTATGTATGTATGTATGTATGTATGTATATATGTATGTATGTGCATATATATGTGTGTGTGTGTGTGTGCATATGTTTGAATATTTTTCAAAAACATTATAGTTTTCAACCTGAAACACACACACACACACACACACACGTAAACTATTCTCAAAACCTTAGTGGTTTTATTATACTTTAACACCATTTGTGTTTTTTTGACTATATGTACTAAAGAGGAAAATATATTTCCAATATAAACTATCATGAACTTGAATTTTTAATTTTGTTTATAGACAAAAAATTATAAGAGAGATAATTTTCATTTCCAAATTTTAATTTTCAAAAATATGAGAAATTGTGTTTTTTATGAATATTTTATAATTAGTTTATGAAAACATCTAGTATATGCAGTTATAAATAGTTATATATAGTTAAACATATAGATAGATATATATATATATATATTATTATATATATTCATACAAGTAGTTATATGTAGTTATACATAAATGTATATAAAGTTATAAACAAATATATAGATTTACATATATGTATACATAGTTATAAATATAGTTATATTTAATTATATATAGTTTTATATAGTTATAAAAATATGTATATATAGTTATACACATATAGTTAAGCATAATATTCTATGTTGTTATACATGTAATTATAAAACTAGTTACATGTTATACATATAGTTACACATTTAGTTAAACTTATATTTATACATGTAGGTATATATATTTTTTCATTTAATTTTATATATTTATACATATAGTTATGTATAGGTATAGATATAGTAAAACACTTTTTTATATATTAATATATAAAAATGCATATTAAATATATGTTGTAAGTAATTTATAAAAATTATTGATATTTAACTATATTTAAATATCAAAACATTTGAAGCAATTCAATTTCATGCTACGTGTTTCAAGATATGCATCTCATAAATCAAATTGTTAAAAAAATGATATGGCATAATTTGATAATTAAAAAAATTATGATTGAGAAAAATTAAAATGTTAATAGTCTGCCACATAATTTTGATATATTCTACATGGAATATAATTTGATATATTTTAGATGTCTTTTCATGTTTTAAAAAATCATAGCTAGAAAAAATAAAAGTAATATTCTAAATGTATTTTTATTAAAATATAATATAATGATCATAACAAAAGCAAGCATCATGGAATGTTAATTAACATTATCAAATATCATGTTAATAGGATAGTATAGGAAATAACTAATAATGATGTTAAACATCATTATAAAAAATGTGAAAATCATTCAAAATTATCAAAACATGAAATAACATATTTTCAAATAAATCTTAAAATATCATTAAATGCATAAAAAATCCATCAATAATATTTAATTTATTGTATCAAAGAGTGAATACTAAAGAAAAATATTGATGAGTATTCTTCAATCTTCAATCAACATGCATCAAAAATCTTAGAACACACAAAAAACATTGATAATTTATCAATACCATTAGTGACAATGAAACACAATAGAAATATTGATAATATATTTCCACGAAATTTATAGATTTTTATTAAAAAACATTGTGACTCCCAATATAAATATCTAAAACATACAACATTTCCAATACTTACATCAATGATATTTATAACATCAAACAAATTTCACTGTCATTAACCCTAATTGAATTAGAAAATTTTTAACTAATATTTTTATAAAAATGTGTTCTAAATATTATTAGTTATAAATATAATCTAATATTTTCAAAAAAAAAACCATTGAACAAATTTTGACATTTCTGAATAATATGGAAAAACATAATGCTTCATGGAAGAAAAATAATGTAACATCATATAAAGAAAAATTTTATTAATCCATCTCTTCTACCTACCAAACATTGATGATTAGCTCTTTCAAATTATGATTGATTTTTAAGGACCAATTTTTTTAGAAGAATAATGATTAACAAAATTTGATAACAAAGATGCACTTTTATAAATTTAAAACTTCAATATTCAAAATCATGATATAATCAAGAATATCTTATGCAAATTAAAATTTGAATCATCTATTGTCCTAGCAAATAATTGCATAAGTATGCATTTTTAAAATTATGAATTCTAACATAATAAAAAATTTTACCTACTCACATCAACTACTATATTCCATGTTTATTGATCCTAGTTTATATTGTGATAATCATGAATACTACTAATCTCTAGTTCATTATATGATTGTCATTAAATCATGCACGAGCTTAATTTGATCACCAATAGCCCAAACCACACTTGTAATAATGGAAAAGAGTTATTATGTATTTAAATTATTGAATTTTATAAGGATGCCTATTGTATACAAGTGCAAAAAAAGCTATTTTAGTTATACATCAAGTCATGAAAAAGTCACAATCCTAAAATTACTCTAGCCTAAATGCCAGTTGAATGTTTGATCTACAAATCACTCCTATAACTAATTTGAATATTTATTAAATGTGAATGCTAATTGAATGCATATTTTCTTTACTTTAATACTTCTCTTCATGTGAAATATGTTTGTCAATAACTCCCAACATGCTAAGGTGCATGGGAATCACTAGTGCTTATAATTTCCTAGTTAATAAATTTGTGATTTGCTTTCATTGTTACATATACGATGTTTTGACTTTTCCAATTTGGATTTTCTAATTGATTATATGACAATCTAATTCAATATATTTCTTATGCTAATGGAAAATAGAGTTGGTAGCAATGTGCAAGGTTATGTGACCATCACAAAATAAATTTGCTACTTCCAAATGAGAAACTTGTCAATCCTTCAACAAGTATCTCAACCAAGTGAGTTTGCAGGTAAATGCAAACTCGGAACAATATTCTACCTCTACTAATGATATTTATACCTTTGATTGTTTCTCACACTTCTATGGCATAAGTTACTTACCAAAAATGTATAATAACTTATCAATTACCATTGTTTAATTGGATATCTTTCTATATTGTAATCATATTCAGAGACAACAAAAAAAGAACCCATAAACATTAAGATTTGTTTTTTCCCAAGTTACATATCCAGAAAACATTAAGCATAATTATTTTTCTTAAGATACAGAAGCAGAAAACAATATGCAAATATTTAGTATTTCAAATCAATAAAACTCTAAAAAATTAAACAGTAAAAAAAACAAAGTTTACTCGAACCATTTATTGTTTTATTAATGGTGTAGAGTCAAAATCATGTAATGATATGAAAATAGAAGAAAATAGAAAAAAAATTGGTGGAAAATTAAAAAAAAAATAAAACCCAAATAATCTATAAAAACCAAACTGCACCCGTATGAACATGACATGTGATGTCCTCGTAAAACAACTGATCGGCTACTGCCGCAGCTTGTGGTAGCACAATTCTGAGATGTGCTCATCCTCTTCTTCTCGCCTCCCCTAGTCAACTTAAACCTTCCCTCACTAAATATTGATAGTCACAAAATCATGAGCTCTCATGTCTCCTCCAACAAATACATTTAATCATTTTATTTATGTTTGTCAATAAATTTTAATTTAAATTTATATTGATTAAATTATATTTATGTTTGTGAATAATAAATATATTGATAAAATTATTAAATATTTAATTTTTAATTGAACATTTTGAATTTTTTGTGGTTATAATCATGAAGCTACTTCAAAAAATTGAAACAAATGATTAGTAATCAGCATCATTAATTTTTAAAAAATATTAACTTAAAAATATTGTAACATTATTCTGATATTTTATGCCATTAATCAAAAATATGATAATGTTTGGAAATTTTTCTAATTATAGCACCCGACCCAAACCCAGATTTTTAAAATTTGTTATTTTCTATTTACTCAAAAATACTAATATAAGATTATTTTTAAAATAACTTTCATCAATTCTATTTTATTAAATTTTATTAATAAATTTTAAATTTCCATAATTTAATTTTAAAACATATATAGGCTTTTTTGATATAATATTTATATAAATATTAGAAAAAAAATGTTTATTAGAAAAAATTAAATACAATGTTTATTAAAATATTTGTTGTAGGTTGCTCTCGTAGTCCTGTTTTTCTTCTCCTCTCGTCATCTTGAAAGATAGAACAAATTTTTAGTGCTTTATGTCATAGCATTATTTTTTCACGGAAACTATAAAAACAAAAATTTGAAGCAAATATATAGAAAATCAAGATAAAAAAATATAAAAGTAAACTAAAATTATAAAAAATAAATAATTTAAATAAAAAATATGAAATATATTTTTATTTAACCATAAATGATATTATTTCATAAATAAATAATATAATATAATATAATAATAAAGTATTTCTTATATATATATAATATGGTTATAAGTTTTTAAAAATTCAATTTATTTTGTATTAATATAATATGAAATAATTATAAATGCATAAATTCTGAATATCTTAGTCATTATAAATTTGAATCTTTGAATTATTCTTTTAATAACCAAACTTAGATATTTATTTTTTAAATAATCAAAATTTTTTGATTTATTAAAACATTTGTGTATTAATTTTAAAATTCAATTAATTTTCTTTTTAATTTTATAAAAAATTTGAAATTTTTTTTTATTATTCAAAATTTTTAAATATTTTAGTCATTATTTTTTAAAAGATTTCTATAATCATTAAAATAATTTATAAATATAGGAATAATATTAATATTTACTTGTTTATTCGTTAATTCATATAATTTTATAACATTTTTTATTTAATCAATTAATTGTTTATTTTAGATTATTATTAGTAGTAATTTTTATTTATGTTAATTTATTAATTAAAATATTTTCAAAATATTTATATATAAATAATAAAATATATTATTTTTTCTAATACAAAGATTTAAATATCATAATTAAAACTTTCAGAAAATTTTTTTTTATAATATTTTAATTAATTTATAATCAAAAATAATAATAATTTGACTTATCTACTATAAATTTTAATTTGTATATATATATTTATGAAATTTTTTATTTATAATATCATATTTTTATAATTATATGAGGAGATTATGTGTTTCAAGGATAGCTCATCTATAGACCATGAAATACCGTTAATATAAAAAATTAAAAAAATATTAAAATAAATAATTTTAAAAAATATTAAATTATTATAAATTAGCAATGTAAATTATTTGTCTTTCTTTCTATCAATCTTTCTATCTTTCTATTTGCCTATCTATCTATCTATCTAATTATCTGTCTATCTATCTATCTATTTATTTGGCTATCTTCCTATCAATCAATCAATCAATCTATCTATCTGTCTATCTATCTATCTATCTATATCCCTATATATATGTCTATTTATCTATGTATCTATTTTCTATATATCTGTCTATCTATCTATTTATATATCTATTTATTTTGTTGTATATCAATTTGTCTATCTATCTATCTATGTATCTGTTGATCTATTTATGTATCTTTATGTCTATTTGTCTATCTATTGATATGTTCATCTATCTTCCAATCTATATTTCTAAATTATCTCTCTCTCAATCTAGATTGATTGATAGATTAAAATCAATCAAACAATCTATCTATCCAACTATCTATAAATATATCTATCAATCTATCTATCACATTGTCTATAAACCTAACTATTTATGTATATATTTTCTATCTTTCTATCTATCTGTACATATATATATATATATATATATATATGTCTATCTATTTGTGGAACTATTTGTCGAACTATTTATTTATCTATCTATCTCTCAATCTACAATCAATCTCTAAATCAATCTATCTATCAATATTTCTATCAATCTATATATCATTCTATCTATAAATCTAATTATCTTTCTATCTATCCATCTATCTACTTGTCTTTCTATTTATATATATATATCTATCTATCTTTCTATCAATTTGTCTATCTATTTGTATATCTATCTATTTATTTATTATCTAACTATCTATCAATTTGACTATCTATATGTATGTCTATCTATTTATCTATCTTTCTTTCTTTCTGACTATCTATCTGTTTATCTATCTATTTATCTATCTATCTATCTAACTATTTACTTGTCTATCTATCTTTTTATTAATATATCTATTTAAATATCTATCTATCTCTCTATCAATCTATCTATAAAACTAAATATCTTTATTTCTATCAATCAATCTATAATTCTATCTATTAATTTGTTTATTATATCTATCTATCAATCTGTCTATCAATTTGTTTATAAGAAATACCTATCATTCTATCTTTCCAACTATCATTAATTCTATCTATCAATCTGTTAATCAATCTGTTAATGAATCTGTCTACCTATCTATCTTTGAATTTTTAATCAATCTATCGATCAAAATACGTATCAATTTGTCTATCAATATTTCTTTCAATTTATTTATCAATTAATATATCATTATATATATATATATATATATATATATGTGTGTGTGTGTGTGTGTGTGTGTGTGTGTGTGTGTGTGTGTCTACATATCTATATATCTATCGAATAATATATCTATCTAACTATATCTATATATCAATCCATCTATCTATTTATCTATCTATTTTCTTGTCTATCTATATATCTATAAATTTATCTATATATCTATCAATTTGTATTTGTATTTGTTAATCAATATGTCTCTCAATCTTTCTTTCAATTTGTCAATCAATCAATCTATCTATATATCTATCTATCTATCATTCTATATGCTTATCTATGTGTCTATCTATCTATCTATCTATTTATCTATATGTCTGTCTATCCAATAGTTTATTTATGAGTCTATCTATCTATCTATCTATAAGTCTATCTATCTATCTTTCTATCTATCTATCTATACATCTATCTATATGTTTATATTTCTGTGTATCTCTCTATCCATATATTTTTATATCTATCTATTTGTCTATCTATCTCTCTATCTATTTATCTATATACTTATCTAAATATCTATTAATCTATCAATCTATCTTTTGAACATTATATATATATATTTTTATATATGTGGGTCTATCTATTAGTTTAACTATTTGGTATCTATCTATCTATCTATATATCTATCTTTTTATCTATTTAACTGTCTATTTATCTACCTATCTTTTTTACTATATATATATATATATATATCTATCTATCTATATATTTTTCTATCTATCCACTTATCTATCTAACTATCTGTCTATCAATTTATATATCAATATGTCTATCTATTTGTCTATTAATTAATCTATCTATCTAATTTTTTTCTATCTATTTTTGTATCTATCTATCAATCTATGAATCAATCTATCAATTAATCTGTCTAACTATATATCTATCTACCAGCTTGTCTAACAATCTATCTATCTATTTATTTGTCTATTAATTTGTCTATCTATTTGTCTATCTATCTATCTGTATATCTAACAGTATATCAATGTATCTATCAATATGTATATTTATCTATCTATCTATCTGTATATATTTCTATCTATTCATTTGACGATCTATCTTTCTATATATTTATCAATCTATTTGTATATCTATCTATCTATCAATCTGTCTGTCTATCTTTTTATATATCTATATAAAGATCTATCTAATAATATGTCTATCTATCTATCTATCTAAATAACTAATATGTCTATTTATCTATCTATCTATGCATCTAAATATATATATATATCTATTTGTATATCTTTGTTTCTATCTATTTGTTTATCTCACTGTCATTCAATCTGTTTATTTGTATCTATATCCATCTATCTATCATTCTATATATTTATCTTTCTATCAATCTATATATCAATTTGTTTATCTATCACTACTTTTATCTATCTGTCTATCTATCTATATGTTTATCTTTCTCACTATCTACTTATCTATATATCTATCTGTCAATTTGTCAATCTATTTATCTAACAATCCATCTATGTATATATATATATATATCTATTGATCTATATAATAATCTATCAATCTATCTATCTATCTACCTATTTGTCTATCTATGTATCGATCAATATGTTTATCTATATATCTATCTATCTTTTTATCAATTAGTCTATTAAAATTTCTATCAATCTGTCTTTCTATTTATCAATCAATCTATGTATTTATTTTCTATTTATCTATTTGTTTGTCTTTCTATCTATCAATCTATTTGCCAATTTGTCTATCCATTTATCTGTCTATGATATTATTTATCTATTTATGTATATATCTATCTATCTTTCTTTCTTTCTGCCTATCTATCTATCTATATATCTTTCTTTATTTCTCTTGTATCTATCTGTCTATTTATCTATCTATATATCTATTAATTTATATATCTATCTCTATATCTATCTATCTTTCTATCATTCTTTCTATCTATCTTTCTGCCTATCTATCTATCTATATATCTTTCTTTATTTCTCTTGTATCTATATGTCTATTTATCTATCTATATATCTATTAATTTTTATATCTATTTATTTATAATTCTATCTATATATCATTCTATCTATCTATATATCTATTAAACTATCTAATAATTTATAAATCAATCTATCTATCAATTTGTATATCACACTATTTATTAATTAATCTATATATATGTCTATCTATCTATTAATCATTCTATCTATCTGTCGATCTATCTATCTATCTAACTATTTATCTATCTATCTATTTATATGTCTATCTATCTTTCTATCTTTCACTCTATCAAAATATGTATCAAATTGTATTTCTATCTCTTTATCTATCTATCTATATGTTTATCTGGCTATCTATCTATAGGTGTGTCTATTTTATAATGTATCTTTGTGTTTACCTATATATATGTCAATATATCTATTTGTATGTCTATCTGTATATCTATTTATCTATCAATCAATCAATTTCTTTATCTATCGTTCTATCTATATACATATATTTCTATCTAACTAACTATCTATATATTTATCTATTTATCTATCTATATATCAAACTAACTTTTTATCAATTTTTGTATCTATTTGTCTATCAATAAGCTACCTTTTGTCCATTTATTTGTTTATCTATCAAGATTCATATCTATTTTTCTATCTATCTATCTATCTAAATATTTATATTTCTATCTATCGATCTAAATGTCTATTTATCTTTTAGTATATCTTTCTATCTATTTATTTTTTTAGCATTATATCTATCTATCTTTATTCTATCTAACTATCAATCTATTTGTCTATGTATCTTTCTATATATCTATCTATCTTTTGTTATATCTTATTATCTACTTATCTATATGTCTATCTATCTATCTAACTTTCTATATATCTCTATGTATATCTATCTATCAATCTATCTGTCTATCTATATTTTAATATCTTTGTCTATTTATCTATTTATATATGTGTCTATCTATCTGTCTACTATTTGTCTATCTATATGTATATCTATATTTTTATCTATTTTTATATCTTTCTATATATCTTTCTATCTATCTTTCTGTCTATCTATCTTTCTATCTTGGTGTCTATTTATAGACTATCAATCTGTATATCTATTCATCTATATATCTATGTGTCTATTTATATTTATATCTATATGTCTATCTATCTATCTTTTTTCTTTCTATATATCTATCTTTCTATGTATGTGTCTATTAATCTATCTATCTATGTATCTATCTATTTGTATATCTACATATCTACCTATTTGTATATCTATATATCTATCTATTTCTTTATCTATCTTTCTATCAATTGGTATATATATATTTGTCAATCTATCTTACTATCAATCTATTAAGTTATCTATGTATCTATATGGCTATCTATCTCTTTATATATTTGACTATCTATCTGCCTATCTATCTATCTGTCTATATATCTATCTATCTATCTTTCTTTCTTTCTTTTTGCATATCTGACTACCTATCTATCTCTCAATCTATATGTTTATCTATTTGTCTATCTTCCATCCTAATAATCTAGATATCTTTATGTATATCTATCTATCTATATATTTATTTATTTATCTATCTATCTGTCTATATATCTATCTATTAATAAATTTGTCTCACTACTTGTCTATCTGTCTGTCTATCTATCTATATGTGTATCTTTATGTCTATATATCTATCTAATAATTTGTCAATCTATCTCTCTATCTATCTTTCTATCTATCTATATAACTATCTATTTATCTATCTATCTATCAAACTATCTATCATTTTATTAATTTGTCTATCATTCATTCTCTCAATCAGTCTTTCAATATGCCCTCAATCAATCAATCAATCTGTCTATCTAAATATATATCTATTTGTCTATTAATCTAACTAATAATCTGTCTATTTAACTCTCAATATTTTTCTCTGTCTATTCATTTTGTGTATCTATCTGTTTGTTTGTCTATTTGACTATTTGTCTTTTTGTCTATCTTTCTTTTTTTCTATATATATGTCCATCTATCAGCCCATTAAAATGTCTATTTATCTATATATCTATCTATCTGTCTATGTATCTATTTATCTATCTATGAAACTATCTATCTATTTATCTATCTATCTAACATTCCATATTTCTATTTATCTATTTATCTATCTATCTATTTGTCTATGTATATTTCTATCTATCTGTGTATCACATTGTCTATTAATCTGTCTATCAACATGTGGACAATTTTGTCAATCAATCTGTCTATTATTATGTCTTGCAATCTATTTATAAATCTATATATTTATTTGTTTATCTATCTATTTATTTTTATATTTTTCTAAGTGTCTATGTATGTGTTTATCTATTTATCTATCTATCTTTCTATCTATTTATCTGTCTATCTATCTATCTACCTAACTATATGCATATCTATCTTTCTATTTATTTAACAATCTAATATTTTATCAATCTTTCTATATATATATATATATATATATATATATATATATATATATATATATATATATATATATATATATATATATTTGTTTATTAATCTATATCTTTGTCTATCTATCTATCTATTTTTTAGTCTATCGATCTATATGTTTAATAATTTGTCTATGTAATGATCTATCTAACATTTTATTTATCAGTCAATCTATCTATCTATATATTTATCAATCTATAAATATATCTATTTATCTATTTGTCTATCTATCTATCTGACTTTCTATCTATCTATCTATTTATCTATATTTTTAATAATTTGTTGATCTATCCCTCATTCTTGATGTCTATCTATTTGTCTATCAATCTATCTTTCTACTAGTTTATCAATCTGTTTATCAATCTATTTATCAATCTGGCTATCTATGTGTCTATTTTATTATCTATCATTTTGTCAATCTATATGTCTATCTATCTGTCTATATATATTTCAAATTATTTATTTATTTCTCTATCTATCAATCTGTCAATCTAGATCTCTTTCTTTAAGTTTATCTATCTATCTATCTATTTGATTGTCTGTCTATTTGTCTATCTATCTATTTTTCATCCTATCATTCTTTCTATCTAAATGTGTGACTTTATCTATGTATTTGTTTCTCTATCTATCTATTTATTTTTTTATCTATCTATCTTTCTATATATATATATATATATCAATCTATTTGTCTATTTATCTTTCAATATATTTGTCTATCCATCTATCAATCTATCTTATTGTATGTCCATCTAATAATCTATATATCTATCAATCTATTTGTCTACCAATCTTTTTATCAATCTATTTATCTAACTATTTATTTGTCTATCTATTTATATATTTATTTGTCTGTCAATCTTTCTATCAATCTGTGTATCAATATATCTATCAATCTTTTTATCAATCTATCTATCAATCAATCTATCTATCAAATTTTCTATCAATCCTTCTATCATTTTGTTTATCATTCTTACTATCAATCTATCTATCACTCTCTATATCATTCTATCTAACAATCTGATTATCATTCTATCTATACATTTGTATATCTGTCTCTTTATCTATTTATATATCTAACTTTCTATCTATTTATATGGCTATCTATCTATCTATTTGTCTATCTAATAATCAATCAAACTATCTATCTATTTATCTGTCTATCTATCTTTCTTTCTTTATTTCAATCTCTCTTTCATCTATGTATTAATCTCTCTAAAAATCTATCTATAAATTTGTCCATCAATCTATATATCAATATGTCTATCAATCTATGTTTCATTCTTTTTATCTTTCTATCTATCTATCTATTTTACTATCTACCTATCTTTCTATCTATCTTTATGTCTATATATCTGTCTATCTAATAATTTTTCAATCTATCTCTCTATCTTTGACTAATTTGAATAATTTGACTATCTATCTCTCCATCTTTCTATCTTCCTATATATCTATTAATATATCTATCTACTAATTTGTTTATCATGCTATATATCAATCTTTTTTTACATCTATCAATCTATCTTTCAATCTATCTATCAACCTATCGAAAAATCTTTCTATTTATATATCTATCAATTTGTGTATCTATCTGTCTATATATCTGTCTATCTATTTGACTATATCTCTGTCTATAAATATATAAATATATATATATATATATCTCTCTCTCTATATTTCTATATATCTATATATATATTTGCTTTTCTATTTATCTATCTATCTATCTATCTATATATCTATCTATTTGTCAATCTTTTAGTCTAACTATCTCTCTATCTATTTACCTATCTATCTATGTGTCTATCTATTTGTCGATATGTCTAACTATCTATCTACTATATCACTATCTATCTATCAATCTTTCTGTCTATTTATGTGTCTATCTATCTATCTATCTTTCTTTCTATCTATATGTCTATATATATGTCTATCTATCTCTCTATCTATTCGTGTATCTATTTATTTACCTCTCTATCTATCTGATTATCTTTCTATCTATCTTTCTATATATCAATCTATTTATCAATTCATATTTCCATTTTTTTATTTATCTATTTTTTATGTCTATATTTTAATGTGTGGTGTGTGTGTGTGTGTATATATATATATATATATATATATATATATATATATATATATCTATATATCTATCAGTCTAACTATCTATCTATATATCTATCTATCTACTTACCTATCTATCTATCTATCTATCTTACTATATATCTGTATATCTATATATCTATCTTTCTATATATCTAAATATCTATCATTTGATATGTCTATCAAAATGTCTATCTATCTATTTATATATCTATCTAACTATATGTCTAATTGTGTGTATATATATATATATATATATATATATATATATATATATATATATCTATCTATCTATATATCTATATATTTGTCTATCCATATGTCTATCTATTTATCAATCAATCAATCTATCTATATATATCTATCTATTAATGTATGTGTGTGTGTGTGTGTGTGTGTATTATTTATTTATTTCTACCTATCTATCAATGTAACTATCTCTCGATATACTATCTATTTATCTATCTTTCTATCTATCTTTCTATCTATCTATCTATCTTTCTATTTATTCTTTCTTTCTTACTATATATCTATTTATCTAAATACATAATTATCTATCAATATTTCTATCTATCTGTCTATATATCTATCTAACTATATGTCTATATATCTATATATCTATTTGTCTATCCATCTGTCTATCTAAATGTCAATCTATCTATATATTTTCCTATCTATATATCTATCTATATGTCAATTTATTAGTCTATCTAATTATGTATCCACTAGTAAAATTCACCAAATTACCGATCAATTATTTGGTTGGGAATTCAGTGTTTTTTGTTCAGTAACCCAAATACTGATAATTTACCAACCAAAATATTTAGTCACAATTTTGTTCGTCGATAAATTTTTTATCGACGAAAATCAATCATCAATAAATTATCGACCATTTAATGACCCTCTACCGACAAATAATTACCGACTATTTCTGACAATTTTCCAACCAAAATAATTAGGTCGGAATATGGCCTCCAAATGGTCGATAATTAATGACTATTTATCGATCATTCACCGACAAATAATTACCGACTAAATTCCAACCATTTTCCAACCAAAAGGACTTGGTCAATAAATGGTTTCCAAAAGGTCGGTAATTATTGAAAAAATTGGGTGCAAAAACTTACCAAAATCTTTTAAAATTATTGGTCTGTAATTGATCTCCAAAAGTATTTCTGACCATTTGATGACCTTTTACTGACCCTTGATATTATAATTAATTAAAAACTTTATTTAAATATTAATCAGATATAAGAATAAAAAAGTAAAATTTATAATTAATTAAAAACTTTATTTAAATATTATGAAATTAAGTATTTTTGTTTAATGATATTATAATTATGAAGTATCTGAAGATGATATCTTTTTAATTCAAATAAGTTAGAGGTAAGTGATAGGTTGGTTTGTCGAATATGAGTCTTTATAACCTGTTAAAATACTCTGACATCAATTATTATTCTACTTCTTTTAGAGGATATGAAGAATATAAATGCATTGAGTTTGTAAAAATTATATAAATTTTTTTCGTGATACCTAAAATGTCTCGTGATTTGCAGATCTTTACTGTGTTTAGTGTATATTAAAATCTATCGTATTTATGATTATGAATATTATTTTAGATAGGAAAATCAAATTACAATCAATATTATTGAAAATTTGTTATGATAGAAAGATTAAGATAATACATAGATGAGCCTTCAAAATCAAATTTATACATTACAACAAAATACATATGATGATGTATATGATAAAATTTAAAGTTGTACAAATCATAACAGTTAGATTGAAAAAGATTTTATAATTTTTATCATTTTATGACTTAATGATTTGTATTATTTTTTATGTTTTTGTTTTATTTTGAAAGATAATGTTACCATATTTTATTTTAATAAGTATTAATTATATTTTTAAATTAAATAATTTTTTTATATTTTTTTAATTCATAATTTTTAATTTTTTATATACTAGGTATGTATGTATATATTTTGTATTTACATTATGTATACATGTATCTATGCAATAATTTCTGTCTATATACAATGTGTATATGTATATATTCAATATGAGTGTATATACACATTGTATGTACATTTTATATACATTATGTATATATTTTGTATATTGTAATACACAATAATTATATTATGTGTATATAAAGATACACATAACAATTAACACATCTATGTTATGTATAATATATTGATATAATGCTGCCATCATGCTAAGCACTTGTCGGCTGCACACACTGTCCAGGGGACATGGCCCATAAGAGTCTAGGGTCCAAAGCCTGGGCCCTTGTGAAGTGGACAAGGTACCATGGATAGGCCCTGACGAGGGCATGCATGGCTTTCCTGGTTCAAACCTAGGCTATTCTAGGTTCGCCACGTGCCAGGTCAGGTAATAGCCATTCTCATCACAATTGTTGGCAAAGATTTTAATGAGAACTATCTGGACTATCTTAATTTTTTTTTCTATGAAGTTTAAGGTGATGAATATATATAATATGCATTATATTTATTGCACAATTTTAATTTATGTATTTTTTTTCCACTTGTATATAGTCTATGTAGTGTAGTGCTTATATTGATGGCATGCTCCAAACACTTTTACTTTTGTTGTTTAAAAAAAATATCAGATCTCTCGGGGCTGTCTCCAACATGTTAGATGAAATGATGGTGGTGGTAGAGGCATTATCACTTTTATTTCCCCCACTTTCATATCATGTTCAATAATATAAATACATGCATTTAGGTGCCTCATTCCTAATGCAACCAAACCTATAAAAGAGACTAAGTACAAAGCCACACAGAAGAAGAAATACATGATGAAAATTTATCTTCGAGAGCATGTTAGATTTATAAGATAGAAAGCATGTTGTGATTGAATTAGCATCAAGGTCATTGGAGATTGTATTATTTTGTTTTGGCACGTGTTGTTTTTTTGTTTTGTTTTGGAAGATAAAAATTCTATTTTTCTGGACATGTACTGATTTTCACTGGGCAACTTTTTTATTTTCTATTTGTCAATTAGTTTTCATAAATTGTGATGCTTGTGCAATTTGTTAATGATACTAGGTTTCTACTTACCATGCAATTTTTCAATTAGAGTTGGATGTTCTGGCAGTGCAATACTAGGCCTCATGTGCTATCTCTTGTGGTGTGCTGATATTTATTTTCAGTCATGTGGTGCATGACATGCACTATATATGTACAAATACCGAGTATATAAGTATGAATATACTTGGTATATACATAAGTATATACTGAGTATATATGTAGGTATATAATGAGTATGTACATAAGTGGGTGCATATTTTTATATGTAGACATGTATATATTGTCATACATACATGCCCATTCACATACACACATACACACGCATTTGAATATATAATTGCTCAGGCTAGTTTGGTCATCATCATGCATTACTTACCGATGTAGGTCATAAAAGTCATGAATATTAGACCTTTCCCAAGGTGTGGCATGAAGATATTCCTTATCTAGGCCAGCCAGGCAGCCATAGGATAGTCTTAAATCTACTAGTAATTGTGTAGATATGTAATTATCACATGGTACAAAGCATATGTATGAGGAAACAAGTTTTCTTGCTGTAGGCACTACAATGATTGGTTATAATTGTAGTATGTATTAGGATGATGATAATAATGCTCGTGTAGTCTCATGTAAATTTATTACATCTCACAAAACTATATTCAATTGGAAGGAAAAATGTATCATTACTTGATTTTTATAGGCCGCGAGTGCCAAGAGGAACATCGGGGCTTGTTTAGGGAGAAGTAGCTCGCCGACACGTCAAGAACTCGCTCAATATCAAAATGAGGGGTTGGTAGGGAAGTTCATCAGTCGAGTATCATCGCCATTCCCACTTTTATTTTTAGTGGTAGCTAGTGGCATTAGCTACTATGGCAGTGGCAGTAGCAGCAGCGGCATCAGTAGCAGGAGCGGCATCAGTAGCAGCAGCGGCATCAGTAGTAGCAGCGGCATCAGTAGCAACAGCGGCATCAATAGCAGCAGCAGCGACAGTAGTGGCAGCAGGGGCAGTGGAACCAACAATGATAGCAATGGCAACAGTAGTAGGGGCAGTGGTAGTAGCAGAAGCAGGAGCAATAGTAGTAGCTGCGGTGGCGGCAGCAACAGCAGCAGCAAATGCTGTATATACATATGTATATACACACATATATTACTGCAATATTTGTACATATAATACTACAGCATTATATGTACATATATACTGAGTATATATGTACTCAGTATATATGTACAATTAATACTATAATAATATATGATAATATACACTATAGTATATATGAACATATATACTATAGTATTATATATTTATCAAAACATAAATTTTTTTATTTGTTTTTTTGATTTTATTCACTTATTTAAATTTCGTAATGATATTGTACCTCATTGTTCTCCATATATAGTTTGTATAAGTGAGAGATTTTTTTTACTAGACATGATGCACCATGACTTGGACAGCTTTGTAGCAGGTGAAAGATGGTGATCAGAGGAGCTGAGGATGAGAAAGCAATGTCAATGCACAGATAGATTATACTTTATGCACTATCGGTAGATACATTGATAAATAAGATGTAATAAGATTTTGTTATGTCATTGTTTTAAATATGTAAGACAATGATTTCTTAGATTATAGTTATTCAAAATTATTATTCTAATAATTAATTCATCATTTTGTGTTGCACATTAGCATGGTGGAGTGCTCATTTTTTATATGTTCAAGATTCCTATTTATATTTTCATGGTTACTGCTATAAATGATCAGTCTCAATTTCATCTGCTAGTTCTTTTGTTAGCTTGTCAACTCAAGCATGGTGGTGCAGAGCAACCCCCTTATAAGACTTGGGACTGATAGAGAGTTCTGGTTATGGGGAGGCAAGATGTGAACTTTGATGCCCCAAGCCTGGCTCGTAGCTCATCTTCTAGGGTTTTCTCTATGATTTTTTAGAGATATTTTCCAAATTTTAAATAATCTTCGTATTTCTTATTTAAGTTGATAGCGAAGTTTTGTTCCACCTTAGTGAAGTATAGATGGGATAATACTAATTTGTTGTAGTTTTGTGTCATTTGAGGCTATGTGATTATATATATGTACATATAATACTGTAGTATATACGTACATATATAATGTAGTATATAGGAAACTTTTAAAAAATATAATTAATACAAAATTTGAAAATTTTGAAATATAATAAAAATATATATTTTTTCACTAAAGTTAAAAAAAATAAATTAATATTTAAAAATAAATACATATATGTTTGCCCCTACTAAAATTTATAAGAATTAAATAATTGAGTAATTTTTTTTATATTAACTTTTAACATTCAGTCTTTATTAAAATAATTAATTTAACTTTTTTTGATTATCTTATCACTTTATGTAATTTTTTGAATTTTAAAAATTATAAATGATATCAAATAATATGAAATTTTATGCCTTTAAAATTATTACCTATTATCTTCATAAAAATTAATATGATGAATTCTTAAAAATTTATAATCATAAAATATAAATTTTTAAATATTTTTAAATATTAAGAGTATTTTATAACTCTTAGGAGAGTGGATAGAAGACAGATCATCTTTTAATGTATGTCTTATTATATCAAGTTTGTTAATTTTATAGTTATTTGATATTTTTTTATAAGGCTAAACATTTATATTTTTTTTAAATTGTTTATATATTTATTGTTTAATTAATATTATAAAAAACAATTGTAAGGTGTATATTTTTTTATTTGTACATTGCTACACACACATTAATTTAGTTGAAAACATTTTGATAGTAAAGAAAATAAATGTGTCTTTTTGTATTATATATATATATATTATTTATTTAATGTTTTTATAATTAAAAATATACATATTTTGTAAATGTATATAATTTGCTATTTAATGTTTATTTTGTCGAGACTAAGTCCTCCATCTTTCTCCCAACATTTTTGAAGAATAAGCGACACAATTACTTTACAGTCTTCCATTCTTTTCTCGACATCGACACAACTTAAACATATTCAAATTAAGTGACAATTTTTTATTGATTTGAGATACGTTTTCTACCTTATTATTAATCGCTTATCTTAATGCGTATTGATTCTTTTAATTTTTTTTTCTGAAATTCTTCTTCTTTAATCGTATACATTAATTTAATAATACTTATTGTGATACATACCTAATGCATTTTTGTTGTGTTGAGTAGTAGGTATGCTAATATAAACATAATTAAATTATACTTTTTTTAATACAAATTCTGTTAATTTAATTATAATTTTTTTAAAATACATATTCTGTTAATTTAAATATAATTGGATTGCTTATATAAACTTAATCGTATACAACACAAAATGGGTGTTTTCTGTTGGGCAGTATGTATATAACACATAAATATATAAGTGTATTTTATTATATTTATAACTATAAAAATAGTTTACATAAACATAACTATATATATATATCATAATTTTATATATGATACATTCAATATACATGTCGTGTATTTCAGATATAATTAGTATTATACATATAACATTATATACATATTTTATACAAATAAAGATATATTGACTTTATAATAGGATTTTAATAATGTATATTTGAAATTTGTAAGTCATCATTATAAAATACACGTCTAATAAATTTGCATTATGAAAATATGTATTATTCCATAATGCCTTGCCTACTCAATAAATATAATTAAATTAATATCTATAAACTATATTTTATACATGACTTTATGTATAGGGAAAACCACACACTCTTATAAAAATGTAAGAGTGTATTTAATATATGTAAATTTAAAGTATAGTCACATTAATATCTGTTAATGTCAAATTAATATCTGTAAATATTTATTGATCGGTTTTCAATTAGTTCAAGTAAAAATGTAATAGGCTTTATGTATACTGATACTAATTTACAAGACATTTAAATACACGTATATATTTGACTATATTTTAATTACTATGTTTAATTAAATGCCGCATAGGCTCCCATATATATACCCTAGCATTGACTATCGATATGATTCATACTGGATTAAAATATATAAGATATCCAGCTCATCTGACATACATTATTTCCTACATGAATTGATACCAATGACTTTTTGATGGATTTGAGAAGTTCCACCTATATGGATGAGTAGCTCTCACATATTTTATCACCGCTATAGCCTTTAACTCATAAATTGTATACTCGTGGACTTTGATACTGTTTACTTATTGTAAGCTAACCATAGAATTGTTTACTTGAGTAAACACTAGAAACTATTTACTTATTGTAAGCTTAGATAATGAAGAAACTTTGATAATAAATCCAAATAATTAATATCTATGAAATGATAATCCATATTCATAGAGTTCACTTTATTACTTGTTAAACTAATATGCTTGTGATACATTTTACCATGCTATAAAATAACTAACACTTGCATTGATTTCTGTAGTGTCTTGTCTCTCTGTATTTTCAATACTTAATAGCCTTTGAGCTATTATAATTATAATGATTCTTAGATTTAGACCTCTTGTTTTTGATTTGCTTTAACATTTTCTCTTGGTTGAATTTCTTTCAATTAACTTTGTATATAATTCTAAAGAGGTTGATGTTTCACTTGTCTATCTCTGTTGAATCTCCTTGTTGAGAATTAGATCTTGAACATCATCTAATTTCAATTTATTAGTTCATGATGAACTATGAGCAAATATAATTTGTAATATGAACTATGAGCACATACTTCAGCATTGACTTCAATACCAGCCAAACTTAATTGGGGCGTGATTGTGTTGACTTTATTGAGTTGTTGGGTCACTAATGTGCTTTCTGTAAACTTCAGATTGACAAAACACCTCATCATGTGCACTTTTTTAGCATCAATTAGTTTTTCGTATATACTAGCAAGAGCCATTATAAGCCTTACTATGCTCTTCTCATTTTTTATATTGAAAGTAAGTTTGTAAGATATCATATTTCAGATGAATTCAAGTGCTAGTATGTCCTCTTCTTTCTTCTTAGACTATATCATCTTCCTCAGAAGGTGTTGATATAGTTTTTTCTAGTATATATAATCTTCCATCTATATTTTCAAGAATCCAAATTTCGTTCTATAGATTTTTTTAATTTTCACTTTTCCTTTAAATGCAGTCATTACTGTCTACAAAATATAAATTCTTCTAGACATTTCTTGCAAACACTGTGTATGAGAATTGAGAAGACCTCTTTTAACATGTTGATATTGTCTGGAAAATTTTTACTATTTATAAAATTCATTATTATCATCAATAGTAACTTTGCCCAATGGTGTATCATAATGCACAACCTAAACCTCCAATACCAATTGTTGATAATAACGATGATTTCCAATTTGTTAGATAGACATTTAGATAAACTGACAAATATAAAGGTAAACATATTGAATGAGTGATAGATATATATATATATATATATATATATATATATATATATATACACACAAATAGACAAACAAATTGACAAATATATAGATAAACTTATAGATAGATACATAGATATACAAATAGACATATAGATTTATTGATAGTCAGATTGATAGATAGACTAATAGACTGATAAACTGATAGACTGATAGATTGATAGATAGGCATGTAGATATATAGAAAGACAGATAGAGAGATATATAAATAAATAATTAGAAAGACAAATAGATAGATAGTTAGATAGATAGATAGGTAGAGAGCTATATAGATAGATAGATATATATATATAAATATAGTTAGATTGATTGATAAATAGATAAATATATGGATATAAAGATAGATAGATAGATAAACAAGTAGATAGATATATTATAGATATACAAATAGATAGATTAATTGATAGATAGATAGAATGATTGATAAATAAATAAATAGATAGATAGATATTTAGAAAGGTATATAGATAGAGAGATAAATAGCCATATATATAGACAGATAGATAGATAGATTATTAGACAGATAGATAGACAAATTTAATAAACATAGATAGATAGATAGATAGATAGACAGACAGATAGAAAGATAGATAGACAGATATATAGATAGATAGACAAACAAATAGATAGATAGATAGATAGATTTATATATAGATTGATATACAAATTTATTGACAGATTGATCAACAAATTGATAGAAAGATTGATAGACTATTTGATAGACATAATGATAGGTATATATATATATATATATAGACAAACAAACACAGAAAGATAGATACATACATACAAAGATAAGATAGATAGATAGATAGATAGACAGACATATTGATTGATTGATATATAGAAAGAAAGATAGATATATAGATAGATAGACAAATAGATAGATAGACAGACATACAGAAAGATAGATAGACATATATATAGATAGATAGTTAGATAAACAAATATATAGACAAATTAATAAATAGATATATAAATAGATAGATAGATAGATAAATAAATAGATTAATTGATTGATTGGCATTTAGATATATAGAAAGATAAATAGATAGATAGATTGAAAGATAGATAGAGATAGGTAAAAAAATTGATAGATATATAGATAGATAGATAGATAAATAAATAAATTGATAGATATAAAGATAAATAGATAGTCAGACATAATGATAGATAGATAAATAGATATATTGATAGATACATAGACAAATAGATAGATAGATTGATTGATTGATAGATATATACACATATAGATAGAGAGATAGATTGATAGATAGATAGATAGATAGATAGACAGATAGATAGATATATATAAGTAGATAATTAGATAGAGAGATAGACATATAAATAAATAGATAGATATATATATATACATATGTAGATATATTGATAGATAGATAGATATATAGATAGAAAGATTGACAGAATGATACACATATAGATTGATAGAATGATACACATATAGATTGATAGATTAATAGATTAATAGACATTATAATAGATAGATTAAAAGATTGATTGATATATAGATTTAAAGAAAGATTGATAGACAAATTTATAGTGAAAATGACAAATAGATTGAAGATAGTTTAAATGACAGATATATAGACAGATACATAGATAAATTGATAAAAATATAGATAGACGGATAGATAGATAGATATATAGATAGATTATTAGATAGATTGATTGATAAATAGATGGATAGATATAGATTGACAGATAGATAGAGATATAGATAGATAAAAAATATTCAGATATAGAGACATATAACTAAACATAAAGATATACTAATATATAAATAGATATGTAGATAGAAAGATAGATAGATAGATAGATAGATAGATCGATAGATTCATAGATAGATAGATTAATAGATAGAAAAATTGATAGATAGATAGATAGATAGACAAATAGATAGACAGATTAATTTACAAATATATAGATAAATATATAGAAAGATTAATAGATAAATAGACAGATAGATAGTCAGATTGATACTTTTTTTGAAAGTTAGATTGATAGACAGATTGATATATAGTTTATAGCCCAATTGATACACAGATTAATAGACAGATTAGTAAATAGATTGAAAGAAAGATTGATTGATATATTTATAAATAATTTGATAGAAAGATAGATAGACATTAAGATGAATAGATAGATAGACAGATATATAGAAAAAAAAATATATAGATAGATAAATAGATAGACAAATAGATAGGCAAAAAGATAGAAAGATAGAAAGATAAAAAGATAGAAAGATAGAAAGATAGATAAACATATAGATAGACAGATATATAGAAAGATATATTGAAAGTTAGATTGATATAGAGATAGATAGATTGACACATAGATAAGCATATAGATAGACAGATAGATCAGTAGATAAATAGATAGATAGATAGTAATATGAAAATATAGATAGATAGATAAATAGATAGATATAAATGTCGATAGATAGATAGATAGATTGATTGACTGATAGATAGTTAGATAGACAAATAGACAGATAATAATATGAAAATATAGTCAGATAGATAAATAGATAGGTATATAGATAGATAGATTGATAGATAGATAGACAAATAGACAAATAGACGGACATACAGACAAATAGATAGACACATAGATAGATAGATAAATAGATAGGTAGGTATATAGATAGATAGAAAGATAAATATATAGATAGATATCCATAAACATAGACATATAGATAGATAGATTAATAGATATAATAATAGATAGATTTATAGATAGATTGATAGACAGATTAATAGATAGCTTGATAGACATATTGATAGATAGATTGACAGGCATAATGTAAGACTGATTGAAAGACCAATAGATAGATAGATAGATAGATAGATAGTCAAATTGATAAAAGGTAGATAAACATATAATATAGAGAGATAAATAGACAGATTATTAGTCAGATAGATAGATTGATTGATTGATTGAGAGATAGATTGAAAAATAAAAAGATAGATAATATAATCGATAGACAGATATATAGTCATATAGATAGAGATATAGATATATATAAAGATAAATAGATAGTTAGACAGATAAATATACTAATAGATAGACTGAAAGATAGATAGACAGACAGATAGATAGATAAATAAAAAGATTGTTAGAAAGAAAGATAGATAGCTAGATAATAAATAAATATATATATATATATAGAAACATAGATTGCCAAATCGATAGAAAAATATATAAATAGATTAAAAATTAGATAGGCAAATAGATAGTCAGATTGATAATTAGATTGAAAGATAGATTAAGAGATAGATTTATAGCTAATTTGATATCCAAATTGATACACATATTGATAGACAAATTGGTAGATAGATTGTTAGACAAATATATATATATAGAAATATATACATATAGATAGTCATTTATATAGATAGATAGAAAGATAGGTAGGTAGGTAGATATTAAATAGATAGATAGATAGATAGACATAAATATAGATAGAAAGATAGATAGAAAATTAAACTGATAGATAGATAGATAGATAGAAAAATAGACCAATAGATAGATAGTTAATTAGATATATAATCAGAAAGATAGATATATAGATAGATTGATTGATAAATAGACAGATAGATAGACAAGATAAAGAAAAACACTAATAGACAAATAGATAGACATAAAAAAAGAAAGATAAATAGACGAATAAACTAATAGATAAACAAACATATAGATAAACATATATATAGATAGATAGATATACAAACAAAAAGACAAAAAGATAGATAGATAGAAAGATATATAGACAATTAAAAAACATATATACATATAGATAGATAGACAAATCTAAAGAAATACAAATGGATAGTAAGATAGACAGCCAGATTGATAGGTAGATAGACAATATATAAATATACAAATATTTATATAGATATATAGATAGACTGACAAATAAATACATAGACAAATAGTTATACAAATAGATAGATAGATAGATAGATAGATAAATCGATAATATAGATAGATTGATAGACTGATAAACAGATAGATAGACAGATAGATAGACATATAGATGGTTGGATACACAAACAGATAGATAGACAGATAGACAGACAGACAGGCAGATAGATAGATAGATAGATAGATTGATTGATTGATTGACATACATATAAACAAATAGATATACAGATAGATAGACATTTATATATATAGATAGACATATATACATACAAATAGATAGTTAGATATACAAAGTGATATATAGAAAGATAGATAGATATATAGACAGATATATAGACTGATAGATAGTTAGACAAATAGATTGGCAGATACATATGTAGATAGATTGACAGACTGATAGACAGACAGATAGATAGACAAATTGACTTATTGACATTCAAATAGATATTCATATAAACAAATAGATAGTTAGTTAGTTAGATAGATAGTTAGTTAGATATATAGATATAGAGATAGATATACTATTAGATAGACCGATTGACTGATATATAGATTGATAGATAGTTTGAAAGATAGATTGATAGAAAGACAATAAATAGATAGATATATTGATACATAAATAGATAGATAGATAGAGAGATACATAAATAGGTAGATAGACAAATATATAGAATCACTACAAGAAAAATTCGTTTTAGCTAGGAAAAATTTTCTAGGGATCAATCCCTAGCTAAATTGCAATGGATTAGCTTGGGAATAGCAAGGGATTAATGTTTTTTTTTCGAAAAAAAATAGCAACGGATTAGTGACGAAAATTTTTTCGTAAATTCCGTAAAAAAATCGAGGGATTTAGCGACGGAAGATTTTCGTCAAATCTGTTCAAGAAAAGTGGGGTTTTTAGCGAAGGATTAGTGGCAGAAAATTTTCATAATTTCTACTCAGGAAAAGCGGGGAATTTACAGACGGATTAGCAACGGAATATCCCTCACTAATACCTACAATTATTTAGCTACGGATTTAGCGAGGGATTTTCCCTCGCTAATACAAGTCATTATTTAGTGACGAATTTAGCAAGGGATTTTTCCTCGCTAATACAAGCCATTATTTAGCGATTAATTTAGCGAGTTATTTTCCCTCGCTAATAATATTTATCATTTAGCGATGGATTTAGCGACGAAATTTCTTCTACTAATAAAATCCATTATTTAGCGACAGATTTAGCGACGAAATTTCCCTTGTTAATAAAATTGATGATTTAGTAATGGATTTAGTGACAAGATTTTCCTTCCTAATAAAATTCATTATATAGCGATGGAATTTTCCTTACTAATTAAATCTACGATTTAGCGACGAAATTTCTCTTGCTAATTGAATCTATGATTTAGCGGCAGATTTAGCAACACAATTTTTCTTACTAATAGAATCTATGATTTAGGGATGGATTTAGCGACGGATTTAGCGATGAAATTTCTCATGCTAATAAAATCTATGATTTAGCGACGGATTATCTCGAGCTAGTAAAATATGTAATATAGCGATGAATTTTTTCTACCTTATAAAATTCATAATTTAGCTACGGATTTAGCAACGACATTTCCCTAACCAATATTTATTTATATAATTAGTTTTATTTTTTATTAGTTTTAATTATTTTATTTAATTTTGTTTATTAAATGTATATTAATGGTCTATAGATGAGCAATCCTTGAAACATACATTCTCCTCATAAAATCATAAAAAAATTATATTATAAATAAATAATTTAAAAAAAATATCTAAATACTAAAAATAATTATATATTAATAAGGTCTAAATTAACTATTTTTATGATGTATTAATTTTTTATAAAATATACAAAAAAATTTTCTAAAATTTTAAAATAAGAAACTTAAAATTTTATATTAAAGTAACATTAAATATTAAATTGAATAAGTATAATAATTTTTTTCTTTATTTTAAAATTTAAATTAACATATATAAAATTTCTATTAATATAAATATAAATTAATTCATTATATAATAAAATAGAAAATATTTTATAAATTATCTGAATTGACGAATAAACTAGTAAAAATTAATATTATTATAAGTAAAAAAATTTTATTATTATAAAAAACTTTTAAATAAATAAATAATACAATATTTGAAAATCTTGAAATATAATATTTATATAATTTTTTTTAATAAAGTTAAAAGAAAATAAATTAATATTTATAAATAAATACATAGATGTTTGTTCTTAAAAAATTTATACGAATTAAACAATTGAATAATATTTTGACTATTAGCTTTTAACATTAATTTTTTATTAAAATAATAAATATGACTTAAAGATTTTAAATGATAAAATATAAATTTTTATATATTTTTTAACATTAATAGTATTTATAATTTTTAGGCGAGTGACTAGAAGGCAGATCATCTTTTCATTTATGTCTTATTATATGGAGTTTGTTAATTTTGTAACTATTTGATTTTTTTTATAAGGCTAATCATATTTTTTTTATTGTTTATATATTTATTGCTTATATTAATATTATAATAAAAAATTTTAAGGTGTTTATTTTTCATTTGTGCCTTGCAACATGCACAATTAATTAGTCTTTTTGATTATATATATATAAAATTTATTAAATGTTATAATAATTAAAAATAAAAAAAAATTGATTATCTTCTTTGATACTGATTATCTTCTTCGACACCGACGCTTAAGTGACGTGAACCTCCACAGAAGGCCATCCATCCCTCGAACCCAATGCTTCAGCATATATTCGATTTCAAGGTTTAAGTTCTAATTTTTATTTGATTTGAGGTATGTTTTATACATTTATTCTTCCTCGATTAATTTGAGTAAGCTTAAGTTTAATGTTTCTCAAATTCTTCTCCTTTATTCACCGTGGTGTTTTTGGATTGTGTATATATACTTAATCATATACTTACTGCATGCGTTTGTGATATAATGTGTTGTCATTGTGTGGATTTTGATGGTGCATAGTAGGTATGCCGAATTAAAAAATTTTTCAATATAAATAACTACATACTGTATACAAAAATAGTATACATAAATAAAAGTTTGCTTTAATTAAGTGTGTTTAAACATAACTATATATATATAACTATAAAAAAGTATACATAAACTATTTAAACATAATTATATCTATTAATTTTTTTATTACCATAGATGTGAAATAAAAAATTGTTATGCATTGATTGAGCATGTTGGTATTAAGTGGGTGAACTTCTTTTTCATGGTTTGTGTGATTTTAATGCTATAGTTTTCTGGTATCTTTTTTTTGTTATGGTTATAAATATTTTTATTTAAAACTTCAATTATTCATGGCCCATTGCTAATGTTTTTGTTCACGAGTGTTCTTGAGTGAGGAGCACGAAAAAAAAATACATATGTTCTTGATTTATTATCTATATTGCATGAAGAGCACAAAAAGATGATTCTAATAAGTATTCTAATAAAATATATTTTTAGAATAATTATTCAAAAACATATAGTTTTGATCTATATTTTGCTATTATATGAATGATAAAATGAGAGTGTATGTATGATCATAGTTTGTGTTATTTATGGTAAGTTTTTTAGCAGTGTATTTTTTGATAGTGTAAGTTTTTTGTTGTGTTCGTTTATTTAATGGAAGTGTGTATATTTGTTAAATAATTTTTGCATTATTAAAATTACTATGTGCTATGCATTTATCATCATTTTTGAAAAATCCAGAAAAGCCATTTTGGGTAATCTATTCATAATTTTTGTAGTGTGTATGTGTGCGTGTGTGTGAAATAAAAATAATGTGAATATATATACATACATACATATATATATATATATATATGTATCTATCTATATATTTTCTATTAATTAATTCAACTCTATTAAGTATAGTTTGGAAAAATGAAAAATAATTTTGTGATTTAATTCAAAATTATCATATTTAATTAACTGGTTAGATATTTGAGCCATAATATTTTTCAAATTGGTTTGAAACCCATTGATGGTTATCTTTTGATAATCTTTTGAGATTGGAAGGCATATCAATTGAATATTCATGTCTTTGCTTGCTCTATTGATTTGTTGTTGTTAGTTAACCAAACTTTTTGATTGATTAATCATGTCATAGAGAAAATATTATCATTAAATGAGACCATAGTCTTTCAAGACCTTAGTTTCTCCAATGGAGATGATTTGTAGAACATATATTACCAACCTCAAGACCATTTACCTTATAAAAAAATGTATATTGATGTTGTATCATGGTTGATCTGTGAGATACATATATCACTATGCTCTATCAAATCAAGGAAGTTGTCAACAATGGCAAATCAACCACTAAATCATATGCTCTACCAAATGGATTTCTATATGTTGCAAGTTGATACTCATCTATTATTAATCTTGCACAATTTTAATTAATCTACCCTTTATACTCTATTTTCAATTAGATACTCATCTATTAGTAAGTTTTCTCAATTGAACTATAATCTATATTTTTATCTTTGATTAATGAGAATGTATAATGGCATATACTATAGACCATGTTAAAGATAAAGCATAGAGAAATATTATCTCATCTATAAATGAGCATTTTCATTCGAAAGTAGATACTCATTTGTGGTAGTAGCAGTACAAGAAGAAGAAGTAGAAAAATATGAAGAAGAAGCAGTAAGAGAAGGAGAAAAAGTTTAAGATGATGAAAAAATTAGAGTAGCCTTATAGCTCTTAAGTAGCAATTACATGCATTACAAGAAATCCTAATCATTCTAATCTTCAAATAGAAAAAAATATTAGGCTTGCATCTCTTAAATTACAAAACAAAATAACAAAAACAATTTAATATTATGCATTGATACCACTAAAAGGTAGGAATATTGCTCTGAGAAGTATTTTCTTAAATTAGTTCAATTTTAAAATTTTATTAAATAGATTTTCTTGACAATGAAAGTACTATTCTTTATAAATTGTTACATCCAAAAATAGAACTAACTTTTATCTAACTTTGCAAAAAGAAAAAAGGAATTCCTCCACAACACTAATAATAATAATAATAATACTTAATATTTTCATCCTAATACACACACACACACACACACACACACACACACACACATATAATGAATAATTATGTTATGGAATCCAAAAATAAATATCTATGATTTGGGTTATATTTTAGTACCTATATTCGGATACTAATAATTATCCCAATAAAATTAAAAAAAAACATTATTCATAAACTTTTTTCAGCTTGCTCAGTATGCAAAAACAAGTTAATGCAAATGTTTATGCATACAGAGTATTTATGAACTTCATATGCATATGTTTTTGTTTACGAAATAATGAGTTTCTACATAAACTCATATGCATACTTGAGTATATGCATTCTGTATGAAAAAAATGAAGGTAATTATCAGTATATGAATTTGGAAGACCCAAATCATAAATATTTTGGATTTGGATCCCCAAATGTCTTATTAAAATTAAAAATTACAAAAAAATATAATTATTTTCATGTTGGTTCCCCTTAACATTTTTTCATATAATATTATAACTTTTATCCACTTTTATTGCACCAAAATGCATCAGCTTTGTTTATCTCACATAAGTTTTTAAAAAATTTAAATCTAAAATAATTGTTTCAGAAATAAAAAATCAATTTTTTATTCTCATAGAGTTTACCAAAATATACTTCTTCAAAGAAAAATGATAGGTTAAAACCCTGGGCTTACACCTATTTAATGATGCCAACTAGTAACTTTTTAAAAATCTTGGATTCAAAAATTTATATCATTATAATGCAGGTAGGATTTGATTATTTTAAGTGTTTAGAATTATAAGTATTAGTGTAACTATAAGTATACCCACATTTAGTTATTTTTATAATTACATGTATAATAACATACAATATAATATTTAACTATATGTGTATAACTATGTATAAATATTTGTATACCTATATATAAATATTTGTATAATTATTAAATACTATACAACATTAAATATAACTATATTTATAACTATGTATACATATATGTAAATCTATATATTTATTGATAACTTTATATATTTGTGTATAACTATTTGTATGAATATATTTATATATAACTATATGTTAAATATATAAAAATATTAATAGCTATATATACTATATGTATAACAACATATAACTATAAATAATTATATCTTACTATATGTATAACTATAAAAACTTTATACATAACTATATTTAAATATATAATTAACAACATGTATTTAATATACATTTTTATATATTAGTATAAAATATATATTTTAGCATTTCCATACCTATATATAACTATATGTATAAATATATGAAATTATATGAAAAAATATATATACATACATTTATAAATATAAGTTTAACTATATGTGTAACTATATGTATAACCACATGTAACTATATTTATAATTATATGTAATAAAACATACAACATAATGTTTAACTAAATGTGTATGACTATATATAAATATTTGTATAACAATAAAAATTCTATATAAATAAATATAACTTTATTTTTAATTATGTAAATATATATGTATACATATATGTAAATCTATATAATTGTTTATAACTTTGTATACATTATTTATATTTACTTATAACTACTTGTATGCATATATCTATATATAATT
Source organism: Sapria himalayana (assembly GCA_029783825.1). NCBI lineage: Eukaryota > Viridiplantae > Streptophyta > Magnoliopsida > Malpighiales > Rafflesiaceae > Sapria > Sapria himalayana. The sequence continues at coordinate 178,587 of JAREIK010001783.1, forward strand.
ATATGTTAAACTAAATGTAACAATTTATAACTACATTTACTATATGTATCCTAACATATAATTATATATGGGATAATACTATTTTGTTGCACCAACTTGAAATAAAACGGCTAAAGATATAATATCAATAATATGTAAGCACATAGCATGACAGTGTCATTGATTAGGCTAATATATGGTATAATACAAATAATGGTCGTACTCTTACCTAATCCCAGCCCTTGGGCCTCAGGCTCAAATATGAACTTATGTATAACAAAAAATATAATATTTGATAGGTTTGTACTGAAGAACTTATATTTTTTTTATATAATTCTTCATTCTAACACTACACTCTCTATGTGTCTCTCTCTCCCTATATAATTCTTTCTTTCTCTTCCTCTTTTTCTTTATGTGTCACACACTCTCTCGTGTTATTTTTTTTCAGGCTCTTCTTTCTTGTTTGTTCTCTCTCTCCACCCCCCCTCTCTCCCTCTCTCTATTTCCCTCTCTCCCCCCTCTCCCTTTCACCTTTTCTCTCCCACTCTCTCTCCCTCCTTTTTTCTCTGCCTCTCTCTCCCTCCATCTCTCGATTTCTCTACCCATCTCTCTCTCCACCTTATCTCTCTCTTCTCTCCTTCTCCTCCTTCAAACATTAAATGTATTTTTTTTGCTTTCATTTCTTGTGCATTATTGTACTTTTCACCCTTTATCTAGTATAACTATGATATCTTTTAATCTTTATCATGCTAAAAATTATGTTATCTATTAATGTAGATTGTGCAAACGGATTGCCTCTAGATTCACGATATTTAAATTTTAAATATTCATTTGTAAGTAATTTTATTTTATTCTTTGTATATTTTGAAGTAATAGAATGTTTTATTTATATTAATAATTGAGCATTATATTATGTAAATAAAACAGGGCAAAATGAGCTCAGATCGTCAATTGATGTACAAAAGGGTTATTAATGGATTTTTGAATAAACATTTTTGACTGGGTTTAAAACTTTCATCAATTTTGTATGTAGTCAATCGAGATTGAAGGATGGAGAAAAAATTAAGTATCCATGTAATCATCGAAACTGCCAGAATATCACTTTTCCTGAGGCAAACATTATAAGATATCATTTGGCAAAATATGGCTTTGTGCCAAATTATTTTGTTTGGATTTATCATGGGGAAAGTACAAAGGCTCTGAATATTAACCAAAAGTAGGGTATTGAATCATTTGCTTGTGGTAAAGAATCATCAAACAGATACCATAGAATGATCATGGAAGCTACTGGTTCTGACTTGAATATGGATTACATGAATGAACTACCTAATCCTGAAGCTTAGAAATTTTATGAAATGCTTAAAGCTGTAGATAAAGAGTTGTGGCCTAGTTGTAAAACACATTAGCAATTGTCACTTTTGGGTCGACAAATGAGCATTAAGTTAGAAAACATATGTCTGAGAAATTATTTGATTAGGTGACAGAACTGAGGAAGGAGATTGTCTCGGATAATAATTTGATCACTATCAACTTTTACAACACTAAGAAGTTACAATGAGGAATGGGTCTACAAGTGGAAAAAATTGATTGTTTTTTAAATGGATGCATGTTATAATGGGTCGGTGATAGTGATTTAATTATCTGTAAATTTTGTGGCCATCCTCGATTTAGGAAGGCACCTTGTGCTGTAGAAACATGAAAAAAATTGAAGGTTGTCTTTAAGAAGATGTATTATTTTCAATTAATTCCTCGATTACAGAGACTATATGCATCAAATGCTACTTCAAATAATATGAGGTGGCATTCCGAGCATGAGGTTGAAGAAGGGGTAATGCATCATCCATCAGATTCACTTGCTTGGAAGTATTTTAATTATATACATCAAGATTTTACAGCAGAAAGTCGAAATGTGACATGCTGGATGTTTTCTTACAGCCTCTTATTGTAGAGTAAAATCATTTATGAGATCTTGGCGTGAATACATATAATATCTCAAAGAAGCAAAATTTCATTATGCGGGCAGCCCTTATGTGGACGGTAAGTGACTTTCCTGCATATTCAATGTTGTCTGACTGGAGTACTACAGGACGATTCACATGCCCGTATTGAATGACAAATTCTGATGCATTTACCCTCAAATTTAGTGGTAAACACTCATGGTTTGATAAACATCGTAAGTTTCTACCTACGAATCATCCATTTCGAAGAAATAGAACTACATTTCGAAAAAATAAATCTGTGATGAAAGTTGCACCAACAGTTCATTCAGGAGATGAAATTATTACAGAGATTTATAGTTTGGGTTTGAAGAAGATAACTGAAAAGGATGCTACTGAAAATAATAGGAAAATTATTTGGTTGGAGGAAACATAGTATACTTTGGGACTTGCCCTATTGAAAGTCCAATTTAATTCATCATAACTTAGATTTTTTGCAAATTGAAAAAAATATATTTGACAATATTTTCAATGCTATCCTTAATGTAAACAGAAAGACAAACCACACTTTAAAATCAAGACAAGAGCTGAATGATTACTGTCAGCGTCCTAAATTGAAACTAAATGAGGAAACAAGAAAATTTCCTAAAGCTTGCTACATACATGATAAGAATGCAAGATAGATATTGTGTGAATTTGCTAAAATTTTGAAATTCCCTGATGGATGTGTCAAATATTTGTAGGTGCATGGATATGAATAATCTTAAGTTATTTGGAATGAAAAGTCATGACTGTCATGTATTTATGTAGAGATTAATACTAATTGCATTCTGTGAATTACTTCCACTGAGTGTTTGGAAGGTCCTTACAGAACTAAGTTTGTTTTTCAAACAGCTAACTGCAACCACAATCAAATAGATAACATGGTGAGGCTGGAGAATGACATTCCACTTATTATTTGTAAGCTTGAATGGATATTCCCACTGAGTTTTTTTGACTCAATAGAGTATTTTCTGATCCATTTGGCATATGAAGCAAGGATTACAGGGCTAGTGCAATTCAAGTGGATGTATCCTTTTGAGAGTTAAATACATATAATTTGCTGTGTTTTATTATTTCGTAATTTAAGTAATATTGTAATTTAATCAAATTGAAACCTAACATTCTGGTTTTGTTCTTTGCTTTTCCGATAAATCAAATTATGAATCTTTGCAGGACACATTATGTGAGAGAAAAGAAAAATCCTGATTCAAAGCATTCAAAATTACCACGGTCCTTCTAATGCATGAGTCCCATATTTACCGATTTCAGATTTATTAAAAAGAGAGCTAGCTTATCTTATCTTTATTATTCTAAAAACATGTTATTTTTGCACTCTGGATATCTCTAAACATAATTGCTGGACATCTTTTGGATTTTTGTTGAAGCTGTATGACAATCAACTTTAATTTGTGTTTGTTCATGCCTATAATATTTGTTTTAATATATTTATGAATATGTTTTTGTGTCTCTGAATTTTTTGGGTAGAGTTTTAGCCTATTATAGGTATGTAAAAGCCTATATTCAGCAGCAGTAGCAGCAGCGGTGGCAGTGGCGGTAGTGGAACCGGAAGCTGTAGTGAAAGCGGCAGCGGAAACGGCAACGGAAGTGGCAGCGGAAGCGGCAGCGATGACAGTGAAATTGGCAATGGCAGCAGCAGCGGCAACACCAGCAGTAGCAGCAATCACAACATCAGCAGCCGCATAGGCAGCCACGGCAGAAGCGGCAGTAGTGGCAGCAGCAGCATCAACTGTAGTAGCTACAGCGGCAGCTGTAGTGATAGTAGTGGTGGTGGCAGGGGTAGTAGCAGCAGCACCGGTAGCTATGGTAGCAGCAGCACTACCACCGGTAGCTATGGTAGCAGCAGCTGCAATAGTCACGGCAGCACCGGTAGCAGTAGAAGTAGCAATGGCAACATAAGTAGTGGCATTGGCATTGGCCGTGGCAGCGGCAGCACCTGCAGGAGTGGCCACGGTAGTGAGAGGAGTAGCAATGGCAACAAATGTGGTATATACATATGTACATAGTCAGTATATACATATATATAATACTACAGTATTTTATGTACATATATACTGAGTATATATATGTACTCAGTATATATGTAGACATAATATTGTAATTTATATGTACATATACTGTAGTAATATATGTACCAGTGAAATGCTAGAATATATGTACATATTTACTGCAATAATATATATTTATCAAAACATAGTTTTATTTATTTATTTTGATTTGATTTGGTGGTTTAAATTTCGTACAGATATGGTACCACATTGTGTCCAGTACGAATCTTGTATAAGCAAAGACATATTTCTACAGACATGAAGCACCGTGACTCGGACAACATTTTCATAGCTGAAAGTTGGTGATAGGAGGAGCAGTGGGAGAGAAAGCAACATCAATGCATTGATAGATTAGACTTTATGCATAGTCTATAGATACATTGATTAATAAGATGTAATATAATTTTATTATTTGTTTATTTTAGTTAATTAAAATATTGTATTAGAATAAGTTATTGAATAATTTTTTTAATTTAAAAATTTCATTTATAGTTTCTATTTTTATTAAATTTAATTTTAAAATATTAAATTATTTTTTAAAAAATTTTTGTTGAAAATGTATGACATTCAACTATAATTTTTGTTTGTTCATGTCTATAATAACTATTTTTATATATCTATGAATATGTTCATGTTTCTTTAAAATTTGTGGGTAGAGTTTTAGACTATTATAGGTATGTAAAAAACTATTATCATCAGCGGTAGACATGGCAAGCGGTAGCAGTGGCGATGGTAGTGGCGGTGGCAGTGGTGGCTGTAGTGGTAGTGCCAGCGGTGGTAGCGGCGACGGCGGCAACGGTAGCAGCGGCAGTGGCGGCAGTAGTTGCAGTGGAGGCAGCAGTGGCGACAGCAGTAGTGGTATGGCAGCGACAACGGCAATGGTAGTAGTGGTAGGAGCGGCAGCAGGAGCAGTAGCAATAGCACCAAAAGAGATATATCCTTACGAATAAAGTCAGTATATACATACATTTATTATTGTAGTATTTTATGTACATATATACTGAGTTTATTTGTGCTTAGTTTATATGTACACATAATACTACTATTTATATGTACATATACTGCAGTAATATATATACGAGTGAAAAGCTAGTATATATTTACATATATACTACAAGATTATATATGTATCAAAACATAACTTTTATTGTTAATTTGACTGAGTTGTTTAATTTTCTTATAGATATGATACTGCATTGTTCCTCATACAAAGCTTCTATAAGTGATAGGGTTTTTCACTTGACATAACGTGCCGTGACTCTGACAGCTTTGTCGTAGTATAAAAATGATGATCGGAGGATCAGAGGGAAAGAAAGCAACGTGAATGAATGGATATATTATACTTTATGTACTATCGGTAGATACATTGATGAATAAGATCAAATAAAAGTATATTATTTTTTTGTTTCAATTATGTAAAATATTGAATTTACAAAAAGATTTTAAATGATTTATTTTTTATTTATTAAAAATTATTTATAGTTTCAATTTTTATTCAATTTGATATAAAAATATTAAATTATTTAATTAAAAAATTTTAAAAATTTTTAAATTCTGAAATTATCTTTGAAAATAAAATGGTTAGGGAAAATTCCCTTGATAAATTAACAAGGGAAAAATCTCTTGCTAAATTAGCTAGGGAATTTTCCCTAGCTAATTTAGCTAGGGAAATATTAAATTTAGTGACGGATATTTCGTCGCTAAATTTATTTGCTAGGGACGATATCCATCACTAAAATTTATTGACCAGTACTTTAGCTCGGGAATCATCCGTCGTTATTTTTGTTTAGTGATGGAATATCTCATTTATCTTTCTAATTTAGCTACGAAATTTTTCTTTATTAGCAAGGAATTTTTCTGTCGCTAACATTTAGCTAGGGACACTTCTATCACTAAAATCTAGCAATAAGCACTTTAGATAGAAAATCAATCCATCGGTAATCAATCGCTATATCCCATTTAGCGATGGATAATACTCATTTAGCTAGGAAATTGTCCCTAGCTATATGAGATTTTTCTAGTAGTGCAAGCGGAGGTCAAAGAAAAATTAATATGGCACACTTTGAAGAATTTCCATTGACTTGAATGGTGTCAAGGACTTGGTCAATGAAGAATCAAGATTATCAAATTCACCACCAGAATATTATTTGAGATCGAGTCGTAGCATTCAGCATTTTGCCTCGTGAAGAAAAAGAAGAATCAGAAGCAGTTCCAAAATCAAAGTCAGGAAGATCATCGTACTCATTTGTAGCCATTTGTTTTCTACCAGCATAACCTAATGAAAGTATGGCGGCAAGATGAACAATGAGGAGCTGCTCCAATGCTTTGCCTACCAATTGTTGAAGTAGTTTTGACTTGTCATAGTCTTGCAAATGCAGGGAGTGAGGATGAATCATAAATTGAAGAAATTTTGGATTGTTCTGTCATTGAGAGAGAGTTGGTGAGCCAAAGATAGTCTATCATAGAAAAAGGCTGATGATCAGAACAAGGTTGACTATTCTGGATATTCATGAAATTGATGTCACTGTTTCCACTAGCGCCATGAAGGGATTAATTAGTTATTTTGTCTATTCTTTGAGAAGCATCAAGAGAGTTGTGAGGTTTGTCACTTAAAGAGGCAATCTAGATCTCATATGCTTTAACAATTTGGGGTGATTATCATTGACAATCATGCCCTTAAAAAATCCATGCTTAGCAAGTATGAAGATTATGGTATGGCTTCGAGGGTAGACATAAAGATCAATACTCTGTGAAAGTTGTGCAAAGCCAACCATCTCATCTCTCTTGTACCCCCCTGCAGCCTTTTTCATGCTTGCCGGTTCAGAGTTCGACTTTGTTCTAAATCTCTCATTAACATCCTAACATGTCAGGAATGACAGAGACATTCTAATTCAACGATCAAAAAATACATATCATGTTTTTGTGTAAGCAAATAATGAGCAATGAAATGTAACTCACCATGTCCATGGTACACAAACTCATGATAAATGATAGGGTTCGAAGAAGTAAAATAACTAGACATTAAAAAAATGATATAGCTTCATTTTGCTGAGTAAGGGTAGAAAGTGTTACCTCAAATCAAACGGTCCTACATATAAGATAAGCGATGAAGAGTAAGCATTAAACAATAAATATATAAACAACTTTAAGAGCTAGCACACTTTCCGATAATTTGAAATCCATCAAACATTAAAAAGAATATTCATTAAAAAAACATCATACTTTTATAAATATACAAGTGTTTAGATATAATGTTGTGTTTAAAATAATTTTATAAATGTTACATATATATAATTATATATTTGTAACACTTTTATAAATATTATATAGTATATATATCACATTTATATAAACATTATAAATATTTTATATTTATATAAAAATTTATATGTTATATAAATGTTATATAAAAAATATATAAATGGATAGTTTTATGTAAATGGTGTAAAATATTTATAAACATTTATACATATGTATAAATATTCATATATAATAATATATGTTTATATAAACATATCAACGTTTATATATAATGTAATATGTTTATATATATTAAAGTATAGACATTTATATATGATGTCATATGATTATATAAATGTATAAAAGTTTATAAATAATGTAATCTGTTTATAATAATTTTGGAGACTAAAAAATAGAACCCATAAACATTAATTTTGTTTTTTTCTTAAGTTACAGAAGCAAAAAAATTAAGAATACTTTTTTTATTAAGTAATAGAAGCAGAAAACATTAAACATGATTTTTTTATTAAGTTACTGAAGCAGAAAACATTAAGCCTACATTTTTTTTCTTAACATACAAAAGCAGAAAACAAAATGTACATTTTATATTTAAAATCTATAAAACCCTAATTTTTTAAATAGTTAAAGAACAAAGTTTACACTAACCATTTGCTGTTTCATTAATGGTGGAGAGTTAACATCATATAAGTGATGTGAAAATATAAGAAAGAAGAAGAAAATTGAAAGAAAATAAAAAAAATAAAAACCAAATATTCTGTATAAACCAAACTTTGCCATTGTAATGAAATTGAGAGAGACAGAGAAATGTATATAGTATTTTGAAGGAGAAGATCAATGATAATATTACTTGGTAACAAGAAGAGTCTGAATTTGTTGGGTGCTCACATAGTCCAGTTTCGCTTCTCCTCTCTTTCTTTTCGAAAGATAGAAAAAATATTTCTGAATGAATATTCCTTAGCATTTTTTTAACGGAATTAAGTGATTGAATTTGTCTCTTTTTTTTATTAAAAAAAAAGAGACAATAATATACAAGTAAACTAAAATTATAAAAATTAAATAATTTAAATAAAAAAAATTAAAAAGATTTTTTTTAACCATAAATGATATTATTTCATAAATAAAATTAATAATAATATATAATAATAAAGTATTTGATATATATATATATATCTAATGGTTATAAATTTTTAAGAATTCAATTTATTTTTTATGATATAATATGAAATTATTATAAAGGAATAAAGTTTCATATTATTTGATATACTTTATAATTTATATAATTTTAAAAATTATTTAAAGCTTAGAAGATCAATAAAAAATGTTATATTTATTATTTTAATAAAAAGTAGAATATTATAAGTTAATAGTAAAGATATTACTCAATTGTTTAATTCATTTAAATTTGAGTAGGGACAAAAAAAACTTGAATTAAAATCAACTTAGGGTTAGTTTGGTAGTACTTTTTAAAAGTTTTTATTAGTGAAAAAATAATTTAAGTATTTTAAGGACAAAAAAATTTAATTAGTAATATTTTAAATATTTCTTTTTCAACCCCTAAAAAAACACTTGAAGTGTTCTTTTAATAACCACGATGAGATATTTATTTTTTAAATCATCAAAGTTTTTTTGATATAATTAAAACATCTATGTATTTATCTTTAAATATCAATTTATTTTCTTTAAGATTTAAAAACATTTTAAATTCTTTTTCCGAAATTTTTAAATCTTTTTGTAAATATATTTTTAAAATATTACTATAATCATTAAAATATTTTTTTTTATTTTAATAATATAAATATTTATTTGTTTATTCATTAAATCAAATATTTTTATAATTTTTTTTATTTAATCATATAATTACATAATTTACCTTTTTAGTAGCAATAATTTTTTATATGTTCATTTATTAATTAAAATATCTTACAAAAAGATTATAATTATATAATTAATTATTTAATGTTTTTTTAAAAATATATTTAATTATCATAATTAAATATTTCAGAAAAATAATTTGTATACTTTTTAAAATATTTTATTTAATCATTATTAATATAAATTTTTATTTGTATTTATATAATTTTGAAATTATTTTTTTATAATATCCTATTTTAATAATTATATGAGGTGAATGGGTCTTTCAATAAATGCTCATCCATAGGTCATGACATACCTTTAACACATAAAATTACATAAAAAATTAAAATAATTAATATTAAAAAAAATAAAATAATTAAAGATTAGTGATGGAAATTATTCCCATCACAAAAGCTAGGTAAAATTCTCTAGCTAAATGCATATATTTGTAAAAATTATTATTTAAGGTATAATCACTTGCAAAAAAATATAAAAGAGAAAAAAACATTCATATAATGATAATGTCTCGATCTAATTACCTAGAAAGAATTTGTCACTAATTTCATCGCTAAATTTCTCGCATTTAATTGTGGGGAAATCGACGAAAAAGTAGTGACGGATTATGTCACTATCTAATTAGCTAGGGAAATCCATCGCTAGTACCGTAGCTAATTCCATTGCTATATTTCCCGCTTTTCAATGCAAGGAAATTTAGAAAAAAAAATTTGTTGCGGATAATCTCTCATTAATTAGCTAGAAAAATTCGGACGCTAAATCCATCGCTAGATTATCTAGGGAAGATCTGTCGCTAAAATTGACAAAAATTTTGAAATAGTGATTTCCATCGCTAATCATCATTAATCCTTGAAAATTTATATTTCAATATTATATCAAAAATTCCTTTTCTATTCCCTAGCTAATTTACTCACTATTTAGCTAGGAATTATTCCCTAGCTAAATTTAACTATATAAATTGACATTTTTTTTGTAGTGGACATAATGATTGACAAATTGAAAGACATATTGATAGATAGTTTGATAGATAGATAGATAGATCGATAGATCAATTGATAGATTGATAAATAGATCAAGATATAAATAGACAGATAGATAGACAAATAGATAGAGAGATTACTAAACAATAGATAGATAGATAGATAGATAGATAGACAGATAGTTAGTTAGTTAGTTAGATATTTAGATAGATAGATATATAGAAAGATTGAGAGATAGGTAGATAGATAAATAGTAATATAGATAGATAAATAGATAGAAGATAGATAAATAGATAGATAGAAAGATAGTTAGACAGATAAATAAATAAGTAGATAAATACACACACACACACACACACACACACACACATATATATATATATATATATATATATTATATATATATATATAAACAGATAGATAGATAGACAAATCAAAAAAGTGAAATAGAAAGATAGATAAGTAGAGAGATAGACAGAAAAACAAATAAGCAGATAGGCTGCCAGCCAGATTAGTAGACAGTCATGTAGGTTGATAGATAGACAGACAAACAAAGGGATTCACAGACAGACAGATAGATAGTTAGACTAATAGACAAACAAACAAATAGAAAGACATATATAGACAATAAAGACAAATAGACATATAAACTGACAATTTAATAAACAAATTGATAAATAGATTTATAGACATAAAGATAGACAGATTGATACACATTATAATAGCAAGATTTATAGATATATTGATAGACAGATTGGAAGATTGGAAGATAGATTGATAGACATATTTAATAAATAGATGGCTAGATAGATAGATAGATAAATAGATAGATAGATAGATAGATAGGTAGACAAATAGATAGACATATTATTAGAAATATAGACAAATAGATCGATAGATAGTTAGATAAAGAGATAGAAAGATATATAGATAGGTAAATAGATAAATAGAAAGATATGTAGATAAAAAGATTGATAGATAGACAGATAGATATATAAATAGATAGATAGAGAGACAGATAGATAGACAAGTATATAGATAGATAGATAGATAGGTAGATAGACAAATAGATTGATAGAAAGATAAATAGAGTGACATACAAATAGATAGAAAGATATATAAATAGATAGAAATAAAGATATACAGATAAAGAGACATATATATATAGATAGATAGATAGCTAGATACACAGAGAGATAGATTGATAGATAGATATATAGATAGATAGAGAGAGACAGATTGATAAATGGATTGATAGTTAGTTTGATAGATAGATTGCTAGATAGATTGATCGATAAATTGATAAATAAATTGATAGAAATTAGATAGACAAATTGATAGACTATTAGAAAGATAGATTGATAGATGGATAGATAGATAGATAAATATATAGATATATAGTTAGGTATATAGATAGATAGATAGAGAGATAAATAGATAGATATATAGATTGATAGATAGTCAGATTATTAGATAGAAAGATAGAAATATTATTAGATCGATAAATTTAAAATTAGATAGACATATATATATATATATATATATATATATATATATATATATAAAGTTAGACAGAAAGATATTCAACTAGTTATACGAATAGATTAATAGAAAGATATATAGATAGGTATAGAGGTGTCAAACGGGCTGGCCCAGCACGGCACGACCCGTTTTTCACGAGCACGGTCGTGCTACCGTGCCGTGCCGGGCCCGCTCGGGCACCCCTTGGCCATACAGGCCAGGCGGCACGGCCGGGCAGGCGGGAGCCGCAACGCGGGACCGGGTCAACAGGGGTCCGGGTCAACAGGGGTCCGGGAGGCCGCACGGGCTGAAAATGGCAGATTAGATTTTTTTTTTTTTTGTAAATTTTTTGATTAAGTAACCGTATAGACTATAGAGTATAGAGTATTAGTAATAATTAAAAAATATAATTTTTTGTAAAAATTATAAAATTTAAAATTAAATAAAACAAACAAATATTAGAAAAAAAAATTTTTTTTTATTCAATTAAGTTTAGCTTTTATTATTATTATAATTTATTAATTATATATTAAAATTTAAAGTTATTAATTTTTAAAATAAAATTTAAATCATAAAATAATAAATAAATACATTAAGTTAGTAAAAATTAAAATTAAAAAAAAATTAAACTACACAAATGAAAAATTACCAATCATGCTTTTGAAACCAATAGTCCGAACAAAACAAGTATAAGTTTCAACACAACGTATGGTACAAAGTACAAACAAAGCGTATAAATAAAATAAATAAAAAAACATCGAAAAAAAAGAGCAGATGAGCATCAATCGTCAAGCGGCATATCATGAGAATCATCAGCCGCAACATCAAGATCATTATCATATGGATCATCATCATCGGAAATCAGCTCCTCCGCCATCGTAGTGGATGTGGATGCGACTGCAGTGTCTGTCACAGTCCCAGCTTCAGAACGATCACTGATGCTAAATCTCGATTCCTCCCAATCCTTCAAACATGACAAGGCCTCAACCATATCTGGACGTAATCTTGATATCCTATCCGAAATCACGTTCACTGCAACAGAAAAAGCAGACTCCGATGCTACGCTCGACACAGGAGGAGTCAGTAGATCCCGTGCCATCCTAGATAGCACGGGATATGCGGACTCATATGATTTCCACCACTGTAATAAATCAAGATTCTTATTATCAGAAGGTGATAGGATTGAGCAGTAATCGGTATCTAAGTACCGAGACAGCTCGCTCCTATGTGATGGTCCACCCCTACGTTTCCCCCTCGCTAGGTTAATGGAATAATCGTCATCTCCGAACAAGGTATCAATGTCCGTACTCACAGTCTCACCACCACCACCACCATACCTAGTATCGTAGTATGTGAACAGGTCTGTCAACTTCTCGTAAATGAACCCTTCAGGTGGCTCTTCCAGGTTCATGCACGAAGAAATGAAAGTCAGGGTGTTTTCAACCCTTTCCACCTTAGCCCTAGGGTCCATGCATGCTGCGAGGCAATAAAGAGATGGAATGGTGGACCAGTACTTCAGGTACTTGGTCTCCATCTTTGCAACCATATGGCTAAGCGTCGGGTGCGCTCGATACTTCCTAAACATGCTACTAATATTGCATATGCAACGGAGTGCAATGCAAGTGGTGGGCCTATAAACCTACGAACACATGTTCGTCGTGTCATAAAATATCTTCAAGAATTTCATAAATAAAATTCCTGAAGCCCAGTCAGTGTCGTCAATAATAAGTTCGCCACTCTTACTATTGACATAGTCGGATATCACGTGTTCGTATCCAACACATGATTCCAACATCAGGTACGTGTAATTCCAACGATGTCTCACATCTGATTAGAATTTCTTCTTCTTAAGATTCGCAGACAAACAAAGATTACCAAACTCTTGTAGTCTGCGAGGAGTGCGAATATACTTGAGTGCATTGCGTATATTTTCCAACGTGGGGGAACAGACCTTCATACCTGCTTGAACTATCATGTTAATAACATGACACATGCGTCTGACATGAAAGATCTCTCCTAATGGTGCGTCTCTAATATTCCTAACAAACATATTGATCGCTACTCCATTATTCGCAGCATTATCGAAAGTGACACTAAAAATTTTATTTTGAATTTTATATTCCCTAAATATTTTCATCATACACTCAAAAATGGCCGGGCCATCATGAGGATGAAGAATCTCAGTGAATCCTAATATTTTTTTATTGATTGTCCAGTTAGAATCTACATAATGACTCGTGAGACATGCATAAGAATAATCATCGTGACATGTCCATATATCGGACGTCACGGACACCACTCCACTAAATGCCAAAAATTCCTTAATTATTTTTTGTTTTTTCTAACTTATATATCTTTAGTATGTCACTCCTAGATGTGGACCTAGGAATCCTACGATAGGATGGCTGAAAATAAGTCTGCATGATGCGCACTACCCTCGGATCTTCCGAAAATCTGATCGGAAGACCCATCAATGTGATGAGCCTGGCCATGCCGTCCCTACCCAACTCGCTGGAGTATACGAAGGGAGTAAACTTTGAGACTGAACTCGATCCAGTCTCAAAAAATATAGTGCCAAGTTGGGTTTGCCTAGGATCTAAGGGTCCATGTTTTTTGGAGCATATTTCAGCATGCCTCTTGAGGTGCCCAGTCCCACATGTACTCTTGCATGTTAAAAGTCTCATACAATATTTGCACTGTGCCATTTCAAGTTCCTCACCCCTAACATCTACTTGTGTTATGATTTTAAAATGTGTCCAAACTACAGAAGTCCTCCTAGTTTTTTGTTTTTTAGATCTTTGGGTTGAGACGACAGGAGAAACCAAAGTTTCAGGAGCCACAGATGTCTGTGTAACACTAACATTTTCATTTTCCAAATTTAAATATGTGTTAGGTGTATTTGTCATTTTTTATTTTTCGTAAGTTTTTCTAGAGAGAGAAGCTTTAGAGAGAGAAAGTACAAAAAAAACGTAAAATATATTACCCGGTAAAAGCAATGAGGTCAGTCACGTGCAAGGTGCACCGCAGGAAGCTCTGATGTTCAAAACTCAAATTGAGTTACACGAAAATCCAAGCCGAAATCAAAATCACGAGGCCCGAGAGAGCGATGCACGGTTTATGTAAGAGAGAGAAAGTATAGAGAGGTTTTGTGTTTTTGAAAAATATAAATGTTATATGGAGGGGAGTAGAATTTATAGGCTAAAAAATGTTTTTTTTATAAAAAAAGATATTTTTTTATTATTTTTTTGATTTTTTTTAAGATTTTTAAAGGGGCAGAATCACGAGGACCGTTGGATTCTGCCCCCTAGCCGTTGGAGGTGAATCCAAGGGCTGAAAATCGGTGAAGTTTAAATTTTTTTTTTCTTGCCATTGGAATTGCTCGGATCGGTTCTATAATGAATAGGTAATGCCGTAAATCCGTAATGGGCGTCGAAAATCGGTATCAGCGGTAAAAAGACCGCGGGTCGGGTCCAATCAGACCCGACCCGCGGTCTTTTTACCGGGGGGGGGGGGGGGGGGGCAAGGTGACGGCCGGACGGGTCACGAGTCACAACTCACGCCACGCCACACGTGACACGCCGCCAGTGCCATGCGTGCCTGCGTGAACCGGCATGGGATGGACCCGTGCCGGCGTGCCGTGCCTTGGCACGGCACGAAATGTTCTTAACCCGGGCACGGTTTAAAAACGTGCCGGGCCGGCCCGGCC